>CM077164.1:80043864-80504520 GCA_039583875.1 Platanthera guangdongensis | reverse complement strand
ATATTTGGCGCCCCATGAGCGGGACACCACTCTCACTAACTTAGTTAACGGGACCCAAATTCCCAAAAACTTCCTCAGAGTACATACTTCGGCATGACTTTTCCTACAGAACCCTCAGGGCCAACGGTTTACTCAGGCCTTAGCAGTGGGTCCTACTAACTCAATGATCCTCAAATACCTACCTACTAGCTTATCTCTAAGGCCTACATCTCACGTTGGTTCAGTCCTACACTTCAGGCACAAGTCCCCTACTCTCAGAGTGCTGCAGCACTCCTACAGCTCAGTACCCTTCCAGGTACCTACCTCAGTGCCTTTCCAGGCACCTATAGCTCAGTGATATACTTGTCACCAACCTCAGGCCAAAAGGCCCTACACTCAGTCTCCTCCAAGACCTAAAACTCAGTGACACATTTGTCACCTACCTCGGGCACTAGGCCCTGCTACTTAAGCTGGGAGGACAGCCCTACTCTCAGATCCATACTTGGATACTCCCTCAGTACCCCAGCAGGGCACTTTACCTCAGAGTCGAAGTAATAAAATTTATAACTCATGCACAAAAGGCCCTACATCCCAGATTCAAACAACCTGAATCCTACAGGATATTAATCAGGAATTAAAACACTGACTCAAAGATAAATCTCAGAGTCTATCATGCTATACTGAGCAGGTATCAGTCCAGCCCTCTTGCTGTAGAAGGAATTAATCATCTTCTACAACTAACCGCTTCTCTGTTGTACTGAAGAACATCTATCTGCTGTTGAAGGATGACGGCGCATCACACAACTATCTCTTCTTGTTGATTGGATGAATCAGCTAACTTGTTCTGCACAGAACATACTTGCTGAACTGGAAAAGCTTCAACTATTTTTTCATTGTCTGCTTGCTTGCACTGCTGGACTTGGCTTTCAAGCTCGTCGGAGAAGATGAAGTACAACAACTTCTACTTTCCGTAAACCTAATCCCCTGTCTTCTTGATTCAACTTGCCCTTTTTATATCTGTTGATTTGAATCAACGATTATATTTGAGTGTGGGCCCAGTCATTGATGGTGAGCACCACCTCCCTCAGAAGAAGACAAATAGTAGCATCCGACGCTACTATAGCTTTCCCGCAATGGCATGAAATATTTTGACTTGTTGACTTCTGATGACGTCAGCATTGGTCATCACATTCTGTACTTAGAAAAATTCCAGAGCTCATTAAGCGTTGAGTGATGTTGAATCACTCAACGCACGCTGACTTGGCTCTTCATTAGAAGCATTGAGTGAGCCTTCTTCACTCGCCGCTTGTAGAATTAGTGAATTTCTTCTGGCTTTGTCTCAGCGGTTGCTTCTCAACTCTCTCAGTGGTTTCTTCTCAATGGTCCAAACGCTTTCTTCTTCACAGTTGAGATTATCTCCTGTCTCAGCGGTTGTGCTGATACCAACACTTCTCTCAATGCTTTATATTGAGCTTCTCAGCTATCTCAGTGGTTATGCTGAGACCTTCTTCTTAGCTGTCTCAGCTTTCTCGACGCTTTTGCCTTAGTCAAATTATCCGACTTCCAACTTACTCTTTTTGTTCACCTGTCCAATCAAGGACAACATGCATACATGAAGTTAAACACACATCAAATACATTATCGATCTACTTAATGCGCTAGCTGTAAGATTACCGTTCACGGCCAAGTAATAAAATGGAGTAGCTTTCCCAAGTATCGATCTCACGCGGAGTGCAAGTAAGGAGCATGGATTTCGCTTTCAGAGAAATGAATGAAAGTATTAAATAAAATCGAGGTGTTTGATTTGGTTTTCCTACACTAAGCAGCATCAAACTATTGCGGGTCGCCGTCACCGCGTCGCCAGTGTGAATTAATCCAAGGAGTAATAGCGGAGACGAACAAACTATCGAGGGTCGTAAACACCTCTTCACAACGCGCGCTTCTAGCAATCGCTAGAACAGCTCAAACACGACTTTCTCTAACAAGGAGGAAATTCTTCAACATACATCATGAACAAGGAATCATGTACAAAACCATAACAAGACCTTGAACAAAACATAGTTAATAAACCTCAAGCATACTAGCATAAGTTAAGTGAAAATAAATCCATGAAAAAGGGGGAGATGAAATACAACCAAGCACTCGAAGACTCTCAAAGATTCACGACCGGAAGTGAGGGTTGTCGAGCCTCGTCCTAGCTCGGTCTTTGGAAGGTATCCGGGATTCCGAAGGTCTGTCACATCCTTCTTCACACCCGGCTTCTTTGTGTCGTAGTTGTTGATGCGGATCAGAGCGAAATGCTTCACAAGTTCAACAACAAAGAACTCAAACAGCAACTTGGAGGTCGGCAATGGCGATGCTCCTACAACTCAATGATCCTCAAACCACCTACCTCAACCTTATCTCTAAGGCCTACATCTCAGACTTTTCAGCCCTACAACTTCAGGCACAAGACCCTACTCTCAGAATGCTGCAACACTCCTACAGCTCAGTACCCTTCCATGTACCTACCTCAGTACCCTTCCAGGCACCTACAGCTCAGTGACATACTTGCCACCAACCTCAGGCAAAAAGGCCCTACACTCAGTCTCCTGCAAGACCTACAACTCAGTGACACATTTGTCACCTACAGCTCAGTGACTCAACAGTCACCTACCTCGGGCACTAGGCCCGACTACTTAAGCTTGGAGGACAGCCCTACTCTCAGATCCATACTTGGATACTCCCTCAGTATCCCAGCAGGGCACCTACCTCAGTGACTAATTAGTCACCTACAACTCATGGACAAAAGGCCCTACAACCCATATTGAAACAACCTGAATCCTACAGGAGATTAATCAGGAATTAAAACACTGACTCAAAGATAAATCTCAAAGTCTATCATGCTATACTGAGCATGTATCAGTCCAGCCCTCTTGCTGTAGAAGGAATTAATCATCTTCTACAACTAACCGCTTCTCTGTTGTATTGAAGAACATCTATCTGCTGTTGAATGCTGACGGCCCATCACACAACTATCTCTTCTTGCTGATTAGATGAATAAGCTAACTTGTTCTGCACAGAACAAACTTGCTGAACTGGAAAAGCTTCAACTATTTTTTCTTTGTCTGCTGGCTTGCACTGCTGGACTTGGCTTTCAAGCTCGTCGGAGAAGATGAAGTACAATCGCTTCTATTTTCCGTAAACTTAATCCCTTGTCTTCTTGATTCAACTTTCTCTTTTTATATATGTTGATTTGAATCAACGACTATATTTGAGTGTGGGCCCAGCCATTGATGGTGAGCACCACCTCCCTCAGAAGAAGACAAATAATAGCATCCGACACTAATGTAGCTTTCCCGCAACGACATGAAATATTTTGACTTGTTGACTTCTGATGACGTCAGCATTGATCATCACTTTCTGTACTTAGAAAAATTCCAGAGCACATTAAGCGTTGAGTGATGTTGAATCACTCAACGCGCGCTGACTTGGCTCTTCATTAGAAGCATTGGGTGAGCCTTCTTCACTCACCACTTGTAGACTTAGTGAATTTCTTCTAGCTTTGTTTCAGCGGTTGCTTCTTAACTGTCTTAGTGGTTTCTTCTCAACGGTCTCAATGCTTTCTTCTTCACAGTTGAGATTATCTCATGTCTCAGCGGTTGTGTTGAGACAAACAATTCTCTCAACGCTTTATATTGAGCTTCTCAGCTATCTCAGCGGTTATGCTGAGACCTTCTTCTCAGCTGTCTCAGCTTTCTCGATGCTTTTGCCTTAGTCAAATTATCTGACTTCCAACTTACTCTTTTTGTTCACCTGTCCAATCAAGGACAACATGCATACATGAAGATAAACACACATCAAATACATTATCGATCTACTTAATGCGCTAGCGGTAAGATTACCGTTCAAGACCAAGTAATAAAATTGAGTAGCTTCCCCAAGTATCGATCTCACGCGGAATGCAAGTAGGGAGCATGGATTTCGCTTTCAGAGAAATGAATGAAAGTATTAAATAAAATCGAGGGGTTTAATTTTGGTTTTCCTACACTAAGCAGCATCAAACTAGTGCGGGTCGCCGTCACCGCGTCGCCAGGATGAATTACTCCAAGGAGTAATAGCGGAGACAAACAAACTTTCGAGGGTCGTAAACACCTCTTTGCAACGCGCGCTTCTAGCAATCGCTAGAACGGTTCAAACACGACTTTCTCTAACAAGGAGGAAATTCATCAACATACATCATGAACAAGGAATCACGTACAAAACCATAACTAGACCATGAATAAAACATAGTTAATAAACCTCAAGCATACTAACACAAGTTAAGTTAAAATAAATCCAAGCAAAAGGGGGAGATGAAATACAACCAAGCACTCGAAGACTCTCAAAGATTCACGACCGAAAGTGAGGGTTGTCGAGCCTCGTCCTAGCTCGGTCTTTGGAAGGTATCCGGGTTCCCGAAGGACTGTCACATCCTTCTTCACACCCGGCTTATTCGTGCTGTAGTTGTTGATGCGGATCAGAGCGAAATGCTTCACAAGTTCAGCAACAAAGAACTCAAACAGCAACTTGGAGGTCGATAATGGCGATGGTGGCCGGAGACAAAGCTTTTGTAAGCTCTTTGGATGAGAAAGGGTGGCCGGATCAACCCTCCAAGGAGGACACAGAAAATGACGGCTGGATGGGAGAGTTCCCTCTCCAATGGTGGAAAATGGCGGGGGAAAAACCACTGTATCGGGTCCAGTAGAAATCTGCAGCTTAAATAGTAAAAGTCAGAAAAATTGGTCACGCACGGTCTGGCGCACGACCGTGCGTGAACCGTGCAATATTAATATCCAGAAGATGCCTGAGGAAGAAGAAGCGTTGACCCGTGCAATTTTACTCGCGCACAGGCGATTCCGCCCGTGCGTGAAGTAATTCGCACGGGTACCGATAGCAAGGAGAAAATGCAGGCAACCTGGAGAAACCTTGCGTTTACACGCGCACGGGCGCTTCCGCCTGTGCGTAAAGAAGATGCACGACCAGCAGCAGAACAGAGAAAAACCAAAAGTCTACAGGAAAACTGTGCGCTTCCTTCGCGCACGGTTTCTAAGAACTGTACGTGAAGCAATCGCACGGGCTGGTCAATCTTCCAAAGTAATATGTAGGAAAATGCACGACGGAAACAAACCATGCGTCAATAAAACGCACGGTCGTGCGTTTTCCTCAAATCAATATTCTGAAGAAGGGAAAATTGACCACCTGCACACAAAAACAATAGCAATGGAGGACCCTCCAACAATCAACATAAAGCAATAAAACTACTGGAACGAGCCCCGGGGAGCACCAAGTGCATACCCCCAGCAATCGAATGTGCAATTGCGCACCCTCGGGCTAGAAAGGTGCACTAAACGTGAAACACAGTAGGAATGAAATATCAATGAAAACAACCGAAAAGTGAAGTGCAAAGACAGGAAAAACAGCCCAGATGAGTCCGGAAAACCCTATATAAACGGGACTCATCACACCCCAGACTTACCTATTTGCGCGTCCCGAGCAAAGAAAATCCTTGCAGAATAGAAAAAGAACAGACTAACACAGTAATTATGATCCGGGGTACCATGCGAAGTCGCACGCTCGCGGGTGTAAAAATACAGTAGAGAAACTTTCTAAGCATACAAAATAATTTATACTCTTCAGCGTGCGTAACAAAAATTCTATGGCTACTCAAAAACAGAATCACAGTGAATCCTCCGGTCATGCGAGTACTGCCAAAGATCGGGATTCGGGACAACCTCCAAAGGAATCCACCAATGTTGGTGACCATATGCTTTCCCGTTCGCACTCTCACCACACCCCTAGACTTAATTTTTGAAATACGGGTGTGCGGGTGCGCCTACGCCACAACAAATACTAACTCAAAATAGATTTTCAGTTACGCTTTTCCTTTCACTTTTTCTTTCCTTTTCAATTTTTTTTTAATAACTTTTCATCCTTTTTTTTTTCTTATGCACAATTCCAGCAATTCAATTCATGGGAGCACAACCACACATTTCACAAAGATCCACACCGCATCAACACCCCCATCATGAAATTAGAAAACAGAAAAGCTAGACTTGGGTGTGCGACTAGGGTCGGCTACTAGGCTTTGGTGAAATAAAAGTGGAGCTGAATCAAAGGAGGGGTAGGCACAACGGGGCTACCGAGGATAAAATGATAGGAACGGGTACAAAGCTCAACCTGTCCAAAATGATGGCCTACATCATGCTCAAGCTTAACTAACCATTTACCAATGCTTCAAGACTAGCTTGGGGCAAGTTCCTAGCCAACGAGAAAGACTATACATCCTCCCGACTCGAGCAATACGAATCTAACGCCTGTCTACACACATTCCTAAGCTACCGTCGAATTCACACCAGATTCAGCAATTTTTGAATAGAATAAAAAGAATTTACGCAATTATAAAAATATTAAACTAAAAGCATGCAGAAAAAATTAATTCTACTCCAATTTCTACATGAGACGGGATCACTCGACTAGGAGCACAACAAGGTCAACATTTTACCCCGTCTCACAATCCTATGTTAGCAAAGTAATTTTCCTAAATCTAACGAAAGAAACAAGTTTGACTCGCCATACGCAAAATGCTAAGTACGCGCTCATGTGAGTGCAAAGATGCGCAATGCAATGAACTAAACAAATAAATTAATAACAACTACTGGTATGCAAATAAAGTGCACATGCAAAGGTAACATCGACAAGCTCTCCCCTCAGACTTAAGCTAAAAGCACAGCAAAATATGTTGACGTGAAAAGTAAAAATGAGAAAAGCGGAGAAGTTACCCAATGCTCAGAAGATGAGCACACTAGAAGATTGGCTTTAATCTTGATCACTAAGCCCACAGCCCAGACAAAACCACCTGCAAGAAACTCATCTCCAACCAGCAAATAATAGGCTTGCACACTCAAAAAACTAAGCAAACAAATTAAACGCAGCAAAATTGGGTTGTCTCCCAGAAGCCCTTTTCTTTACCGTCCTTAAGGTGGACCAAATACAGGTATTAACAGTTTATATAATGTTCAGATACAAAAGTTTAATATGCAGAGAAGAGAATTCAAAGCCACACAAAGCATAAAGCAAATAAAACGCTAGCAGCAACAAGACAAAAGGAAAACGACACCGGAGATCCCTCACTTTTCAGCTAAATGCCGATTTGTGATAGATCCCCCCAAACACGCGAGATGAGGAAGAGGGGAAAGCTTTAGGGCCCAAGGAATACAACTCTCCACTGCCCCTACCCTCCTCCATCCTGTGCCTGCGGGCAAAACTCTGTGCTTTGCGCAGAAGCAACTCCTTTCGTTTTAATTCCACAGAACAGGAGCGTCAGGGCGGTAAGGTCACTCCCGGCTCTTTAGCAGCTAGATTAACATCCAAATCCGGGGGCATCCTTTCTTCACCCGCTGAATGTGAAAGATCAGCGCGCGATACCTATTTCATAGTTTTACAGACTTTAGCTAAACAACATGCAATTTTTAAATTGAAATTCTGCACGCCCACACCCGGCATGCACAACACATCCATCTTCGCTGCAGCATCATGCATCACATCAAGGACCTGTGTCACTTATTTCCCTTTAGTTGTCATTGGCGTTTCAACATCTTCCTCCACCTATTCTTGTCCTGTCGATTGAAAATTTGCCTTAGCACCACTAGAAACATCATTAGATGACACAAAAGTTAAGTTCACTGGTTCAATGAGGTCAATAACAATCACTTGAGGAGGCAAATGTGGTAAAGGTGCAATAACTTTGGGCGCAATAGTGTCACCACTAGCATCAAAATGCAACGTCGCCTCGCTGACTTTAAGGAAGGGGACCCCAAGGATGGGTTTTGACGTGTTACCCTTGGGTCCAAGCACCTGAAATTCTGTGAAGACAGCCGCCCCATTCAAAACCACTTCTACACCCTTCACCTCTCAATTGGTCTCAACCACAGATTCATCAGCTAGAATTAAGGATTTCCTTCCATCAGAATCGATATTCAAATTCATATTTTCAACATCTTGCAAGGCAAGAATGTTGCAAGATGAACCAGAATCACAAAGCGCTAGAGTATCTACGACATTTATCTCACACTTAACAGCCGTTTCTCGGCCATTACATTCCCCCACATCCTCAACACTCTTACCCTGCTCACTGGGATTCTTCTCTGTGTCGCTAGGAAGTGTGCCTCGGCTGCGCTCAGAAAAAATGTTGGCCAATTGTCCCAATTGCGTTTCCAAATTCCTCATGGAAGCAGTCTGAGCAGCCATATTCGACTGCGCCATTTCAACAAACTTTTCCTTCATGTCCTCTAACGTGCTCTTTTGCCTCCCTTGTAAATTCTGATTATAACCCAGCTGAGACAGTCGCAGCTGGCTACTAGAAGCCTGAGCATCGAATTGATGCTGGCCCCCTTGCCATCTTTAACCAGGCGCGTTTTGGTTCCACGAGAAATTGGGATGGTTCCTCGCATTAGGGTTATAAGTATTGTTGTAAGGCACAACACGATTTTGATTATTTATAAAATTAACATTTTCTTCACAAGCAATATCTGCCTATTCAGCAAACAGTTCACCTGCGGGGTACTCATAAGTGTGGTGGCCAGAGTTACCACAACCCTGGCATGATATGTTCATCATAGGGGCAGGCGGTGTTCCCATCCAAATCAGGATGGCTCGATTCGGCGTGCAGCCCCACCTCATTTGCATTAAACAAATTTCTTGCCCCTCTAGGAGCATTCCTGCACGTGGTCCAGTACGTGCTATGGGAGGCCGTGTCTTTAAGGAGTCTCAACGCATCTTCAGGAGATAAATTCATGATCGTTTCACCCGCCGCTACATCGATCATTTCCCTGAAATTTGGCTCAATGGCAAAATAGAATATCTCCACCAAATTCCAAGGCGTACAGCCGTGTTGAGGACAACGGCACTGCAGGTCGGCAAATCTCTCCCATGCCTCAGAAAGAGTTTCTTTATCTAACTATCTGAACGTGGCTATTTCCCCGCGAGCATTAACAATTTTATCAACCGGATGAAACTTAGCCAAAAACATGGAAGATAAAGCTTCCCATGTGCTAGCGGTGCCAAGTGCAATCGTATGCAGCCACATCTTGGCCCTATCCCTCAACGAAAAAGGAAACAACTTTAGTTTCACCACTTCATCTGCAATGCCCGCATAGAGGAAAGCACCACATATCTCAGAAAATTCAGCCAAATGTAGCTGAGGATCCTTGCTGGGCAGACCCGAGTACTGAGTATTGTTCCTAATCATATTCAAAATCGCAGGCTTGATCTCAAAATGATTATTGGCTATGGCTGGCCCGAACCCTGGATAAACACTCCCCACAGTAGGGGTAGTGAAATCTCGCATTGTCCTAATGTGAGGCTGGGCCACATCATGGTTCTCAACAATTTGTTCCCCTTGACCGTTTCCCAAATGGCCCAAGTCATCCATCCTTCCCTCAGCTGCAGTAGTACGCAAACGAGCTCTTCTTGCTCCTGCAGTCTTGGGATCAGCACCCAAATCTTCACGCCTTCCACCTAGGTTCAGATCTGTCATAAGCACTCACAGAAAGAAAACACTAAAACACCAAAACACTCACAAACTTTTCACAAAAGAAACAAAATCCACGCAACAGTTGTGCTCCCCGGCAATGGCGTCAAAAACTTGATGCGCTAGCGGTAATATTACCGTTCACAACCGAGTAATAAAATGGAGGAGTAGCTTCCCCAAGTATTGATCTCATGCGGAGTGCAAGTAGGGATCATGGATTTCGCTTTCAGAGAAATGAATGAAAGTATTAAATAAAATTGAGGGGTTTGATTTTGTTTTTCCTACACTAAGCGGCATCAAACTAGTGCAGGTCGCCGTCACCGCATCGTCAGGGTGAATTACTCCAAGGAGTAATAGCGGAGATGAACAAACTATTGAGGGTCATAAACACCTCTTCGCAACGCGTGCTTCTCGCAATCGCTAGAACAGTTCAAACACGACTTTCTCTAACAAGGAGGAAATTCATCAACATACATCATGAACAAGGAATCACCGTACAAAACCAAAACAAGACCTTAAACAAAACATAGTTAATAAAACTCAAGCATACTAGCACAAGTTAAGTTAAAATAAATCCAAGATAAAGGGGGAGATGAAATACAACCAAGCACTCGAAGACTCTCAAAGATTCACGGCCAGAAGCGAGGGTTGTTGAGCCTCGTCCTAGCATGGTATTTGGAAGTTATCCGGGATCCCGAAGATCTGTCACTTCCTTCTTCACACCCGGATTCTTCGTGTTGTAGTTGTTGATGCGGATCGGAGCAAAATTCTTCACAAGTTCAATAACAAAGAACTCAAATAGCAACTTGGAGGTCGGCAATGGTGATGGTGGCCGGAGACAAAGCTTTTGTAAGCTCTTTGGAGGAGAACGGGTGGACGGATCCACCCTCCAAGGAGGAGAGAGAAAATGATGGCTGGAGGGCTGAGTTCCCGCTCCAATGGGCGGAAATGGCGGGGGAAAAACCAGTGTATCGGGTCCAGGAGAAATATGCAGTTTAAATAGTAAAAGTTAGAAAAATTGGTCACGCACGGTCTGGCGCACGACCGTGCGTGAACCGTACGATATTAATATCCAGAAGGTGCCTGAGGAAGAAGAAGCGTTGACCCGTACGATTTTACTCGCACATGGGTTATTCCGCCCGTACATGAAGTAATTCGCACGAGTACCGACAACAAGCAAAAAATGCAGGCAGCCGGGAGAAATCGTGCGTTTACACGCTCACGGGCACTTCCGCCCGTGCGTGAAGAAGACACACGACCAGCCGCAGGATAGAGAAAAACCAAAAGGCTACAAGAGAACCGTGCGTGAAGGAATCGCATGGGCTAGTCAATCTTCCAAGGTAATCTGCAGGAAAACGCACGACAGAAACAAACCGTGCGTCAATAAAACGCACGGTCGTGCGTTTTCCTCAAATCAGTATTCTAAAGAAGGGAAAACTGACCACCTACACACAAAAACACTAGTAATGGATGACCCTCCAGCAATCAACTTAAAGCAATAAAACTGCTGGAACGAGCCCCAGGGAGCACCAAGTGTATACCCCCAGCAATCGAATGGGCAAGTGCGCACCCTCGGGCTAGAAAGGTGCACTAAACCTGAAATGCAGTAGGAATGAAATATCAATGAAATCAACCGAAAACTGAAGTGCAAAGACAGGAAAAACAACTCAGATGAGTCCACAAAACCCTATATAAATGGGACTCATCAGACTTGGCTTTCAAGATCGTTAGAGAAGATGAAGTCCAGCCGCCTCTATTTATCGTAAACCTAATCCCCTGTCTTCTTGATTCCACTTTCTCTTTTTATATCTGTTGATTTGAATCAACGACTCTATTTGATTGTGGGCCCAACCATTGATGGTAAGCACCACCTCCCTCAGAAGAAGACAAATAGTAGCATCTGACGCTACTGTAGCTTTCCCGCAATGACATGAAATATTTTGACTTGTTGACTTCTGATGACATCAGCATTGGTCATCACTTTCTGCGCTTAGAAAAATTCCAGAGCTCATTAAGCGTTGAGTGATGTTGAATCACTCAACGCGTGCTGACTTGGCTCTTCATTAGAAGCGTTGAGTGAGCCTGCTTCACTCACCGCTTGTAGACTTAGTGAATTTCTGTTGGCTTTGTCTTGGTGGTTGCTTCTCAACTGTCTCAGTGGTTTCTTCTCAACGGTCTCAACGCTTTGTTCTTCACAACTGAGATTATCTCCTGTCTCAGCGGTTGTGTTGAGACCAACACTTCTCTCAGCGCTTTATATTAAGCTTCTTAGCTGTCTCAGTGGTTATGCTGAGACCTTCTTCTCAGCTGTCTAAGTTGTCTCTATGATTTTGCCTTAGTCAAATTATCTGACTTCCAGCTTACTCTTTTTGTTCACCTGTCCAATCAAGGACAACATGCATGCATGAAGTTAAACACACATCAAATACATTATGCCCCTTATCATGATTGGTGATGCCTCTTCAAATCCTGAGGAACATTGGAGAGCACAATTCCCAACAATCTCCCTCTATTTGAAGAAGGCAGAACAGCCATCGATGCTAAGGTGCATCAACAGAAAAAGTATCATGATAGACCTGATGAGACATTATCATGATAACTACCCATCCCAGTATAGGATAACTCCCCATAGATGAGATGACTTAACACTATGATTGATTAACCAATAGTACTAGTAAATTATCAATCATTAACAATGTAATAGTATGATTAACAACAAAAGCTTTATTAATCAATAACAAGGTAAACATTATGATTAAGATATACCTAATCATTAACTAATCTAGAGATCCTTAACCAAGCAACAGTAGATAAAACTTGTGATTATAAGATATCTATGAAAGAACATCATATTCATTAATCACAGATATAGAAGTAAGAATTGCATGCACATTTATCACAACAATATAGTCAGGGCCAACCATATTAATTTCATTGATATAAATTTGATATTGTTACACCATTGATTTTCATTACAAGACATAGACTAAATATTTAAAGAACCCTAACTCTTACAGACTCATATCTGCTCTACTTTGATGAACTTGAATCAGCTTCCTTGGTAGCAGCATCAACAATATTCTTGAAGTTTTCAGCTTTGTTCTCATGACATTTGAAGTAAATGAATGACTTTGGAATATATCTGAGAGAAATTTTCTTTGGGTTGCTCTTCCTTACCTATTTTTCTTTGAATACTCTTTCCTTTAGGGAATTTCTTTCCAAATGCTTTATCCATTCCTCAGAAAGATATACACTATCAATATTCTTTAAAATTTGTCCATGACATACCCAAGCATTGATAATGATGGATTCAAAGGCATCACTTAGCTGTTCATGATCTGGATCATCTCTGTTCTTAGCTATTCTTTTTTCCATGAACTCTTCAGCCATTTGAGTTCCTTCACTCTTTCTTCTGACAGCAAGTTGTGCATCCTGTGTAATTCTTGCTTGTGCCGGGAAGTATAGGTCCTCTAACCTCTTTTTATCCAGGAGGGGCAGGTGCAGTGCCACCATAGTTCCTTGAATTACATTGAAGGCTTGATCTTCAATGAGTGTTGTTGTCTTAGCATGACTGCTCTCCCCCTTTTTGCCATCTTCAGAGATGGTCTTTTGCAGTAGGGTGGTGTTGGCTTCATTTTTGCTTGATATAGATAAGAATATTTTCTCATTGTCGGCAAACAACTCATTTTTTAGAAGTATTTCCTGCGTCAGAGAGTGGACAACAACATTGGTGACATGCTGATTTACATGATCTGCTGCACCCATGATCACCTCATCAGTTGCACTCAAATAATTCTTGACATATCTTATGTAAGTTTCAGAGAATTTTTGGCTTGTTTCCGAGGATTTCATGAGGGTGGTCAGCTTTATGCCAGAAGTTCCAGCCATATCAAATCGGATGGTGACCTATTTGTTTAAGTGAGAGGTTTCTTCTTTACTTTCCTTGACTTTAGTTAATAATTCATCCCTTAACATGACAACTGATTGGTCAACGTACTCCTTCAGGGTTGTGGTCTGAGCATCCAAGAGTGCTTTGATATGGTTTAGGAGTAACTCGTTAGAGATTTGGGTAGTGGGTGGTTGGCTTAAAGGAGGAGGGACATCACCCTGAGCAGGGACCTATGAAGACTCCCCCTCAACTACAACACCTATAGAAGGAAACATTTCCTTAGCTAAGGCTGTATTAACACAACTAATTAAGAGGGTATGTGTATTACCTGTAGTGGGTGCAGACTCATCCATTCTGTTGACAACTTGATCCAAAGTTGTCAAATCCATCTGATTATGCTCCCCCTCAGACTGAGCATCCTTCTCTGGGCTTGACCCATCAAGATAAGTATCTAATTCCTCAGGAGGCTCACGGTTATCATCTGAAGTAGGGATATCTTCAACTACAACTACATCATCAGTACCAGTCATATCTGCCTCATCTTCTGCATCAATCTTTGAAACTTGTCCTGACCTAGGACAGACATGGATTATATCAACATGCACAACATTTTCCTGGAGTTGAATGTTTGCTGAGAAGAGACTTAGGGATATGTCTTTCTGTAGACCAACATCAGCAACGGGAAAGCTTCCTAGCTCAGGTTCAGAGCAGGATGAACTGTCCACTTTTGCAACTTGCTTTCCCTTATCCCTTGAGGAGTCCTTTGTTGTTGAAGGTTGAATCTTGGGTATGATCCTAGTGAATCTATCTAATGTTTTTTTTATCCAACCTTTTCAGGTAGTGAATCTCCACTCTATGCTCCTGCTTGAATGTATCAGGGTAGGTGTTCACTAGGTACAAAGAAAGAATTCTACCCTTGTTTCGAGTGTCTAGATAGTCTACTATTCTCCGGTAGATGAGAGAAGACCAAGAGGTCTTCCTATTGAAGATTATCCTCATCATGACATCAAACATTGACATAGATATTGTGTCATGTGATCCAGGTTTGCAGATAAGGGATTTCCCTACAATATCTGCCAGCAGTTTACCTCTCCGATTGAAGAATTTCCTCTTAAGAGACCCAGGTTTGGCATCACTGTATCCACACCACCTGAGAGCTCTGTCTCTGTCCTTGATGGTGGGTTCTTCTTCCTGACTAGGGTTGATGAAGGGTAGATGAAGGGATTTGCCTAGTCTCTTAGGGTTTACATTAATCTTGATGGCCTCAATTTTAGACTTAATTGTGTTTTGAGAAGAAGACACTTAATATTGGAGAAGAATTCTACTACCTCTTCTCTAAGAATGGTGGAGGGTTCAGATAGGATGTATTCCAATCCTGAGGACTCAATCATCCTTATGACTTCTCTAATCTTAGAAGAGGTATGAATGAATCTGTTTCTGACTATTTCATAGCCATCCTGCAGCTCCTTTGAGATCTTCGGCGCCATTGAAGCAGTGCGGCGAGACGCTGAGAAGAGTTTTGTCTCGACGACAGGAGTTAGGGCTTTTTAGAATAGTGAGGTTTTTTTGTTTTATCTCGCCCTTGTATATATTTTGAAAATATTTAATTACTTTATCATAAGATTATGTAATTAATCATGTTAGCTTAAGATTGTACTTTAGGCTTTAAAGCTTATTCCTTGTTTTCTGTTATAAGACAGTGCACCCAACTTTGAACTCAGTTCGACGAAATTAAACTTACCCAAATTTCTCAAACTCTGAGCTTAGTTTGACGAATTCTGAACTGATTCTGACAAAATTTTGAACTCAGTTCAACGAAATTGGACTTAGCCAAATTTCTCAAACTCTAATCTTAGTTCGATGAACGATTAGCTCAGCTCGACGAATGCTGAACTCAGTTCGACTGATTCTGAACTGAGTTCGATGAACTCAGATTCTTGCTGCATGACAAATTCCCGCCTTTCTAGCTTCTTCACTTTGTGACCATCTGTCATATCATTGTTTTGATGTACACTATTTTTATCAAAACATTGTATCAATTTTGAGTAGAATGAAGACCTATTATGCTAATAAGGTAGTTTTTATTAGCAGACATATTATGCACTGGTCTATAGGTTATATGATCTCGAGAAAAAAAATCTTCAAAATTTAATAGTGCTTAAAATCTGATAAATAAGTATATCAATGTTCTCCAACTGATGTGCTTGATTAGTTTTAACTTAAGCACATCTAACTTAATTCATGAATTTGGAAACTTAGTCTCTATACAAGAGAGTGAGACTTATCTTGAGGCGTGCTGCCTCTAGCTTTTGAGGATTACACACTTAATAGCCTCAACCTTTGTTTATTGCTTTACCTGTAGCATATTCCTTGAGTAATCATCATGTCCCAGACATTTACCTGGAACATCCTTTGTCCAAATACCAACTCTTATCTAGACAGGTATTTGGACTAACCTGCAAAAAAAGTTTATTTACCCTTAGGCACCCAATAATTATTGGGTCCTAGGTTCACATTAGCCTGAAAGTAATCTTGTCTTCCTGCAGTATTCCTGACAGGTTGGCAATCTCTGAACACTGAAGGATTGTGCCAGCAATCTACAACATAGTGACCCACTTTGTCACAACACAATCACTTATGGACATTATATCTCCTTTTCTGTTTAGGAGCAGCATTTGGCTGGACTGCTCCCTGAATAGTGGGAAGATGTGCTGTAACGCCCCCACGCGTCATGTGGCATATAACGGTGGGCCCGGCCGGGGCCCCACGCCATATGTCACAGACAAGAGGCGGAATTACTTGTGGAAATCAAAATCTATTCGTATCCTAACTCAATCCATTCTAGCACGAACTTCAAGGGCCTGTAGCAGCAAGCCTCCATTCCGCTCAAGTAATTCCATTCAAGCCTCAACACCTGTAATTAGCCATCCAAGCCAAAGTGGATAACAAAGTAACGGTCAGCATTAGCTGACCCATTATAACGACCCTACCCCTTACCTGGGGAAGTGGTTCCTCCCTTGTATGCATTGCCGTCGACAGAGTTAACAAATCTACCAATCACATACATATCACAAATGCTGGTCTACACCATCCGCTTCGTGCACTCAGGGCACCTTCTGGTGTACCAGATATACC
This sequence comes from Platanthera guangdongensis, assembly GCA_039583875.1. Lineage (NCBI taxonomy): Eukaryota > Viridiplantae > Streptophyta > Magnoliopsida > Asparagales > Orchidaceae > Platanthera > Platanthera guangdongensis. The sequence continues at coordinate 80,487,967 of CM077164.1, read as the reverse complement.
AGTCATACACCGCCGATCGAGGCTCTTCATATGTTGGTTGAGCGGTTCCATCCTAGTCCACCAATTTCACTATTGGTGACATCCTGTCCATACCACTCAGAGGTAATACCTCGCAGCATTCACAAACAAACAGAGCAGATCGACCCACACCATGTGGTGTGGCAGCCAGGTCTATTGAGGCTCCCCTGGCATTGCCACCCATCGACCCCTCACCTATATCCGATCGACCCGCACTATGCAGTGCAGTAAGTAGGGTTCACCTGACTTCCTCCCAAACATTTCCACCCATCGATCCTCACTAATTCAGATCAACCCACACCATGTGGTGTAACACGCCAGGTTCATTCCACATTTATCCCAGCCATGCTACCCATTGATCTCTCAACATAACTAGGAGCTTAAACAAAGCCTCCACACATCAATAACCAACATTCATTCATCCATACACAACCATTCAATCAAAGCATAAACCTTTCACAGTATCAAATCCACGGAGTATTCTCCGGTTTACCCATGATCATCACCAATCCAGACTACCCGTCCAGATGGGCTTCACATAGCATGCATATGCCGTACTCCACACTTTCGACTCTAGATGCAGACTCAACCAAGGAATCACTTTCGCGATCCAGCTTTTGGTGGAGGATTCCTCGCACATGCACAAAGAAAGGACTTCGATGTCCAAGAAGGAGATCGTTACCCTTGAAGATCGCTTCGGTGCCATGAAATAGCTGGATGGAAGTCACCGCCTCGGCTTTACCTTCACGAATCCGTACTCGGATCTTCAATCCGCACTCCGCAGCTCCTCCAACAGCTAGCTTGCTTTATCCTTTTCCTTCCCTTACTCTCCCTTTCTCTTTCTCTCTCTTAAAATGAGATGGAGCAGAAGAAGATGAAGATTAAGGGGAATTGCTCTCAGCTCTCGGCCATATATTCACCTGAACAGAGACCAGCCCTTGGATTCAGGATAGGGAAATGAATGGCCACCAAATCTCTGAAAAATCAACTTTCGGCCCCGACACGCCCTGTGACACGCCCGTGTCACAGGGCGTGTACCTTAAGCGGTACACGAACCGACTCATTCTGACTTATCTATGATAAGGTGACATGCCCATGTCACGACCGTGTCAGCCGAGTCACACCCGTGACACGGGGCGTGTAACCCACTCGAGACCTACTCGAGAAGACTTACTCGAGAGAAAACCAACTACTCGAGTACCCATAAAGGACACGCCCAAGTCACAGGGATGACACGCCCGTGTCCCCCCCCCCCCTTTACTCGAGTGATTTTCCACCTACTCGAGAGAAAAGTGTCGACTGCTCGACATAGCGGGACACGCCCTGTGACACGCCCGTGTCACAGGCCATGTACCCCATACTCGACGATTGTCGAGCACAGTTCGTCGATCAAAACTCTGGTGTCGACCAAAGGATGACACTCCCTAGGTCACGCCCCCTGACACGCCCGTGTCACGGGCGTGTACCTCCCGAAAATTCGTCGAAAGAATTTCGTCAACCACGCGCCCATCTGCTCAACCCGAGCAGGACACGCCCTGGGACACGCCCGTGTCCCAGGCTGTGTCACCCAATAGTGTCCCATTCTGAACTTTGGGTTGTTACAACCCTCCCCTCCTTCAAAGAAATTTCGTCCCTGAAATTTGGCTCACTCCAATCAGCCACATACTCACACAATATTGCACCCACTACAACCGAGCACTCAAAGAGGCGAGCCGGGTTTGAGCTTAGAGGCCGCGGCTTGTCTCACCCAAGGCATCGCACAAACTAAACAAACATACATACATCCCTAGCTTCCATCTGTGCACATGATGCCACCAAAAATCAAGTGATCAAGAAACAAACATAACATCGAACTATATCACAATCGAGCGATCACTTCCATATCACAAGTGTGCACTAATATTTCCTTATTCCATATAACAATGCACTATATACAACAGTCTTCACGTTACCCAAGGGATATAAATCAATTATGCTTACTTCCGCTCAGCCTCTCGATTTTGTATTTCTCGTGTCAAAGCCAAATTAAACACTCGAGGCTGAATTTCACCAATTGAGCTTTACGACTCGCCAAGTTATGCCGTCACAGTTGCATTCGGGGTGCAGATGACTCAACCACTGCTTTACCCCTTTTGTCATAAGGCGCACCTGTCTTCTTTTCACTCCCTGAAGGGGCATTACAACAACAGTTGGCAATATGTCCTTGCTTGCGACAAGTAAAACATGTGCGTGTCTCTATACGTCCTTGCCTCAGAGTTGCCTTGGTAGACCTAAATCTTTTCTCATCTCGTCGTCTAAACTCCGACTGTTCCTATTGCGGAACGTTAAATTTGGATTTTCCTATTATCAATTTCTTTTTATCCTGCAACCGTTTCAAATCCATTTCCAATGCACGGGCCGTATTTACGAACGTGTGAAAGTCCATAAACCAATTCAACTGCTCATCCGCTCCTTGCTCATTCACCACAACTTCAGCGCACTCCTGCCTTTCACTAAGCTGTACTGGCACCCCTACCGGCCTTGCCTGCCCAGTAGGCTGTGCGAACATGGCAAGCACCATTTCCGTCACCACCAGTATGGTCTCCGCCGAAGGAGGCGTAGGCACTTCAATGGTTGTTGCACTCTCATCAGATCGCTGGGGCTCCGTCTGCCCAGCACCACTCCTCGCTACCTAACAATGTACAAAATACCATTATGCATCCATGTCATAACAGTAATTATACATTTACTACACACGCACGTACTTCATGTGCATGAAATACATTCATAGTGGACATTTGTTAGTTCCATTATGTTCTCTCCTCCCAAACAATCTAAACCTGGCTCTGATACCACTTTGGAACGCCCCCACGCATCACGTGGCATATAACGGTGGGTCCGGCCGGGGCCCCACGCCACATATCACAGACAAGCGGCAGAATTACTTTTGGAAATCAAAATCTATTCGCATCCCAACTCAATCCATTCTAGCACAGCATTTTTTAAGTTACATGAACTCAGCTCAGAGAATATCCACTCCTATATAAACTCCACATTTATATATCCAAACCAGGAATATATACAACTCACACACACTGGCCTTAAGGCCTTACAAGTTTCTCTTTACACAAATACATTTTCGTACATCGGCACACAGGCCGGCAACACATGAAATCCAACCACGTTTCTTCACACGACCTTCAAGGGCCTGTAGCAGCAAGCCTCCATTCCGCTCAAGCAATTCCATTCAAGCCTCAACACCTGTAATTATCCATCCAAGCCAAAGCGGAAAACAAAGTAACGGTCAGTATTAGCTGACCCATTATAACGACCCTACCCCTTACACGGGGCAGTGGTTCCTCCCCTGTATGAATTGCCATCAACAGAGTTAACAAATCTACCAATCACATACATATCACAAATGCTGGTCTACACCATCCGCTTCGTGCACTCAGGGCACCTTCTGGTGTACCGGATATACCAGTCGTACACCGCCGATCGAGGCTCTTCTCATGTTAGTTGGGCGGTTCCATCCTAGTCCACTAATTTCACTATTGGCAACATCCCGTCTATACCACTCAGAGGTACTACCTCGCAGCATTCACAAATAACCAGAGCAGATCGACCCAAACCATGTGGTGTGGTAGCCAAGTCTATCGAGGCTCCCCTAGCATTACCACCCATCGACCCCTCACCTATATCTGATCGACCCACACTATGTGGTGCAGCAAGTAGGGTCCACCTCACTTCCTCCCAAACATTGCCACCAATCGATCCTCACGAATACAGATCAACCCACAACATGTGGTGTAACACGCAAGGTTCATTCCACGTTTCCCCCATCCATGCTACCCATTGATCTCTCAACATAACCAGGAGCTTAACTAAAGCCTCCACATATCCACAACCAATATTCATTCATCCATACACAACCATTCAATCAAAGCATAAACCTTGCACAGCATCAAATCCACGGAGTCTTCTCCGGTTTACCCATGATCATCACCAATCCAGACTATCCGTCCAGATGGGCTTCACATAACATTCCTATGCTGTACTCCACACTTCCGGCTATAGATGCAGACTCAACCAAGGAATCACTTCCACGATCCACATCTTGGTGGAGGATTACACGCACATGCACAAAGAAAGGACTTCGATGTCCAAGAAGGAGATCGTTACCCTTGAAGATCGCTTTGGCACCATGAAGTAGCTGGATGGAAGTCACCGTCTCAGCTTTTCCTTCATGAATTCGTACTCGGATCTTCAATCCGCACTCCGCAGCTCCTCCAACAGCTAGCTTGCTTTCTCCTTTTCCTTCCCTTGCTCTCCCTTTCCCTTTCTCTCTATTGAAATGAGATGGAGAAGAAGAAGATGAAGATAAAGTGGACTTGCTCTCAGCTCTCGGCCATATACACACCTGGACAGAGCCCAGCCCTTGGATACAGGATAGGGAAATTAATGGCCACAAAATCTCTAAAAAATCATCTTTTGGCCCTAACACGCCCTGTGACACGCCCGTGTCATAGGGGGTGTACCTTAAGCGATACACGAACCAACTCATTCTGACTTATCTACGACAAGGTGACACGCCCATGTCACGCCCGTGTCAGCCGAGTCATGCCCGTGATAAGGGCCGTGTAACCCACTCGATACCTACTCGAGAGGACTTACTCGAGAGAAAACCAACTACTCGAGCACCCAGATAGGACACGCCCGTGTCACAGGGATGACACACCCGTGTCACCCCCTTCTTTACTCGAGTGTTTTTCCACCTACTCGAGATAAAAGTGTCGACTGCTCGACACAGCGGGACATGCCTTGTGACACGCCCGTGTCACAGGCCGTGTACCTTATACTCGACGATCGTCGAGCGCAGTTCGTCGATCAAAACTCTGGTGTCGACCAAGGGAGGACACACCCTAGGTCACGCCCCCTGACACGCCCGTGTCACGGGCGTGTACGTCCCAAAAATTCGTGAAATAAATTTCATCGACCACGCTCCCATATGCTCAACCCGAGCAGGACACGCCCTGGGACACGCCCGTGTCCCAGGACGTGTCACCCAATAGTGTCCCATTCTGAACTTTGGGCTATTACATGTGCTGCTGTATATCTCTGATATCTTTCAGCAGTAATTTGACTGAAGGTAAGTCTTTCACCTGACTGTTTTGGTCTTTTCTGAGAGCCACCAGCTGCATGTCTCTTTTCTGCTAACGTGCATCTGATAGCATCAAACATTTCCATTTCAGCCTTGCCAAAAGACTCGTCTTTAATCACTACTTTTGCTAGATGACTTAGATTTCCTGCAGCAGCATTATTCTTGAGTTTTGGGGCTGGGCCACGAAAAATAAATGATTCAGGATGGGCCATTTGAATTTCCTCATTGGCAGCCTTAAGGGCCCTCACATAGTTGTATCTTCCACCTTGGCTATGACCACATTGGTCAATATTAGTGGATCTGCCATTCTCTCAGTTACCATAACAGCTTTCATGGTCATACCTGTTAGAAGACAACAAGACTTTCTAAAACAAAATGAGAGACAATGAGGCTAGAGGCACCACTAGTGCCTTCCACTTTCCCTTTCCTTTTGGATTGGGAGGTCTAGCAGGTCCCTTAAATCCTAAACCTTTCTTACCCTCTTGGGTAAAGAGGGTGTCAATTAAGGGAAGCACAGTGATTGGCTTAGAAAACTTGGCCACCGACAATTTCTCATTTAGGTGATCATCTTTAAGTTTCTGAATAAGTTTCTCATTTGAGGCTCTTACCACAGACTGCATATCAATGATCTCCTTGAGCTTGGCTGATTGTTCAGCCATATCATTGAAGGCCTTTTCTTGGCCCTCACACTTGCTTCTAAGACTGAGAAGCTCTATTGCATGTCTCTTGGCAAGGAGCTTGCATGTCTTGAATGCTTCAAGAAGTTTTCCATACTTGTCAATTATAAAATTGACATCATCCTAAGAATCTGAATCCCCTTCATCTCTTGATGATTGAGCTTCAGAATCTGAGCTAGCCTCATGACTTAAAATAGAAGGTAGAGATTTTGAATTTACCTGAGCTTGTCTAGGATGATCGTGGTTGCTCTCTTAATCAGTCATTTCCATCAATCCATGGCATTGGGCATCTTCTTCTTCATCTTCAACCACCTCAAAGTCACTTTCTGAATGTGACAGAAGGGCCCCGATCCCTATCCTAGCAGCGGGATATTTTTCAGGTTCTTCTTCAACAACAACCATTAGCCCAATGTAGGCTTCTTCTTCTTCAATATCTGACCTAGAGGAAGAATTAGATCAGATCTTTTCCTTCTTGGCCACAAGTGTCTCTTCTTTCTTCTTCCCCTTGTGGTGATTCTTCACTCTTTCATCTTTCCTCTTCACTGGATAGTCAGCAACTATATGCCCAGGTTTGCTGCAGCAGTAACAAATAACATTAGAAGAAATTTGTTTGCTAGAGTTAGGACCATACCTGTCCTCCTTAGAGGATTTCCTTCTGTGCTGTGAGGAAGAGGAAGTCCTGCTGTTCTTCCATTCCTCCTTCTTCATGAATTTCTGGAACTACTTGGAGAAGATAGCAAAGTCCAAATCAGACATATGACTGTCTGAGGTGTTGGTCTCTTAGCCCTCAGAATCTGACTCAGCATTTCTCCTGAGTGGAGAACTATTCCTTCTGCCCCCGATTGGGGCATCAGCTTTGAAGGCCACAGACTTCTCTTTATCCTGTGACTTACTACTCTTTTCTTCTTTCTTTCTTGCAGCAAGCTGCATCTCATATGATAGCAGCTTTCCAAACAGGGTTGGAGGAGGAGTGTCACATAACTTGGCCATTTCCCTAATTACACAAATCTTTGTGTCCCAATACTTTGTGAGGGACCTGAGAAATTTGTCATTCATCTCATAGGTGCTGAAAACTCTTCCATATGTTCTCAGTTCATTCATTATTCTGAAAAATCTTTCAAAACTCTCAGCAATGCCATCAGACTTTCCTTGTCTGAAGGCCTCGTACTCCTGATTGAGCTTGGATTTTCTATCATCCTTCACCTCCTCAAAGCCTTCCATGTAAACCATAAGAGTGTCCCACATTTCCTTGGAGGTGTTGTAGTGTACAAGATTTTGGAAGGTTGAGTCATCAATGACACTGGTTATAATATTTTGTGCCCATTTGTCTATAGTAGACAGACTTACCTCATCTCCATCCATCTCTCTGTATGACTTATGCACTCTCAGAGTTAGATATATGGTGGAAGCCTTTGTGGGAATAAAAGGATCTTCCACTACTGTTACATAGATCTTAGGATCAGATGTTTTCATGAACAACCTGACCCTTTGTTTCTAGAGGCCAAATCCTTCCTTCCTGCAAATTGGTAGTTTCATGGACCCTAACTCCTTATAGTTCATTCCTGACCCCATAATTATATCTTATAGCTAACCTTAGAGGTATACTCAGATTGTTAAATCTTTTTTGAGTAACCTCCCTCTGATATCACTTGAAAGTTATTAATTCAAGGTTACCTAATAACCTAGAGGGGGGGGGGGGGGGGAGGGTGAATAGGTCTTTGAAAATTCCTAATTCTTTTTGTTGTTTTCATACTAAGTGTTTAGCTTTCTTGTACTTTCATCCTAAGGTGATCTTAGAGCTTGTCTTTAGTACCTGCAATATAGAAGAAGAATAAACAACACAACAAAACACACAGATATTTATAGTGGTTCCCCAATTAGGTACATCCACTTTCCCTCTCATCTTTCTAACTTATGTTAGATAAGGCCCAAACTCCCCCAAAATGCTCCTCAGAGCTTACACCTCAGGCCCTCAGCCTTACACTTAGGTTCTCTTTAGAACCCTACCTCAGAACCATAAAAGTTCCTACCTCAGAGCCTTGCAGTGCTCCTACAACTCAGTAGTCCTCAAACGACCCACCTCAGCCTTATCTCTAAGGCCTACAACTCAGGATTTTCAGCCCTACCACTTTTGCCACAAGACCCTACTCTCATAGTGCTGCAGCACTCCTACAGCTCAGTACCCTTTCAGGTACCTACCTCAGTGCCCTTCCAAACACCTACAACTTCCAAGAACCTACAGCTCAGTGATACACTTGTCACCTACCTCAGGCCAAAATGCCAGACACTCAGTCTCCTCCAAGACCTACAACTCAGTGACACTTCCTACAGCACAGTGACTCAACAGTCACCTACCTCAGGCACTAGGCCCTACTACTCAGGCTGGGAGGATAGCTCTACTCTCAGATCCACACTTGGATCCTACCTCAGTACCCCAGCAGGACACCTACCTCAGTGACTGATTAGTCACCTACAACACATGCACAAAAGGCCCTATAGCTCAAATTCAGACAACTTGAATCCTATAGGAAATGAATCAGGAATTAAAACATTGATTCAGAGATAAATCTAAGAGTCTATCATGCTAGACTGAGCAGCTATCAGTCTAGCCCTCTTGCTGTAAAAGGAATTAGTCGTCTGTGTTATACTGAAGGACTAACCTGAATTCTTCTATTTCTACAACTAACTGCTTCTCTGCTGTACTGAAGGACTAACTGCTGTTGAAGGCTGACGACCCATCACCCAGCGGTCTCTTCTTGCTGATTGGATGACTCAGCTAACTTATTCTGCACCGAACAAAATTACTGAACTGGAAAAGCTTTAGCTATCTTTCATTTGCCTGCTTGCTTGCACTGCTGGACTTGACTTTCAAACTCGTCGGAGTAGATGAAGTCCAGCCGCCTCTATTTTCCGTAAACCTAATCCTCTGTCTTCTTGATTCAACTTTCCATTTTTATATCTGTTGATTTGAATCAATGACACTATTTGAGTGTGGGCCCAGCCATTGATGGTGAGCACCACCTCCCTTAGAAGAAGTAGCATCTGGAGCTACTGTAGCTTTCCCGCAATGGCATGAAATACTTTGACTTGTTGACTTCTGATGACGTCAGCATTGGTCATCACTTTATGTACTTGGAAAAAGTCCAGAGCTCATTAAGCATTGAGTGATGTTGAATCACTCAATGCGCGCTGACTTGGCTCTTCATTAGAAGCGCTGAGTGAGACTGCTTCACTCACTGCTTCTAGACTTGATGAATTTCTGCTGGCTTTGTCTCAGCGGTTGCTTCTCAACTGTCTCAGCGGTTTCTTCTCAATGGTCTCAACGCTTTCTTCTTCACAGCTGTGATTATCTCCTGTCTCAGCGGTTGTGTTGAGACCAACACTTCTCTCAACGCTTTATATTGAGCTTCTCAGCTGTCTCAGCGGTTATGCTGAGACCTTCTTCTCGGCTATCTCAACGTTATTGCCTCAGTTAAATTATCTGACTTCCATCTTACTCTTTTTGTTCACCTGTCCGATCAAGGACAATCTGCATGCATGAACTTAAGCACACATCAAATACATTATGCTCCTTAGCATGATTTGTGATGGCTCTTTAAATCCTGAAGAACATTGGGGAACATAATTCCCAACAATAATATTAAATAATTTATGAACATGTAAAACATTTGACCCCTGATCCCCTCTTTGATCAATAAATTTTGGTCCCACAATATTTAAAATATAAAGTATGTTCCAAGACATCGAACAATTAAATCGGTAGAATTTAAGAAAATAACCGGTGGAATGTTTTTGGTGTAATTAACTGTGCACAGATGATAGAGCTTTGAATGGAATATGGCATTGTAAATTTCTTCATGTATATGTCTTTTCCTTCCTTCGGCAACTCCTATATAAAGAATCAAAGTAAAAAAAATAACTCCCAATATCATTTCTTTGATATGTTTAATTTTTCATGAAAGAGCAGGTTGTAAGGCGACCGAGTGACATCTAATGTAGGAGGATATGTGGAAGAGGTGAAACTCCCATTTTTCATAAAGATAGTTTCTCATTATGTTCCACAATAGAAATTATGTGTGACTCCTTGTTTCTTTGGTAGAACGTGTCACTCCTAGTTGTGGTGGATAGCATGCACGAGGAACATGGAAAAAGAGAAAACTGCAAGTAAATAATAGTTGGTAAAACTAATGATTCAACAAGCTATTGTGTTGAATTCTTAATTCATGATGTTGAATCTTCTGATTCTTCAGCAAGTGATACATTTCCTTGAACATTTACAATAAAAGAAATCCAAGAGAATTACTCATTTCTTTCATTCATACTCTTATATAATTACAAGTCATGGCTTTCCTACTTGTATAAATTGATTTACATGATAAATAGATAATAAATTTATACCTTTAATATAGATAAATCCTGACAATCTTATCATCTATATTTAAAATATATGTTATCCTGATAATTAAAGAGAAGTAAATTTGAAATAAATCCTAAATTACATGAAAATACTAGTGTAGTTGAGAATGTTCTTTTTGCACTGCAATAGAATAATGTTGGAGTTTGGGGATTATTTTTATATTTTTATTGTATTTTTCCTTTTTATTTTGTTGTATTTTTCTCACTCCTATATTTTAATGTTGTAGCCTAAATGAAACTATTCACGTTTTTTGATTTCGAACACGATATCAGAGAGCCCCTAATCTCCCATTCCGCTCGCCCGTACTTGTGTTCCGCTCCGCCGCTCTCTTGCGCTCTCCCTTGCCTTGTCTCTTGCTAGCAACCTCTCTGCTGCTCCTCTTCTCCAATTCGCTCGTGCCTCCTATCCCGCTCTCCTACGCTACTTTTCTCGCTCACGCGTGTCTCTTCTACCTCTCGCCCACGCCCTTCTTCTGCTTGTTTTGTCCGCTGCTTACGGGCAATAGAGGCATGAAGTTTTTACAAATCAAGCCAAACAACCATATTGCAAGTAGCAAATAGCAACCCAACTATCAAATTCCAGGAGTAATGAGTAATGAAACAAAAATATCAAAGTTAGGATATATGTTAGTATTTTGAAAAGCCCTCCCAAATAGGGCCTGAATATTCAGTCCTTTGCTTGTATATGTTAGTATTTTGATGCCTAAAAATGAAAATACTTATGAGAGGTTCATTTTTAATGACAAAATGCATGCTAGTGTAGTGTGTTTGCAGGGGCTTGATTAATGATATGCATTGAGATTTAATCTTCTTTTCAGCATATTATTTCTTTAGTTTTTTTCCTTGAAAATTGTGGGAATAGTAAATTCTTATTATTTTTAAAGGAGAATGTATGTACACTTATGTAGAAGCTTTGGGGCATAGACAAACTCCCATAGAAGATGTGGGACTTAACATGTATAAAAATGAAAAGACTCATGAGAGGTTCATTTTTAATGAAAGAATGCAACCTAGTGTATTTGTAGGGGCTTGATTAATGATATGCATTGAGATTTAATCTTTTTTACAACATAGATTTCTCTAGTTATTTTCTTTGGAAAATGTGGGAAGAGTAAATTCATATTATTTTTAAAGGAGAATATATTCTCGCTTATATTGAAGTTTTGGGGCATGGATAACTCCAATAGAAGATGCGGGACTAAACACGTATATTGAAATCCTTTATGCAGTGCTTGTTTGCTTGTAATAAACCATGTGAGAAGGAACATTACTTATTTCCTTTACTTATTCTTTTAGGATTTGTTTAGTTAAACAAATATCGATTTCAAATCTTATTTTTAAGTTGTATGGCTTAATAGTGAGTCATTTGTTGCAGTTTAGGTTGGCATATTTTGCTCATTGGTCAAGAGTGGTTGGTGCTGGGGATTTGGTTGATCAGCCAAAGAAAATTGATATTCATTATCTTTGTGGTTATTTACTGTTAGACTTATTTGTTGCTTTACCACTTCCAGGGTAAAACTTTCACTTGTTTTACTTCTGTTTGTTTGTTTATCATATGTTGTTTTTGTCAAGATAGAAAATAGTTGTGTTAATCTCAAAAGCTATGATATATTTTACCTCAGACATATATACACATTACCTATATTAAATTTTTCCAGAGGATACACGTATCTATGAACTATGGTATTACTTTCCCTAACTTTAAGGTGGGCATCCTTCTTCCTCTTCTGTCTAGAACTGATAATGTTGTATTTCATAGAATCACGTACTGGCCTTTTGAAGTAGTTTAAAGGGGATATTTTTGTTTTTCTTTATAGCTTCGATCTGTATAATGTATAGATGCAATTTTCTTCGGTGACTAATTATATTTGGTATTTTATTTGATGCTTCTTCTGTTTGTTCGTAAGCATCAGGATTTCATAAACTACATAATAGAATCAGTGTAAATGAAGTTTTTTACAACTCCGGCCAAACAACCACATTGCAAGTAGCAAATAACAATCCAACTATCAAATTCCAGGAGTAATGATTAATGAAACAAGAATATCAAAGTTCGGGTTTACCAGATTGATGTATAGTAAATTTCAAATTTATATTTTTAATATTTATTAGCGGAACTTTATGAACACTGTCGAGCGACAACCAACCTAGGGATTGCAAATATGCATAAATATTTATCATTCAAACATTGATTAATATGAAATAGCGATCCACAAGCGTACCTAAGAGAAATGAAATGTGAGAACAAGCAAGTTTTTATTGAAAGGAAACGACAACAAAATTTTTAAATTTAACGAATAAGACTTGTGTTAAGTTAGGGTCTTTAGTTAATTGCTAAGGGTCTTTTGGTTTACGTTAATTGTTGAAGTTATGAGTATTATCCATTAGTAGAGTTCATTAGGTTTATTTGGGTTTAGTCCCACATTGCTGGTTTATCTTTAAAAGTCCATGTAAGTCATGTGTAATGCCCCCAAATAGGATCAATAAATATATTGAATCTTTCCTTTCATTTCTTTCAACATGGTATCAGAGATGGAATTGACTCTTCTCTGAAATTTGGTTGCACTAATTTAACGATGGCTTCCTCTCTCAATTTCTCTTGTTTTCTCCTCTCCTTGTCGTACCTCTTTATCGATGCGGTTTCACTTTGTTTGCGATGCTACTACCATCGATCTAGGCCGCTAACCCCGTAAACGATTGCGTCTGCTGATTATGTTAACGATGACATCGTTGATCCTGCTACTTCTTGTCGTGCACATCGCTGGTCGATCCCATCATCCTTTTACAGCACATTTCCGCCAATCCTGCCAAGCCCTCTTCTGATCCAGCCAAAGCTTCCTTTGTCATGCCCTACTGCGGCTCTCGTCGCCGATCCCGCCAAGCCCTTGTTGTTCCCATTCTATTTGACAACTTCGTCGTTCCTGATGTTCTTGTGAAGTTGCTACGCCCTGTAATTCCAGTAGTGTTTCTGCTGCCACTAATGTTATCTTCTTGTGATCCCAATGAGTCCAACAGTTTCCCCTCTAGTTTATATCTCTTCCAACCGCTACTACCCCTTCTGATGTGCTGATATCTCGTGGATGCTGAAGTGTTGTGTTTTTTAGCTGTTTTGGTATGTGTTGAATATGTTGTTTGTGTCTTGTCTTTGTCTTCTACCTTCTTTCACATGTTATCCGTATGAGGGTGAGTGTTTGAGATGAGGGCGACTCGGATGATCTTTCCTGACTTTCGCCTTGGGCCTCTAGGAGTATGTTGTTTTGTGTCTCCCCATTTTTCTTTTGATTGGTCGTGTGCTGGGAAACAATGGATGTTGATGTTTTAATCTTAGCGGGTTGTGTCGCGTGAGATCGTGTCGTGTGGAATCATGTCGTGCGGGACTGTATCATGTGGGAACACCCTTTGTGTGGATTATCCCCGACAGATTATACCCGACGGATTATCTCTGGTTTGCCTGTTTGGTGATTAGCCCCAAATCGTTTGTTCCCTTTTGCATGTTGTGTATAGTTGATGTTGGTTGGCCTTCCTATTCAACGGGGTATATCATGTGGGGGTATCCCCATTCACCCGTATGTTGATTTCTTTCAGCGAGTTCACTTCGTGTATGGGACCTGCATCGTGTGTGGATCTATATCATGCATAGTTATGTCCCCTACTTGATTCTCCTGTTTGGATTTTTCCCTCAGTAGCTTGTCAGTTGTTTTATCCCACACCGCCTACCTCCATTGCCGTTATTTTGATTTCCAAGCTGAAGGTTCCACCTTCAGCTTGAGGGAGAGTGTTGGAGTTAGGAGTATTATCCATTTATAACACTTGGTTGATTTATTCATCCCTTAAGGGGGTATTATAAGGAAGAAAGTTAGAACAATGGTAAAACGTAACCTAAACAATGAAATAATTTTGGTTTATTGTCTATTGGATCATAAACACAAATTAAAAAAGGGCATCCCGATGCACAAGGCATTCCTGCGTAACGATGGTCCGGGGAAGGGTACCACCATAAGGGTGAAATGTAGGCAAACCTTACCATACATTTTTGCAAGAGACTGCTTTCCAGGACTTGAATCGGTGACCTCAAGGTCACATGACGACACCTCAACTGGTACATAAAATAAAGAATGAAACAATTTTGCTTTATTGTCTATTGAACCATAAATACTATTTAAAAAGGGCAGTCCGGTGCACAAGGCATCCCCACGGTGTGAAGGTCTGGGGATGGGTTCCACCACAAGGGTGAAATTTAGGGAAACCTTACCTTACGTTTTGCAAGAGACAGCATTCCAGGACTTGAACCCGTGACCTCAAGGTCACATGACAACATTTCAACCGGTGCATCACGACTCCCAATCATAGACACTAATGAAAATAAATTGAAAACAATTCAACCAACAAAATGTTAGAATATATCGACTGATATATTGACGAAGATATCGGTCACTAGCAAATATATGGGAAGATATATTCAAAAAGAATATTTTGTTAAAATATTAGAAACGTGTTTTTATCCATGAAACCTTTATGTCGGTCGGCCATGTCGGAGGATATTCACAACACTGCTACTCAGCACTCACATAGGTCAAAGAACTGGACGGATTACGAATCATGAGCGACATTGACAATTAATTAATTTGCTAATTTGTTGATTCTTTACATTTTGAGCAGGACCTATATATAAGGGTTTCATGTATGTGTTAGTTTTTATCTTGGATGAACGAAATTTGAACCATAAGCTGAACCTCCATTAGAATACGTCAACTCCACCCCCTCCCCTTCATGGATCGCGCAAGGTACATAGGAAAGGGTTTTGTGGGGCTCTTCTCATTTTTTTTGCTTGAGGATTTCCTTCATATTTTGAGGTTTCAGTATCTTCTTGTCATGGGGTGTTTGACAACACCATGCTTGAGGATTTACCATCAACAAATTGAGGAGTTGCTATTGTAATATAATTTCTTTATTATCTTTGTGTTTTGTGTTGTTTTCTCAATTCTGTTGGTTAGCCTACATCATTATATTGTTTATTCTTAAAAGGAAAGATATTGTTAATAGAAAACATCTTGAAATACTTTTATGTAGTATATTACTAACAGTCTCATTTGAGTTTTCAATATCTAACAATGACAAATTGTAACTTGGTTTTCTATTTGCTAATGTAAGATAACTTAAATTTGTATGTTGGTTTTATTCTTTTACTCTTCTTCATCTTATGCATTATTATACCTGATTGATGTCCTTGTCACCACATTGTCTTCTTTGCAGGTTATGACATTGGTTATTATACCAAATTATATTGGTCCATCATCTGCGAACTATGCAAAAAATCTTTTACGTATTACAGTTCTTCATTATATACCTAAAATCATCAGATTTTTTCCACTTATTGCTGGTCAGTTTGCAAGTGGCTTCATATTTGAGTTAGCTTGGGCAATTTTGTTATCAATCTTCTTATGTTTGTATTGGCCTGGCATGCCTTGGGTTCATGTTGGTATCTCTTTGGTTTACAGGTCAGTTCGGTTAAACTTTGTCATTTACTAATCTTATTTTTATTTCCATAAACATTTAGATCCTTCGTCAACATATACTGTTATTTTCACTTTCTTAGCATATTTGGAAATTGCTTGAATCTCTGGAATAACTAGTGCCAAAAAAATAAAGCCTCAGTAACATAATTGTATACTTTAACCTGGTAAGATGTTGTATGCAAAGTTATGTGTATCAAAATCCCATATTTAAATTCGAATATAATTTGAGAACGATTTAAAATGTGGCGCTTGTTGAAGCCGGAAATTGACCTCAACGAGAGTTCGAAAATAGGGGGCAACCGACACCAACTTCTCTCAGCCCTCGACCCCTGACTGGTTGTAAAGAATCTAGAACAGAACATAAACCTCAGCTGGGAGGTCCCACCTCTTTCCCGGAAGATCTCTGAGAGCTTCCCCTCCAAAGCCAAAAGCTGAGCTCGAAGCTCCTCAGAAAGCACTAGAGAATCTTGAGAAAATGATAGCCCTGCCTTCTGAAGAGCCCCTGTGGCTCTATTTATATTCCTTACTAACTTGAAATTACTAAGATAGCCTTGGCCTGTCTGCCAATAGCCAAATCCCGCTGTTACGAAATTCTAAATGGAGACTATGGGGGCACATAAGTAATTTACCCGAGGATAACTAGGTAATTTTGCCCTTGGCCCTTGCCCCCACCCGACGAGAACCATGCGTTGAGACCCATCCAGCCTCTCAGATGGTGGAAGCTAAAAAGGATGAAGGGCCTCCCGGATCAAGTACGCTTCCGCCCTCCATGAAGCGCGAACCTTCTCGCCGCCTCCGGGCAGAAATGGGTCTCGGCTGGAGCTTGGCACGATCGTTCTCGTCTACCTCCATGCGGGTGTTCTTCCACTCCAAAGCCCAGAGATAGCCCGAAGCTAGTCCAATCCGGGTCCTTCAGGCGAATCTTGATTCTACCCAATGAATATGGGGTTGTACACAATCCCCTCTCCTTGTGAGCTTGGCTTGTGCTCGGAAAGACCCATCCAACCCCAATTATTCGGTGGGTACATGCTAACCTGGCATAGAATCTATCAGTAGACCCCACCTATGCTCTATAAATATGCCGCTGAGTTGGTCCCTCGGGCCATTTCTATTGTCTCTACTCCCTAGTTAAGCCTCCGTCGATCTGTTAAGATGTGCGCCAAGCTCGTCGAAAAGCCACTTTCAATGGAGCTTCAGGCTCGTCTTGCGGCTACCCAGGAGCGAGCTCGCGCCCGTCATGACAAAGTCGCCCCCTGGCTGATGGGCAAGAGACTTGCCATCGAGAGAGCGTAGGGCGAGAGACTGATCGGTGAGAAGCCTGACCGCGAGAGTTCTTGCCTTAAGAAGAAGAAGAAAGCTAAAACAGTAAGGCGTGACCTACTGAGCGAGAACTGAGACCCGCCTACCCCGACTCGAAGCCACGCTGATTCTCTCGCTTCTCTGCCTGAGGTATGTTTCAGCCCTTTTGCTCTTCCAGCATACAATGTTTGATAAAACACTCCTTTTACAGGGGTTGGCACCTAAAGACGCCGGCGGATTTCCGCCGTCGGTCTCAGAAGTGGCCGACCTCTGCATTGATGATCCGCCTTCCAGTTCAGGGGTCGCTCCGCTTAACCCTCCGACTGATAGAAACAATCTGACACTAGAACACACACTACCTGCCAAAGGGGATAACCCTGAGCCTCCCGCTTCCGTGCCAAGACCCCCACCTCTGCCTATAGAGGGGGCTCCCGATCCCGCACTTGGTGGCTCTGGCCCGCCGGAGCGCAGGACCTTTCGCCCGGGACGGGGTAAGCCTCTCCATCTTCTTTTTGGAAAAGGCGTAGAGGATCAGCCTGACCCTTCTCACTGCCCGTCGAGGAAAGACATCTCGCACTCTCCAGGTAAGCGAGAGCCTCTTCAAACATCCTTCGCCCTCCTTTTATTCTGACAGTTCCCGCTTCCCCAGAGCCAAAAGACCAAGAGGCCAAAAAGAATGACGAGGAGGTAGAAGAAGAAGAAGAAACTGGGGGGGGGACTCGCCCCTCCCTTCCGCTGGCGAGATGGAAGATTTCCTCGAGGGACCCGAGAGCGGAAATGAGCGTAGGCGGAGGGTGGCGGTAGTCCTGTCGAATCTCGTGCAACAGCAAAGGTCCAACTCCGCAGCGGTGAAGAAGATCCAAGAAATGATGGAGCGACGATTGGCGATGGTCGAGCAGGATTGTGCAGACCTCCTCGGCAGGGCGGGATCCCATGACACGGCTCCCGGAGAGACTTCGCCGGGCAGGCACATCGCGCGGATTCGAGATCAGCTCCGCTTAGCCAACCGGGGGCTATCGACCCTGACGGCCTTCTTTGACCATCGAGACCGTCCCAGGTCTGGCCGACAAGAACTAGGTCGATGGCGGTGGGTGCCATACTAAGCTCTTCGGGGCAACCTTCCTTTCCTTTTTCTCGGCTTGCCTCTTCCTTTTGTACCCTTTTCATTTCTAACGCAGGATAATTTCTTACAAGCATTGTGTGTTACTGTTATTATTAGTATTAGTATTATTATTATTATTATTATTATTATTTTCTTATCGTTGTTGTCGGGGGTTCTTGCCGAGCGAGACCCTATCTATATTTGTGTTTCTTCGGTTCCTTTTTGTATGTTGTTCTAATTACCTTGCGAATGCCTGCTTGTTGGAACCCTAGTTCTGATTTGGGTAAAGAACACTATTAGGAATATTAGATTGACCCAACATGTATAGTCATGTGTCATAGGATTATTTCTAGGCTTGGTCATTCAGAAGGTTTCTCCAGAATTGCTGAAAGAAATCCAAGAAATGCAGTTAATAAATGCAGAGAATCAGATCGACGATCGTCGAACGCAGTTCAACGAACTGCGATCTCCGGTCGACGAATTCTGAGTTGGTTCTCTGAACTCAGGTCGACGATCTCAAGACTCTAGCAAGGCTGTGTCGACACCATCTCAGCAATTGTGTCGACACTCAACAACTCTCTCAGCTTGACGAACATAGAAGCTGAGCTCGACGAACGGCATGCTCCGGTCGACGTATGCAGATAGCTCCGGTCGACGAACGCAGGCAAGATATTCAGCTCGACGAATCTAGCTGAGTTCGACAAATGTCGAACTAAGGTCGACGATTGATGAACTCGACGAAAGTTAATGTCAACGATTTTTGAGCAATCAGTAACAGTTGACAGAATTAATTACGGATTAATTACAGTCAACATTCCCAGTGAAAATAGCCGTTCAAACGGACAGTTACAGAAGAATTAAGTAAGGATCAATTTCCAAAGCATCTTCCACTCTCGGGAATGTTCCTTCTGCCATCAAGATTAAGGAATTAAAAACAGTGAACAGAATGACAGAAAAGGTTTTCTACAGAGAAGGAAGTACTCTACATCAATCAGAACAATCATCAGTGTTCTTCGTTGGCTCTAGGCTTCAAGAGACAACCAAATCAATATCAGTCTAAGAAGCCTGCTAGAGACATCATCACCTAGAAGACCTATCACCCTGAAGCAGTGCTCCAGCATTCCTGATACACTCAAGATCTCAGGGGGAGCTATTTGCTAACATCATATCCACAAGTCGTCTCTCTGACTGTTGACAGAGAAGACACCATCTCTCTTTTCCCCCCTCCTATATAAAGGGTTGTCATCTCCCTTCAAAAGTGATTCCTGGTTGCAAGTCTCCTTCCAAAAGACTTGAGTTGGTTTTTGGGGACCTGATCAAAACCTATTGGTGTCAGGCACCTGATCAAAAACTTGAGTGGATTCCTACTAGGGTGGTAGAAGAGTGAACTACCAAGATTTGGGGAACCACTATAAAATCCTTGTGTCTCTTCTGGTTGCTTGACTGCTTGATTTCTTTGCTTACTTTATTCTGTACTGTTATTTTACTATAATTAGTTCAGTTAAGATCTCTTTCAATTGGTATCAAAGCGAGGTTGGTTAAACTCAACACCTTACGAGGTTGGTTAAACACCACACATTACCAAGTTGGTTAAACTTCACACCTTAGCAGGTTGGTTAAAACACCACACCTTAATTAGTTGTACAGGCTAACACCTGAACCACAAAGATCCTTTGATAGATCTTAAGAATCTTTTGAGTTTTATCATGGCACAAATTGCAGATTTTTCAAGCACCAGACTGCCCATGTGCAATCTAGATATGCTTGCACTATGGAAGACAAGGATTAGATTTTATATGGACTCCATTAATGAAAACATCTTTAAATCTATTTTGTCACGTCCAGATCCACCACAGCAAACAATAAGTCCAAATATTGTTCCATCATCTCAATGGACATATGCCCAGAAAAAGATGAAGAGTGCTTATGCACAGGCAATGAACATTCTGGCACAATCAATGTCTGATGACATTTTTGAAGAACTTGTTGAATGTTCATCTACAAAAGACATGTGGGACTCCCTCAGAGCAATGGCTGCTGGATCAGCTAAACAAATAATATTTGATGCCGAATCTTGGAGTGACTCAGATGCTTCATCCTGCACGACTGAGGATGAAGAAGAAATAAGAGCAAGAGAATTCTGATTGATGGCAATCAATGCATCTTGCAGCAGCTATGATGCCGAAACAGACTCTGAAGAAGAACCAGAATGTGAATCAGAAGAAGAAGATCAGGTAATCTCTACCCTTGATCTTTTATCAGGTACAAATCTTGAGAAAATCTTAGTTCAAAATAATTCATCGAACAGAGATCGACGAAATCAATCCTATTCGTCGAACTCAGATCGACGATCTCTGAACAAAGATTTTGATTTCAACTGTTCTGGAATCTATGATCGATGAAATCAATACTATTTGTCGAACAGAGATCGACGGAAATGGAACACAGAAAGTCATTCTGTGAATAGAGCTCGACGAACTCAATATTATTCGTCGAACTCAGCTCAACGAAAGTACTTTAATTCGTCGAACTCAGGATTTCAGAACAAAATTTTTTGTTCTTTTCAAAAAGTATAACAAAAATCAGCATTTTAATAATCCTTTCACTGAGTGGATAATACCTCCTAGGAAATATCATCCACCTAGATACAAGGATCAACCTAAATGCTCTTTTCTTTCTAATTATGATCATAGAGAACCAGGACCCAAGGTTATCTGGGTCCAGATATCCTAACATCTCCTTGCAGGAAAAGAATTTAGTCCAACAAATATACAGGATATCAATGGCTGAATAATTTGTGCAAGGCTATGCATATAGGGGGAGATGCCTGTAAATGAAGCTGCAGCAGTAGCAGTAGTTTGTGGGAATTGTAGCAGCACCAGCAACAACAGATTATAATGCTGCAGATTTGGGCAAGGATCAACAACAGCTGTAACAACAGCAACAGCAACAACAAAAGTACTTGATCCAGATTTAGGGGGATATTGTATTTACTTGCCTTGTATTTTTCTTACATTTATGTAAATAGTGTCCTTACCCAAATAGGGGGAGATTACTGGAACCCTAGTTCTGATTTGGGTAAAGAACACTATTAGGAATATTAGATTGACCCAACATGTATAGTCATGGGTCATATGATTATTTCTAAGCTTGGTCATTCAGAAGGTTTCTCTAGAATTGTTGAAAGAAATCCAAGAAATGTAGTTAAAAAATGTAGAGAATAAGATCGACGATCGTCGAACGCAATTCGACGAACGACGATCTCCGGTCGACGAATTCTGAGTTACTTCTGTGAACTCAGGTCGACGATCTCAAGACTCTAGCAAGGCTGTGTCGACACCATCTCAGTAACTATGTCGACACTCAACAGCTCTCTCAGCTCGACGAACACAGAAGCTTAGCTCGACGAACTGCATGCTCCGAACGACGAACGCAGATAGCTTCGGTCGACGAACACGGGCAAGATATTCAGCTCGACGAATCTAGCTGGGTTCGACGAATGTCGAACTCAGGTCGACGATTGATGAACTCGACAAAAGTTCAGGTCGACGATTTCTGAGCAATCAGTAACACTTGGCAGAATTAATTACGGATTAATTACAGTCAACATTCCCAGTGAAAATAGCCGTTCAAACGGACAGTTACAGAAGAATTAAGTAAGGATCAATTTCCAAAGCATCTTCCACTCTCGGGAATGTTCCTTCCGCCGTCAAGATTAAGGAATTAAAATACAGAGTTTTGAATACAGAGAATACACAAAAGTGAACAGAACGACAGAAAAGGTTTTCTACAGAGAAGGAAGAACTTTGCATCAATCAGAACAATCATCAGTGTTCTTCATTGCCTCCAGGCTTCAAGAGACAACCAAATCAATATCAGTCTAAGAAGGTTGCCAGAGACATCATCACTTAGAAGACCTACCACCCTGAAGCAGTGCTTCAACATTCCTGATAAACTCAAGATCTCAGGGGGAGCTATTTGCTAACATCATATCCACAAGTCTTCTCTCTGACTGTTGACAGAGAAGGCACCATCTCTCTTTTCCCCCCTCCTGTATAAAGGTTTGTCATTTCCCTTCAAAAGTGATTCCTGGTTGCAAGTCTCCTTCCAAAAGACTTGAGTTGGTTTTTGGGGACATGATCAAAACCCATTGGTGTCAGGCACCTGATCAAAAACCTGAGTGGATTCCTACCAGGGTGGTAGAAGAGTGGACTACCCAGATTTGGGGAACCACTATAAAATCCCCGTGTCTCTTCCGGTTGCTTGACTGCTTGATTTCTTTACTTACTTTATTCTGTGCTGTGATTTTACTCTAATTAGTTCAGTTAAGATCTCTTTCACTACTACCTATATCTCGCTCAAAGCTCCTCGCGTACTGAGGCTGCCCGCCCTATCTCCAGCCTCCCTTGGCGGCTATCACTCCCCTTCAAACCATGGAGAGCTGGCACGATAGGATGGAAAGCGAAGAATCGGAGTCGTTGACTCGTTGACTTTTTCCCGCCGTAGTTTTCTTGAGAACTCATGATTATCCTGCTTTCTATAAATAGGTCAATCCACCTACCCCATTCACCGCATTTACTCCAAAGCTCCATCCATCGGCCAATCGCTTCCGACTTTCCTAGAAGCGCAAGGACTCTCTTCTTCGCGTCCACCCTCTTCCTTCGCAATGTCAGGCGAGAGCGAGGGCCATTCCAAATGAGCGCAATCCTTCCTCGATCATGACTTCCCGCCTTGCCGGCTCACGCAGGCGGAATTCGTCACCACAGACAAGACCTTTATCCCATCGGGGTTCACCGCGCGGAAACCAGGGCGTGAGGACAGGATGAATCTCGCGCCGGAAGGGGAGCTCGCAATTCCCCTAGAGAACTTTGAAGCGGGCCTCCGACTCCCCCTCTGGCCTGAGGTGCGCCAAGCCCTGCGGTACTATGGGGTCGTGCTCGCTCAGCTCAACAATAATTCTATCGCCCTCCTTGTGGCTTTCGCCTGCTACATGCGGGCGGAAAAGATCGAGTTCAACCTCTCGGTCTTTCGGAAGTTGTTCAACTTTCATGCCAAAGGAGGGTCAGTATTTCTCTCCGGCCAGTCGGTGAAGACGGTGGGTCTCGCCAACAAGCACCACCACTTTGTGGAGAGGTTCATCTTTGTCTCGGGACCTTTCAGCAACGTCCCTCTAGCCCCCATTCAGTACGATGGCGCAACCTACAAGCCTCCCTCTCTCGGGGAGCGAAAGAGTGCTCTCGTCGAATTATTTGGCTCCAAGGTTTTCGACGTCCCCTTCCTCCGGCGAGAGCTGGAAACCCTCCAACCAGTTCCTCCCGGCGAAGGTAACTCTTTGGATTCATCTTGCAGAAGCTCGTTTTAGAGGAAAGACTTTATAAAAACTACGGGCTTTGCAGGTGAGCGAGATCTCCCCATCCACCAGCCCTTTGAAGAGTCCAAGGAATTTACCAACGCCTTGGTTCGCACCAAGGCGGCCGCCGATGCCTGCAGGAAAGATCCTGGAGCTTCCTCCATGCCAAAGAGAAAATCAAGCTCTTTCCTAGTTCCCACTTCCAAAAAAAATCAAAACCGACCACCGTAGAAAAAGGCAAGATGGCGATATCTTCCCGCGCCGAGACCGCCGCCACGATCCCTTCCGCTACCGCCATGACGGATGCCGGCCAGCCAACCTCAGATACTCCCGCCGAGAACCCTTCTGATATCTGCGAGGCGGAAGTAGGCATGCTTGCCAGAGAGGTTCCAGCCGAGCCCTCCTGTGGTCGGGTGCCGAAAGGACACCAGAACTTTGGTTTTGGCGACAAGTACAAGGACACGGAGGGCTCCCCTATGCTTCAGTGGGATTCCACCATTAACCGAATATCCATTTCCACCCTTCTCCCTTCCTAGAGGGAGCGAGACGAAATCTCCGGCCACGCCTTCACGCTGGGGTACGGCCTCTATATCCGGGAAGACACCGACTCCTTTGATAGGAGGACAACGAAGGCTCTCGTTTTTGACACCACCTAGTCCCAGCTTCGCATGGTTCAGCTCTTACATATGGCCGGGAGCCACGCCCTCCCCATATAGTGGAACTTTGTAGATATGCTTAAAGTGAGGGATGCCTCCGCGGCGGAAACCACCACCCTATAGGCCGAGCTAGCTGCCGCCCAACAACTTCTCTCTGCTCGCCCGGCCCCTGAGGTAAGCAGGACTTTCCCACTCTCGAGCCATTTCATACGCTTTCGCCTTTTACCTGAATGGATCGCCTCGCAGGATCTTGGAGAGATTGAATTGTCTCGCATGCGAGCGGCCCGTGCTGAAGGCGAAAACCAGTTATTGCGGGCCGAGGTGAAGCGTCTGGAGGAGGCCCTAGCCCTGAACAAGGATCGCTTGCAGCTAGAGGAAAGGGTAGAGCGCCGTCATTACGCCGACTACGAGATCGACGTGATCATCCAGGAAAATGCGCAAGCAACAACGAGGATGGTGATTGAAGTTTTACGAGAGTTGGGGCTGCTAAATGAAGGAGGTGAGACCTTCACCGCGCGGGGGATCCTGCCTATTTTGTTTGAGCCCATCCACCATCTTACGGGAGAGGATGGCTCTTCGGCGGGCGGTGAGGCAGAGCTCGCGAGAACTAGCGGTCGCTCCCTCGGCGAGTCCTCCGGTTATTCTCCTAGCAGATCCTCTGGCGAGACCTCCAGTAGCAGTTCCAGCGGAAACTCCAGCGAATCTGCCAGCTAGCTTTTCCGCCTAATGTAATCTTGTTATGATATAATTAAACTTTATGAACTATGTTAGTGTAATTTCTGTACAGGGGGCGGAAACCTCTTACTACTTCTTTTTGGTTGTGGAACTGTTTGCTTTCTCACTGGATTGTTTGTCAACTTCACGCAAACCCTAGACTCTTTTAGGTGACAACTGCTTTCTACCCTAAGAGTCGGCTTGGGGGTGGGTGTGCTGGGCAGAGCACGCCGAGAACCTTTCCTTATAGGTTGCGCCCGGGACCCTTATCGAATCGTGCTCGTCGGCACCCCCAACCCGTTGATTGTGGCGAGAGCCTTGCCAAGAGCATTGCTGAGGACTCACGCGAAACCCCCTGCTAGGAGATTCATGCAGAAAGATTTTCCGGATGGGTTGTGTCGAGAGCGGTGCCGGGAGGGGTCGGGGTCACTCCCTCCCTATTTAGGACTTACAAGTGCTCAATTCTAAACTCATTAATCAGGGGGATTTATGACCCCGTCATGATTCCAAGGACCAAAACTTTCCACCCAGGTGTGCCTACAGCCCTGTCCAGCTAATGAGAGCCTGGGCAGCGAGTCTACCCAGGGCCGAGCAGCACTCGAGGTCCCTTACCCCCACAGACGAACCTTCGGACCTGTCATCTAGTTGGAGCCAGACAATGGGTCTACCTGGGGCCGAGCCAAGCTCGGGGTAGTACAAAGATCTCCAAGAGCCAATCCTTTCCCCTTAGGTGTTCCTACAGCCTTGCCCAGCTAATGAGAGCCTGGGCAGCGAGTCTACCCGGGGCCGAGCAGCACTCAGGGTCCCTTAACCCCACAGACGAGCATTCGGACCTGCCAGCTAGTAGGAGCCAGGCAGCGGGTTTACCTGGGGCCGAGCCAGGTTCGGGGTAGTACAAAGATCTCCAAGTGACAATCCTTTCCTCCAGGTGTGCCTACAGCCCTGCCCAGCTAATGAGAGCCCGGGCAGCGAGTCTACCCGGGGCCGAGCAGCACTCGAGGTCCCTTACCCCCACAGGCGAGCCTTCGGACCTGCCAGCTAGTAGGAGCTAGGTAGCTAGTCTACCTGGTGCCGAGCCAGGCTTGGGGTAGTACAAAAGATCTCCAAGAGCTAATCATTTCCCCCTAGGTGTGCCTACAGCCCTGCCCAGCTAATGAGAGCCTGGGCAGCGAGTCTACTCGGGGTCGAGCAGCACTCGGGGTCCCTTAACCCCATAGGCGAGCATTCGGACCTGCCAGCTAGTAGGAGCCAGGCAGCGGGTCTACCTGCGTCTGAGCCAGGCTCGGGGTAGTACAAAGATCTCCAAGATCCAATCCTTTCCCCCCAAGTGTGCCTACAGCCCTACCCAGCTAATGAGAGCCTGGGCAGCGAGTTACCCGGGGCCGAGCAGCACTCGGGGTCCCTTACCCCCACAGGAGAGCATTCGAACATGCCAGCTAGTAGGAGCCAGACAGCGGGTCTAACTGGGGCCGAGCCAGGCTCGGGGTAGTACAAAGATCTCCAAGAGCAAATCCTTTTCCCACAGGTGTGCCTACAGCCCTGCCCAGCTAATGAGAGCCTGGGCAGCGAGTCTACCCATGGCCAAGCAGCATTCGGTGTCCCTTACCCCTATAGGCGAGCCTTCGGACCTGCCATCTAGTAGGAGCCAGACAACGGGTCTACCTGGGGCCGAGCCAGGCTCGAGGTAGTACAAAGATCTCCAAGAGCCAATCCTTTTCCCCCAGATGTGCCTACAACCCTGCCCAGCTAATGAGAGCTTGGGCAGCAAGTCTACCCGGGGTCGAGCAGTTCTCGGGCTCCCTTACCCCACAGGAGAGCCTTCGGACCTGCCAGCTAGTAGGAGCCAGAAAGCGGGTCTACCTGGGGCCGAGCTAGGCTCAGGGTAGTACAAAGATCTTCAGGAACCAATAGGAAACCAATCATGAGAAAAAAGTCAAAGATTTTATTGCAAATAGGGTTTACAACCTTCTTCCCGCTAAGGGTAGAAGCACTTCAAGTCATCTACGCTCCATGCATGACTCAAGGATACCCCCTCCACATTCTGGAGGTGGTATCCCCCCGACTCCCGGACCTTTTCTACGATATAGGGCCCCTCCCAGTTGGGTTTGAGCTTGCCCACCGCGACCGACCTTCCCGCGGCGTAGACTTTCTTCAGGACCAAGTCCCCTTCCTTGAACTGCTTTATCCTCACATGTTTATCAAAATACTTTTCCATCCTTCATTTGATCTCCTCCTGCCTGATAGTGGCCACGTCACGAAGTTCTTCCACCATGTCTAACGAGAGTCGTAGCTCTCCCTCATTTTCTAGCCTCCAAGCCTCGTCTCCATCACCTGCAGCCGCAACTCGTGGGGATCGAACCTCAAACTCCACGGGCAGGACCGCCTCGCACCTATGGGAAAGCTTGTAGGGGGTCTCGCCGGTGGCCGTGCTTGGGGTTGTTCGCAAGGCCCACAACACGGATGGGAGCCGTTCCACCCAGTTCCCCCTCAAGTTCTCCACCTTCTTATTGAGCAGGTTCACGATAACTTTGTTCGCCGTACCCAGTTCCCCCTCAAGTTCTTCACCTTCTTCTTGAGCAGGTTCACGATAACTTTGTTCACCGTCTCCACTTGACTGTTGCTCCTGGAGTGGTGGACGGAGGCAAACCTGAGGTCGATGCCCAATTGAGTGCCAAAACTTACGAACTCCTCGCTTGCAAACTATGGACCATTGTCCGTGATAATGGCCTGAGGCAGCCTAGGCCTACAGATGATCTCCCCTCAAACCAAATTCTGAATGACTTGGGATGTTACTTTGGCGAACGCCTTAACCTCCAGCCATTTAGAGAAGTGGTCGATCATGACTAAAAGAAACCTCCTCTGCCCGCTCACCGGAGGGAAGGACCCAATTAGATCCATCCCCCAAATGGCAAAAGGACATGGCGTCATAATGCTTTGAAGCCGTTGAGCAGGAAAGAGCTGGAGGGGAGCGCAGAGCTGGCATTTCTGGCACCTCATCGCAACCTCTTTGGCATCCTTCCTCAGGGTGGGCCAGAAATACCCCTGCCAGACCACCGTTGCCTCCAACGTCCTTCCTCTGGAATGGCTACGACATTCGCCAAAGTGTATCTCCTCCAGAATATGCCGGGAATCCTCTTACATCACACATCGCACCAGGAGGCCCGAGAGAATCTTCCGATGTAATCTTCCCTCGTGCATGAGATAGTGGGCTGCCTTATGCCGAAGACTCTTTGCCTCCTTGACCCCCTCAGGGAGGTTGCCCGTGGAGAAGAAGGTCACGAAGTGGTACATCCATGAGGGTCGCCGATCTACATCCATTAGCTCCCCTTTTTCGATCGCCGGATGGAAACGATCAGTTAAGGTTCCCCCCCTCGCGGTTCGAACTTAGCCAATCGGTCGGCCGCCTCATTCTCTTCCCTAGGTAGATGCTGCATTGAGAAGGTTCGGAACCCCCCTATGATCCCCCTCGCTTTGGCCAAGTACCTTTGGAGGGTTGGTTCCCGAGCTTCATACTCCCCCCTGATATGGGACACCACCACTAGTGAATTTGTGAACACTTCCACACCGAGAATTCCAAGCTCCTTGGCTAACCTCAACCCGGCTATGACGCCATAATACTCTGCCTGATTGTTAGTGACCGGGAAGTGTAGCGCTACCGCCTGCTCTATGGCGACCCCCTAGGGGCTTACCAGCACCACTCCTTCCCCCAGGGAATGCTTCCCTGAGGCTCCATCTACATACATATTCCACGCCTCCTTTGGCAGGGCATCTCCCTCTCCCAACTCCGTGACATAATCAGCCAAGAAGTTAGCCACTGCCTGTGCCTTGATGGAGAGCCTTGGTACAAAAGAGTCGTCGAATTCACTGAGCTCGATGGAGCACTTGGCCAACACCCCCCCCCCCCCCCCCCCGAGTACTCTACCCCTTCAAAGATCTTGTGCAGGGGGTGGTCGGTTACTACCTTGATTGTATGAGCCTGAAAGTACGTTCTGAGTTTCCGGGCCGAGATGATCAGTGAGAAAGCGAACTTATCTAAGATGGGGTAGCACAATTCGGCCATCTTCAGGACTCTGCTGACATAATAGATGGGCAGGTGCCTTTTTTCCTTCCTCCCTTACCAACACAGAGCTCACTGCCTCAGCCACTACCCCAAGGTACAAGGTTAGGTCTTCTCCCTCCTTTGGGTTATGCAGGAGTGGTGCTCGGTTCAGCTGAGTCTTCAACGCCTGAAAAGCTTACTCACATTCCTTCATCCACTCGAACTGTTTACTCCCCCTAAGTGCTTTGAAGAAAGGCGAGCACTTCTCTTCAGCCCGAGAGAGGAAACGACTCAGCCCAGCCAGCTTACCTGTCAAGCGCTGAACCTCCTTAGTGCTGCGAGGTGATTCCAGCTCCATGATGGCCTTCACCTTATCTGGGTTAGGCTCGACCCCCACCAGGGTTAGAAGGTGCCCGAGAAACTTGCCTCGACCTGCCCCGAAGATGCACTTTTGGGGGTTCAACCTCATCTTGAACTTTCTCAGAGTTGCGAACGTCTCCTCCAAATCGAGCAAGTGCCACCCACATCCCTGCTCTTAACCATGAGGTCATCAACGTAGACCTCCAGGTTCCTCCCCCTTTGATCTTTAAACACCCAATCCATCATCCGTTGGTATGTATCCCCCGCGTTCCTTAGCCCGAAGGGCATCATTTTATAGCTGAAGCACCCCTCTATTGTGATGAAGGAGACATCCTTGACGTCGGGGGGATGCATGAGGATCTGGTGATAACCTGAAAAAGCATCCAAAAAACTCATGATAGAAAAACCGACAACTGAATCAACCAGCGCATCGATCCGAGGCAGGGGGTAGCAATTCTTAGGGCACGATTTATTTAATAAAGAAAAGTCAACACATATTCTCCACCTCCCATCGCCCTTCTTTACCATTACCACATTGGAGACCTAGCCTGGGTATTGGATCTCCGAAATAAAGCCTGCGTCAAGAAGCTTCTTCACCTCCTCGTGGATGGGATCCTCCAGCTTTGTGGCGATGACCCTCATCTTCTGTCGGATGGGACGTTTATTGGGGTCCAACTTCAAGCGGTGACAAGCCACATCAGCGTCCATGACCGGCATGTCCTCCGCGCTCCATGCAAATATGTCAACGTTCTTTTGGATGCACTCCCGCATCCTCGCCCGGTCTTCTTAGCTCAAGCCTCCGTTGATCCTCACCTTCTCCGCCTTATCTGCCCTATTGACCACCTCCATCTCCACAACTTCCTCTGCCGGCTCCAGCAGAGCCTGCTTCCCATTGACCCTCTCCTCCTCTTCTCTCCACTTCTCAACACATAGCCTCTCTACCTCCATCGCTTCCAACCAGCCCTTCTCGGGCAGTTCCACCTCCCTGCCCCTCCGGACCTCCCCCTCTATCTCTATCCCCATCCTCTGCTTGTCCCCCGCCTCACACAGGCTTGCTCCTTCCTTGTCCACAACCCCCTCCTCAGTCTCTTCCCCAACCTCGCCTGGGTTCACTTCCTTCTTCCTCTCGGCCCCCTCTTTGACCTTTTCCTCAACCTCATCTAGACTCATCTCTCCTTCCCCCTCAGCTTCCTCTATCCTGGCCATCTCCCTTTCCAGTTCCTCCGCTTCCCCCATCCAAGATATAGTGTTGACAGTGGTCACAGAGCACTACCTCGCCACCTTCGGATCTCCCCTGATCCTGACTTGCACCCCTCTGCTATTGAACTTTCGAAACTGATGAACGAGGAGGGGACGCAATGAAAGGCACTGATTAGAGGCAGCCCGAATATTACATTGTAGCTGCTCGGAGCGTCAAATATGACAAACCGGCAATTCCTCGACACCCCCCCAACATCACGTACAGCCCTACCCCTCCTTCCACCTCCTTCCGCTCCCCCAAGAACTCAAACAGCGGTCCATCCGAAGCTAGCACCCTCTTAGCTTCCACCTTCATCACATCAAAGGCTTTCTTGAAGATTACGTTCACAGAACTCCCATTGTCCACCAGTGTCCGGGAGACAATGAAATTCTTTATCGCTGTCTTGATCACTAAGGCATCGCAGAATTGATCCTCATATTCCGGCAAGTCTTTCACTGAAAAAGTGATCTTCTCCTCTGGTGGGGGGGTGTGGGAGGTCGAGGCGACACTCCTTCGATATATGGTTTGAAAACTCCCCTTGTGGGTAGCCTCGATCCCCACAAGTTTGTCTTCGTCGAGTATAGTTCTGAGAAGATAATCTAAAAAGAATATGTTGAAGTTGAACACTAGAATTTGTCGAGCAGAGAATCTGTCTGACAGAAGAGATCGTCGACTTGAGCAAAAATATAGGCGAGCTCAACTCAGAGAATTAACTTTGAGTTCGTCGATCTGCGAGCGACGATCTTCGAGCTGAGTTCGAAGAATTTTGAACAGAAAATTTTAACTCTGAATTCTTCTAAGTCTTGAGTCTCCTAACGTCCTCTGCTGGATGATCCATGAAGGTTGAAACTAATGACTATCCTAAACTCTAGGACTCAAAGACTTGACCATGGCTATACAATGTGGGTCAGAACTCAACCTAATTACTGAACCTAGCCAAAAACCAAACTAGGGATCCAACACCCCGTCGAAACCCCATTTACAGTGGGCAAAGGGGATGTCGATGGCTGGCTGCTGCCCACTCCGAGACGGTTTACTCCAAGCCGTTGTCGAGAAGACATCAGAACTTTGGCTTCGGCGAGAAGTGCCTAGATGAAGAGGTCCAACCACTGCACCGGTGGGACCCTAAAGCCAATCGGGTCTCGATATCATCGCTCCATCTCTCCTGGATTGATCAAGACACGACCAGCGGCGAAGCCTTTGCGCTTGGTTTCAAGCTTTACATCCCGGTAGATGATAGTATATATGACTAGGAGACTACCCGGGCTCTCACCCATGAATCCGTTCAAGCCCAGCTGCGCTCGTTAGAGATCATGCACATGACTGCAAATCGCAGCATCAGCATCGAGCACAACCTTATTGTGGGGCTCAAATAAAGGGACTGTTGTTGCTGAGGTGGCCACCCTGAAGGCCGATTAGGCGGCTTCTCAGAACTTCTTTCCCTTCAACCGGTGGCCGAGGTATGTCAATCTTTAAATGCCTCCCGACTTGTGGTAATTTCATGTTAGTTCTAACCCAAAATTCCTTGAAGTATTCCTTCCAGGCCTATCTATCGCGTGCGCGGGAGGCTTCTCTCCAGTGCGAGATCGCTCTGGTGAAGGCTGAACTCAAAAAAGTGCAGGAATCCAACTTAGCGGTTACGCCGCCGCCTGCCGAGAAGGTCCTACATCATCAACACTCTAACTACGAAATAGAAGTGATGATGCAGGGAAATGCTCAGGAGGCCTCCAGGACCGGGATCCAGGTGCTATGAGAGTCAGGATTCCTGAATGAAGGCGTTGAGATGATTACGGGACACGGGATCCTTCCTTGGTTATATAAGCCCATCCCAAAGCCCGAGGGAGAGGAAGACTCGTTAAGCGGAAGCAGATCAAGCTCTTCCTCCAGCAAGAGCGAAACCACCTCCAGCGAGAAGTCTGATAGCTCTTCCTAAAGACTTACCGTCTCATTTTTTGCCTTGTAATTTTTTCACGTTTTGATCTTCTGTGTAAGGGGCGAGAACCCCAGAAGTGTAATTTTTTTAAGATAGTAAAGTTAAATCCTCTTTTTTGTCGAAATGTTTTTTGTAGTTAATTTTTTCTTCCAATGCTACCGAGCATTGACTCAAAACTTAAGCTTTTAGGAGATGATCGCGCAGAACCCTTACTCGCTGAGCAAAGTTTACCGGAGGTTTCTTTGCTGAGAGGATCTTACCGGGATGGTCTTATCGATATGCTATTGTGTGAGACCCTCTCTTTATACTGATCAGTCGTACTCGTTTTCGAGCTATAGCCTGCGCCTTAGGCTCTTAGGTGATGACCACAGGCCGTTCGCTGAATAATTCGAGTAAACTTCGCCGAGATGGGTATGCTGATATGGGCATGCCAAAAAGGCATACAAAGAAACCCATGCCGAGAGGTAGATTCCTAGATGGGTCTACCTTTCCTTATCTCTACTTAGGATAGGTGCCAACTATTTGAGAACCTGTTGGCAAAGTACTTTGTAATGCTTGTCATGGGCCTAACTCCCTCGTCTTCTTGGTGAGATCCTGACAATGGGAGTAAATCCAGATCTGATTATTCCAAGCATTTTCTATCGTGCCATGGAGTGGGCCTTCAAATCTTCAAACCTTTTTTACTTTCCCCCCAAGCGAGCCTACGACCCTGCCAGCTAGTGAGATTCTGGACAGCGGGCCTACTTGGGGCCGAGTGTGCCTTCCAGCCCTGCCAGCTAATGGAAACCCAAACAGCGGGATCCTCTCAATGTCTTATATTACCCCTTAAGTGATCTTACTGCCCTGCCAGCTAGTTATAGACTGTAAAGCAGGTCTACTCGGTGCCGAGTGAGCCTTCAAGCCCTGCCAGCTAATGGAAATCTGGACAGCGGGATCCTCTCAGGGTCTTTAAAAAATGTAAACCTTTTTTCCTTTCCCGTCAAGCGAGCCTTCAGCCCTGTCAGCTAGTGAGAGCCTGGACAACATGCCTACTCGGGGCTGAGTGCGCCATCCAGCCCTGCCATCTAATGGAAGCCTGGACAGTGGGATATTCTCGGGGTCTTCCCTTACACCAAACCTGAGCCTACGACCCTGCCAGCTAGTAAAAGCATGGACAGCTGGTCTACTCGAGGCCTAGTGCACCTTCCAGCCCTGTCAGCTAATGGAAGCATTGACATCGGGATCCTCTAGGGTCCTTCCCTTACCCCCCCCCCCCCCCAAGCGAGCCTATGACCTTGCCAGCTACTGAGAGCCTAAACAACAGGTCTACTCGGGGTCTTTCAAAATCGCAAACCTTTTTCCTTTCCCCTCAAGCGAGCCTATGCCCTTCCATCTAGTGATAACCTGGACAATAGGTCTACTGAAGGCCGAGTGCGCCTTCCAGCCCAGCCAGCTAATGGAAGCCTGTATAGCAAAATCCGCTCAGGGTCTTTCCTTACCCCCAAGTGATCCTATGACCCTGCAAGCTATTGAGTTCCTGGACAACAGGTCTACTCGGGGCGGAGTGCACCTTCTAGCCCTGTCAGCTAATGGAAGCCTGGACAGCGGGATCCTCTCGGGGTCTTCCCTTACCCCCAAGCCAGCCTACGACCAAGCCAACTAGTTAGATCCTAGACAGTGGGTCAACTTCGGGTCCTTTAAAATAACAAACCTTTTTTACTTTCCCCCCAAGAAAGCCTACGACCCTACCAGCTACTGAGAGCCTGGACAACTTGTTTACTCGGGGTTAAGTGTGCTTTCCAACGATGCCAGCTAATGGAAGCCTGGACAACAGGATCCTCTCGGGGTCTTCCCTTATCCCCAAGCGAGCCAACGGCCCTGCCAAATAGTGAGAGCCTGGACAGCGGGTTTACTCGTGGCCGAGTGTGTCTTCTAACCATGCCATCTAATGGAAGCCTGGAGAGTGGGATCCTCTCGGGGTCTTTCAAAATCGCAAAACTTTTCTTTGCTTTCCGCTTGTTGGGTATTGTATCCACAATAACCATGATTTGAAGAAGGGTCCAGTCAAGCTAAAATGAATTGAGGTTTTATTTGATATTGCATTTTAGTTATGTACTTGCAGGTTTACAATGCTAAGTACACACCAATGTCAGGTTACAGTGGGTTAGTAAACACAGGACTACACAATGTATTCCCTCATTGTGTAGGCCATCGTGTTGACTCATGTGTAATCTCTCTATTAGGGCGTACTTCTTTTCCAAGTACAGGAGACGGATCAAGGAAGGACAAAGACCAGGAGTCAGAAATGAAGAATTTTACCTAAGTAAAATTTGGCGAGTATGGTGAGTCATATACATCGAATTCGTTGAGTATTCCCTTGATACTCGCCAAATTTGTCGTGTATACATCCCGATTCCCGTCGAATTCGTCATATATACTTTGGAAAAATTCACAGCAAAAGCAGAAAAATCTCCAAGGCAAATTCACCGAGTATCACTGGTGATACTCACCAAATTCGTCGAGTATCACTAGCGATACTCGCCGAATTCGACGAGTATCCATTGTGATACTCGCCGAATTTGACGAGTATCCTGGGTGATACTCACCGGGTATGTTGCTCCTCATATCGACTTTTCTTCTATTCCATATAGGGCAATTTCGGTGAATATCATATTCATATTCGGAAAGTATCATATTGGATACTTGACGAAACTCACCAAATTTAACTTGTCATTTTCCGGTTTTCTCTGGTTCGGAATCCGTCGGCCATGCATAGTGTATTTCTAGGGTTCTTTTTAGGAAACCATTTATAGTTGTTTGATTTCGAATCCCTCTATAAATACTTAACATAATTTCAAAATCAACAAGGAATCCCAAAAACCTAATTGTAATTTTGAATTTCCAAATCTTCCCGAAAACAAACCTGTCGGTCGCACGCTTTCTGGATCGTGATATTATTCCATTCGACCGCACTTCGTCGAACATCTTCTTTAATGGTTATCTCGATTGGATTGTTTCATCCTTCAAGATTCTTCCTACTCCAGTCCAAGTTGGTTGAAGATTCAAGATCCAAGTTTCAAGATCCAAAGATTGCAATTTTTCTGTGTTCTCCAAGATTCAAGATCAACCCTTCCAATAACGTCGGATCAAGGCTTGTAGTCATTTGTTGTTGCTGGAATATTATTTTAAATCATGTAGGAGATTTTTGTCCGAGTTTTTGTAGATCCATTTGTGGATCGAGAGAGTAGATCCGTTTGTGGATCGAAGTTGTAGATCTGGTTTGCGGATCGAGTTGTAGGAGAGTATGTTCTCCGAGTTGTAGGAGCGTCGTCTCCGAGGTGCATGAGTTGCGACTCCGAGGTGTAAGATTTGGTGAAATCTAAGTTTGGCGAAGTAGCCGAATTTACCCTTCGTGGGAGATAGGTGAGGCGGGATAGTGGACGCACCCAACTTGGGGAACCACTATAAAATCTCTGTGTTTGTGTACTTGATATTTATGATTATTTTTATTTCGTAAAAAGACGCAAACTTCGCCTATTAAACCCCCTCTAGGTGATTTAGGTCAACGCTAGATACTTTCAAGCGGTATTAGAGGGAGGTTGGTCAAATAAGTTTAACATCTTGATCAAGATCCCTGATCTAACGTTCAGAGATTCCTCACTTTCACAATGGATCGAAGAAAAGATATATCATCTATGAAGCTACCAGTGTGTACCAAGGAAAACTTTCACATGTAGAAAGAGCAAGTGCGGTTCTTCATGGAAGCTGTCGATCCAAGGATCTTTCAGATAGTGGAAGAAGGACCACACATCCTTACACAGCAATCAACGATAAATCAAGCAATCATGATTTCAAAGAAGATGATGGATCTTACTAAGGATGAAATTGCCTAACTCTCCCTTGATAAGAAGGCTAAGAATATCATAGCAAGTGCAGTGGATGATTCCATGCGCTAGAACTTATTCCACTGCAAGTCTGCTAAAGTGATGTGTGACTATCTTGTTGTCGTGATGGAAGGTACTGAAGAATACAGAGACGATCGTAGATCATTGCAGAACCAGGAGTACGAAACCTTCAAGCAAGTTGTTAATGACTCTATAGCTGACATCTTTTAAACGTTCTTCAAAATTTTGAACGGTCTCAGCAACTACGACTGCATCTTCACTTATGTTGAACTGAACGACAAGTTCCTTAGATCCCTCACAAAGGATTGGGACACAAAGGTTGTCTCCATCAAAGAATTTGGAGAGTTGCTGGAGATTGACTCTCAGAATCTTTTCACCAAATTGTTCTCCTATGAACTCCAAATGAACACCAAAAAGGAGGAGCAAGCTGATGAGTCCACTTTATATACCTATTTTCGGACTCATCTGGGCTAGTTTTCACGCGGTTGCACTTCACTTTTAGTTCTTTATCGTTCCTATTTCATCTAATCTTTATTTCCATAGGAAGTGCACATTTATGCCCGTGGTTGTGTATTTTGTTATTTTTATAGTTTGTACTCCCTTTTGTGATTGTCTGGAATGTCTGCACAGATTAGTGATTTGTTTTTCCTATCGGTACACGGGACGTGTGCGTGTTCCGGGATGGTTGTGAAACAGGAATATTGCACACGATCATGGGATATAGTGCGCACGACCACTGGTCGTGCGCCCCTGATCATACGCACTACTCTACGTTTTCCAGAATTAGCCTGGGGTAAGCGCACGACCATTGAACATAATGCGCACGACCACCGGTCGTGCGCCACTGATCGTGAGCATTGATTCCTCATTTCTGGAGTCCTGTCTGGGGTAATCGCACGACCATTGGACTTAGTGCGCACGACCATTGGTCGTGCGCCACTACTCGTTCGCGTTATCCCAGTTCTTCTTCCTGATCTTCCATGCCAGTGCGCACGAGCACAAGACATAGTGCGCATGACCACTGGTCGTGCGCCTGTGATCATGCGCATTGTTCATTTCTGCTTTGTATAAATAGTGCAGGTCTCACCCTAATTCGAGGGAGGATCCGGTGCTCGACATTTCTCCGCCGTTTTCCGCCTTCTCCGCCGTTCTCCTTCATCTTCCACCCTAGGGAGGTGCTCCGGGCAAGATTTCACTGCCAAATCGAAGCCGGAGCTTCCTCTCGGCCTTCTCCTTCATCCGTGAGCTTCAAGTAGGGTTTGACGCCATAACCATCAAGCAAAGGAAAGCTAGCAAACTTCGTCCGCTATTGTGAGACGAAGAAGACGGGCCATTGGAAGGTGGTGACAGCCCTTCTCAATCCCGGACGCAGTTGAGGACCGAGCTTGGACGTGGAATGACAACCCGACAATTCCAACCGTGAATCCTCAGCAAGGCTTCGGTCGATCTCTTGACTTGTTCTTGCTTTATTGTTGAATATTGGTGTTTAACTTTATTTATATTGATGAAGTATACTTAGTGTGTAAAACGTTTTTATAAAATTATGTCTATGTGATTGTATGTTTTTGTTATTTACTTGAGTTGCACCATATTCCATCCACCACCATCCACTCTTGCCGCACTAGCAATTGCTAGTGGCGTGCGTTGCAAAGAAGTGCTCACAACCCTCATTCCGCCATTCTCACCACCTCATCCGCAAGCCTACTCGCCCATCCACCTAGCGATTCGGTGTATAGCGGCCTGACTAGTCTTCCATCCCGCCTGGCGAAGCATCGCATAGCGGCGTTGCATAGGAGTAGTTGATAGCTTTTTATTTTCTGTTTTCTCAACAATCCAAACCCCCCTTAGTTAGCTCCGACCCGAGGACTTCAATCTTAAGTTCTCCTCGAAACTAACTCCACCTTACTGTATTCCTTGTGAGATCGATACTTGGGAAAACCCCCATTTTATATTACTTGTGCGACCGGTTCACTGTCGTGATCTTAAGCATCAAGTTTTTGGCGCCGTTGCCGGGGAACACAGTCGTGTGAGTTTTTGGAGAGGGAGATAATAGATTGAAATCCTTTTCCATTTGTGCATATCATTCTTTTTTCTTATTTGCTTTGGTTATTATAATTTTTATTTTGCTTATTTCTTTTTCCCCTTTTCTGATTTTTGATTTAGATAGCAGATCCGTGCTATTTTTATTTTAGCTGTGTAGCACTTTTTCAGCAATTATTTTTGTTCGTGATGGATCCTGATGCTGAGTGTTGTATCCTTGACACTTTGCGCCGATCCATCGATGTCATTGCAGTTATGAATGCTGAGCATTGCATTCAGTGTTTGTTATGTCAAGGTGTGGGCCACATGTTGAAGGATTGCCCTCATTTGTGCAAGCCTTCTCCCTCTGAGGGCGTGTGCACAACAACCTCCCGTTCGCGGAAGACTGTTGTGGACAGGCCTACCAGGGTGTTGCCTGGCCCATACACTGACATAACGCACTTTGCACATTCTTTACACGTTGAGATTACTAAAGAATCTCTGGCCGCATACAGCTCTTTCATGTGTCTCTCGATCACTTTTTACGAGCTTTCCACGAGTGATGATGATCAATCTGGTGTTAGACAACAAAAAGAGGAGCAGAAACTCATGGACGCTACTGTATGAGACGATGAGATTGTTCCGGTCGTCGACGGGGTGGCTTCTGCGAATGATTTTACGATGGGGCCTGCTCATTCAGTGCTTGATTTTGAGAGCAGCCTTGCCCCTCCGTAATTTTTGCCGGATTGTGCTACTCCATTTTTGTGTGAGTCGGTTGATGATGCCGTATTTGTGGATGATTCGGTGCCCGAGGTTGCGCCGAAGTGGGATGATGATTCCTCTATCTCCGACGGAGACGGTGGATCTTCGGAACACTTTTACGCACCCCAGTGGGATGAGGAATACCCTCTTTCCGATGCGGAGGTTTGCACCTCCTTATTGGATGAGGCCGTTCCTCTTACCACCGCGGACCTCGAGTTCTCGGATTCCCCTCGGTACGACTCGTATGATACCGATGATGATCTTTACTTGGATCCTGCTGAGAGTGATACCGGGATCACTCTCCCATTTTATGATTCTTTTAGTTCCTCTTCTCTTTTATTACTTGATCCCCCATCCTTATCTGAGCCTGTGCAGGATGAGTCTCCACAGGTATGTTGGGATGACGACGAGCTTTGTGCTCATGCCATTGCCATCGCCTCCTGCGGGCCTGTGATAGACGATTCCTTGCTAGGCAAGGATTTATTTTGTGGTGAGATGAGTGAGGACCAGGCCTCCTCCTCAACCTACTTCCTATTTCCTCTTCCTGCGAGGAGCAGGTATGATTATTTAGGTAGAGGGGTAACTATTCTATCACCGTATCGGTACCCGTTACCGAAACGGATATTGGAACAGTTACCTGTGAACTTTTTATTTCATAGGCCCATTTGCTAGAACTGTAGAGAATTTA
This sequence comes from Platanthera guangdongensis, assembly GCA_039583875.1. Lineage (NCBI taxonomy): Eukaryota > Viridiplantae > Streptophyta > Magnoliopsida > Asparagales > Orchidaceae > Platanthera > Platanthera guangdongensis. The sequence goes on along the minus strand of CM077164.1, from coordinate 80,448,154 downwards.
ATATGTCGTGCTGGGATGACAATAACCCCAGTACTTATCTTTCATTTCCTGCATTTTTATTTTCATGTCTCTTTTAGTTTTAGCATTTCTTTTTGTATATTTTTCTTTTGTTTTTGCGGAGCTCACCCCTGCAGGTATTCTTGACAACATCGCATTGGCGGGGTTCTGATTCTTCGTATGGCGGGCCTGCTTCGGTTTCCACGCGTCTTCTGGTATGCTCAATAGCTGAGCATTGGGTAACCTCTTCCCTTAGCTCTTTATGATTTTAATTTCTCTATTATATGCTGTTTTGCTTAGTTTAAGTCTGGGGGAGAGATCTGTTACCTATTGCACGTGCACATCTCATGTGCATACTAGAAGCTTTTACTTTTTTATTTTGCTTAGTTCATTGCATCACACGCCACTGCACCCACATGAGCGCGTGCTTAGCTTTTTGCGTGCTGCGAGTTAAACTCATTTATTCGTTAGATTTGGGAAAATTATGGTGCTGACATAGGATTATGAGACGGAGTAAAATGTTGACCTTGCTGTGCTCCTAGTCAACTGCTCTCGTCTCGTGTAGAAATTTGAGTAGATTTAATTTTTCTGTATGCTTATAGTTTTATATCTTTCTATTTGCGTAAAGACTTTTTATTCTACTCAAAAGTTGGTGAATATGGTATGAATCAAACAGTAGCTTAGGGATGTGTGTAGACGGTCGTTAGGTTCGTATTGCCCGAGTCGGGAGAATGGATAGTCTTTCTCGTTGGCTAAGAACTTGCCCCAAGCTATTCTTGAAGCGTGAGTATAGGTTAGTCATGCATGAGCGTGATGTAGGCCATCATTTTGGCTCGGTTGAGCTTTGTACCGTTCCTGACGTCTTATCCACGCTAGCCCCATTGTGCCTACCCCTCCTTTTGATTCAGCTTCACCATGTTTTCACCAAAATCTCAAATCTGATCCTAGTTGCACACCCAAGTTGAGCTTTAGAGTTTTACATTTTCATTTTGGGATGTGATGTGGTGATATTACATGTGAATATGTGGATGTGCTCCAAAGTTTTATTTGCTGAAATTGTTCAAGCAAAATAGGATTCAAAATATATATATATATAAATAATATATTCGTAAAGAAAACAAAAAAAAATTAAAAAGAAAAAGTTTAAATTGAAAATCATTTTGGAAATGAGATTGTATTTGGAGTAGGCGGTACACACACCCATTTTTGAAAAATTAAGTCTGGGTGTGTGGTGTACCCGCGTGTATTTTGCATAGTAGAGGGATTCATTTTTTACTAGCTCATTTGGGTTAGGTGCATAGCCTTCCTGTATATCTTTGTTTACGTCACCGAAACCCAAGCCACATCTCTTCACCTAAAGTCCTACTGATTCGTGTGTGAACCAAACCAGTGCCGTGGAGAGAATGTGAAAGGGCAAGCATATGGTCACCGACATTGGTGGATTCCTTTGGAGGTTATCCTTAGCCCTGATCTTTGGCAATGCTCACCTAGCGATTAGTCTACTTTATCCCTACGCATGACCGGATGATTCACCGTGATTCTATTTTGAGTAATAACAAAATGTTGATACGCATTGTGAAAAGTATAAACTATTTTGTATACTTACAAATTTCTTCTATTATATTTTTACGCGCGCGAGCATGCGACTTCGCATGGTACTCCGTATCATAATTTCTTTGTTAACTATTATTTTTCCCTATCTGCTTAGATTTTGTTTGCTCGGGACGCGCAAATAGTTCAGTCTGGGGGTGTGATGAGTCCACTTTATATACCTATTTTCGGACCCATCTGGGCTAGTTTTCACGCGGTTGCACTTCACTTTTAGTTCTTTATCGTTCCTATTTCATCTAATCTTTATTTCCATAGGAAGTGCACATTTATGCCTGTGGTTGTGTATTTTGTTATTTTTATAGTTTGTACTCCCTTTTGTGATTGTCTGGAATGTCTGCACAGATTAGTGATTTGTTTTTCCTATCGGTACAGGGGACGTGTGCGTGTTCCGGGATGGTTGTGAAACAGGAATACTGCGCACGATCATGGGATATAATGCGCACGACCACTGGTCGTGCGCCCCTGATCGTGCGCACTAATCTACGTTTTCCAGAATCAGCATGGGGTAAGCGCACGACCACTGGACATAATACGCACGACCATCGGTCGTGCGCCACTGATCGTGTGCATTGATTCCTCATTTCTGGAGTCCTGTCTGGGGTAATCGCACGACCATTAGACTTAGTGAGCACGACCATTGGTCGTGCGCCACTACACGTGCGCGTTATCCCAGTACTTCTTCCTGATCTTCCATGCCAGTGCGTACGAGCATAGGACATAGTGTGCACGACCACTGGTCGTGCGCCTGTGATCGTGCGCATTGTTCATTTTTGCTTTGTATAAATAGTGCAGGTCTCGCCCTAATTCGAGGGAGGATCCGGAGCTCGACATTTCTCCGCCGTTTTCCGCCTTCTCCGCCGTTCTCCTTCATCTTCCACCATAGGGAGGTGCTCCGGGCAAGCTTTCACCGCCAAATCCAAGCCGGAGCTTCCTCTCGGCCTTCTCCTTCATCCGTGAGCTTCAAGTAGGGTTTGACGCCATAACCATCAAGTAAAGGAAAGCTAGCAAACTTCGTCCGCTATCGTGAGATGAAGAAGACAGGACATTGGAAGGTGGTGACAGCTGTACAACCCCGTATTCGCGAAGATTGGGCCCCAAAACAAGGTAAGCAAGTTTTTAAGCTTTTTGGGAGTTTTGCACTCCTAGGGGCCAATTTTTGGTGAACTTGCAAAACATACTAGTAGGGGGAGAAAATATTTCTCCCCCCAAGGCGCTCTTGGCAAGCCGCCCAGGCCGCCAGGCCGCAAGCCGCCCAGGCCGCCAGGCCGCAAGCCGCCTCAGGCCGCCATGTCGCAGGCCGCCCCAACTCTTGACGGCCTAGCGGGGCGAGACCGGCCGGGGGCCAGGGTATCGCCCCCGCCTCTTCTTGCTCGGCGGCCTAGTGGGGCAAGACCGGCCGGGGGCCAGGGTCTCGCCCCCGCCTCTTCTTGCTCGGCGGCCTAGCGGGGCGAGACCGGCCGGGGGCCAGGGTCTCGCCCCCGCCTCTTCTTGCTCGGCGGCCTAGCGGGGCGAGACGGGCCGGGGGCCAGGGTCTCGCCCCCGCCTCTTCTTGCTCGGCGGCCTAGCGGGGCGAGACCGGCCGGGGGCCAGGGTCTCGCCCCCGCCTCTTCTTGCTCGGCGGCCTAGCGGGGCGAGACCGGCCGGGGGCCAGGGTCTCGCCCCCGCCTCTTCTTGCTCGGCTGCCTAGCGGGGCGAGACCGGCCGGGGGCCAGGGTCTCCCCCCCGCCTCTTCTCGCTTGGCGGCCTGGAGGGGTGAGACCGGTCGGAGGCCGCGGTCTCGCCCTTGCCCCCCCTGCAGTTTTACCTTCTTGCCCTCGGGGGAAATTCCCCCTTTACCCCGCGGCGTGGCTGTTTTCTATTGGCCCAAGGCTTTTTGGGCGTGAGGGTATCTCGGTCATTTTGGTCCAAGGGGTTTTGGAAAACTATAAATAGACCCCCTTGGGTGCCTTGGAGGGGGACTCCTTCTTCTTCTTCTTCTTGCTTGCTCCTCCCTTAGCTTCTTCTTGGTAGAGTGGAGAGAGCTCCTCCAAGGCACCCTAGCTCGAGTATTGGCTAGGGAGGGGAAGTGCTCAGGTAGCCTTCCGGGTGTGAGGTGGGACCTCCGCGCTAGAGCCGAGGGTCTATTCCTAGTTTCTTGACCCTTTGGTCCGTGACGTTCTCTCGAGTGTAGTAGGTGTGAGGTCACCCCTTTCAGGGACCCCGAACTCCACAGAGACCAAGTTCTTGGTTTCAACACTTTGGTGCGGTGAGCGTGGAGGTTGACCAGCACGGAAGATCTCAGGAGAGTGTCATGACGGGAGGTCAAGGAGGTAGTGACGATCTCGGCGAGCTCCCCACCCCAGGACCCTTTGTGGGGAGGCAAGAGTTCATGGCCTCCATCCAGGGCATCATGGAGATGCTGCGAAGCATTGCTCCTCAGGGTGGCAGCTCCACCCCGACCCCCCAGGAGCTAGCTCCCCCCCTCGACGAGTCGACTCGCAGGGGTCTAGGCGAGATGACCCCAGTGGGGGGAGAAGGAAGTGTCCCAGGAAGAAGGCCAGGGAAGGAGAGGATGGGCGATGGGGTCGAGCGAGACCTCACCGGCCGGGAGCTGTTCTCCAGCCCGGCGAGTGCCAACCTTCAAGGTGAGCAGGTCGCGCGAGCGGAGGTGGCGAGACCACCCCTTAGGGGGTCACCCCTCAGCGAGCTAATCATCTCAGCCCCCGTTCCCGAGGGGTTCAGAGAGCCAGACATGGCTTACTATTCCGGGAAGGATGACCCTATTCAACATCTGCAGTGGTTCGAGGATGCCGTCTCCATCAGGCCGATGACAGATGCCTTCAAGTGTCGCCTCTTTGCGATCACACTGAAGGAGAAGGCAAGGGACTGGTTCCATCAACTCCCTCCGAGGTCGATCTACGGGTTCGAGGACTTGAGCCGAAGCTTCCAGCTCCGCTTCTCCACCTCCAAGAAGCGGAAGAGGAGTCCTGAGTCCATCTTCTTGATAAGGCAGGGGGCCGAGGAGTCGCTGGCCCGCTACGTTGACTGGTTCCAAGAGGAGATCCTGGAGGTCCAGGAGATGCCAGGGTATGCTCTCCAGATGGCCTTCACCGTTGGGCTGAAGGAAGGCTTCTTCAAGATGAGCTTGACCCGGAAGGCCCCCCTTTCCTTCGAGGAGCTGATGGAAAGGGCGACAGAGGAGATTGCCATGGAGGCAGCCAACCCGGCGTTTGTCAAGAAATTGGCAAAGCTGACAGAGGCAGAGGAAAAGGAGCAAGGTGGCTCGAAGCCCCAGGAGGGAAGAAGGAGAGAGGAGCGGAGAGCTCAGGAGGGTCCAGAGCCAGGTTGGAGGCAGCAGGGAGGACCCACTCAGGGCCCGGGAAGAGGCTACGCCCATGATGGGGGAAACTTTCATGGGGGCCAAGGAAGGTTCAACTTCCAGAGGCAAGCCCCTAGGCAACTCCTACCCCCACCACAGCAAGCGATGGAAATTGGTCGAAGGGAGAGGAGGAACCGCACGGGAAGGAAAAGAGTCAGAGTAGAGTTACCCTACTGTGAGTTCCACCAGGAGGAAGGCCACGCGACATCTACTTGCCCCGAATTTCTGGAGTTGAGAAGGACAAGAGCTCCAGCACTGCAACCGCATCAGCCTCAACAAGCGCAAGACCCGGTGCGGATTGAAGAAGTCCGACCCGAGGCAGCAGAGGAGAGATGTGAGGACAGGGTTGATGTGGGCACCCGGGGAAGGATCAGATGATTCACGGGGGAAGAGGGAGGTAAGAGAGAAGTGAATCATCTTTTTTGTAATGAACTTAGCTTGCGTTGTATTGGCTATGATTAATGGTAAAAACCACCGAAAAATATTTGTGGTCCATGGAAAGTCCCTTAGCTCCGAGATGGATTCCGCTGCCAGGCTCTCACTAGCTGGCAGGGCAGGTTGATCTCTCGTGGAGGCTAAGTCCCTTAGCTCCGAGATGGATTTCGCTGTCAGGCTCTCACTAGCTGGCAGGGCAGGTTGATCTCTCGTGGAGGCTAAGTCCCTTAGCTCCGAGATGGATTCCGCTGCCAGGCTCTCACTAGCTGGCAGGGCAGGTTGATCTCTCGTGGAGGCTAAGTCCCTTAGCTCCGAGATGGATTCCGCTGCCAGGCTCTCACTAGATGGCAGGGCAGGTTGATCTCCCGTGGAGGCTAAGTCCCTTAGCTCCGAGATGGATTCCGCTGCCAGGCTCTCACTAGCTGGCAGGGCAGGTTGATCTCTCGTGGAGGCTAAGTCCCTTAGCTCCGAGATGGATTCCACTGCCAGGCTCTCACTAGCTGGCAGGGCAGGTTGATCTCTCGTGGAGGCTAAGTCCCTTAGCTCCGAGATGGATTCCGCTGTCAGGCTCTCACTAGCTGGCAGGGCAGGTTGATCTCTCGTGGAGGCTAAGTCCCTTAGCTCCGAGATGGATTCCGCTGCCAGGCTCTCACTAGCTGGCAGGGCAGGTTGATCTCTCGTGGAGGCTAAGTCCCTTAGCTCCGAGATGGATTCCGCTGCGAGGCTCTCACTAGCTGGCAGGGCAGGTTGATCTCTCGTGGAGGCTAAGTCCCTTAGCTCCGAGATGGATTCCGCTGCCATGCTCTCACTAGCTGGCAGGGCAGGTTGATCTCTCGTGGAGGCTAAGTCCCTTAGCTCCGAGATGGATTCCGCTGCCAGGCTCTCACTAGCTGGCAGGGCAGGTTGATCTCTCGTGGAGGCTAAGTCCCTTAGCTCCGAGATGGATTCCGCTGCCAGGCTCTCACTAGCTGGCAGGGCAGGTTGATCTCTCGTGGAGGCTAAGTCCCTTAGCTCCGAGATGGATTCCGCTGCCAGGCTCTCACTAGCTGGCAGGGCAGGTTGATCTCTCGTGGAGGCTAAGTCCCTTAGCTCCGAGATGGATTCCGCTGCCAGGCTCTCACTAGCTGGCAGGGCAGGTTGATCTCTCGTGGAGGATAAGTCCCTTAGCTCCGAGATGGATTCCGCTGCTAGGCTCTCACTAGCTGGCAGGGCAGGTTGATCTCTCGTGGAGGCTAAGTCCCTTAGCTCCGAGATGGATTCCGCTGCCAGGCTCTCACTAGTTGGCAGGGCAGGTTGATCTCTCGTGGAGGCTAAGTCCCTTAGCTTCGAGATGGATTCCGCTGCCAGGCTCTCACTAGCTGGTAGGGCAGGTTGATCTCTTGTGGAGGCTAAGCCCCTTAGCTCTGAGATGGATTCTGCTGCCAGGCTCTCACTAGCTGGCAGGGCAGGTTGATCTCTCATGGAGGCTAAGTCCCTTAGCTCCGATGATGATTCCGCCGCCAGGCTCCCACTAGCTGGCTGGGTAGGTTAATCTCTTGTGGTAGCCCATGTCCCTTTTCCCCGAGGTGGTCCCGCTGCCAGGCTCCCACTAGCTGGCAGGGCCGGTGGTACCTCTCGTGGAGACTAAGTGTTTGCACCCCGAGGCCGTCTCGCCACCCAGGCTCCCATTAGCTGGCATGGCAGGTTGACCCCGAGGGGAAGTTACACTCCGCGAATATGTTGGGTTGGATGTTTCTTTCCGAGCTTGTGCCAACCTCGAAAAGAGCGGGGATTGTGTACAACCCCGTATTCGCGAAGATTGGGCCCCAAAACAAGGTAAGCAAGTTTTTAAGCTTTTTGGGAGTTTTGCACTCCTAGGGGCCAATTTTTGGTGAACTTGCAAAACATACTAGTACGGGGAGAAAATATTTCTCCCCCCAAGGCGCTCTTGGCAAGCCGCCCAGGCCGCCCAGGCCGCCAGGCCGCAAGCCACCCAGGCCGCCAGGCCGCAAGCCGCCTCAGGCCGCCAGGTCGCAGGCCGCCCCAACTCTTGACGGCCTAGCGGGGCGAGACCGGCCGGGGGCCAGGGTCTCGCCCCCGTGTTGGAACACCCTATTACTAATTTGGGTCAGGATCACTATGTCTCTAGGAATCTGTGTTTGACCTTCTGTATAGCTTAATAGGTCAATTAGAATTGAGTCTAAGGGTTAGAAGTCTAGGATTGGAAGCTGCCCTGAAGACCAAAGTTTTTCTGGAGACTAAGTCCAAATCGTCGAGCTCAGCACGACGTTTCGTCGAACTCCGGTCGACGATCGTCTAGCTCAACTTCTACAGATCGTCGAGCTCCATTCGACGATCGCTGAGCTCAAACCTCATAATATCGTCGAGCTCCACTCGACGATCGCTGAGCTCAACTTCGCAATATCGTCGAACTCCTTTCGACGATCGGTGAGCTCAGGTCGACGATTTTGACTCTGCACTGGATCCTTATCTCTGAGCTCAGTTCGACGATCTTTGAGCTCAGATCGACGATCTCTTTGCTACTTGCATTTTCCAGGTCGCTGAGCTCAGCTCGACGATAGCAGAGCTCAGTTCGACGATTTCAGTTATCTTTCATAATTCAAATTTAAATCAGATAGAAGTTATTCTGCATTTAATTCAGAAGATCTGCCAGCCGTTTTCATTTACTTCTGGAGCAAGTTTCAAGGGATTTTTCAAGGAACAATTCAGTGGACTTTCCTTCAGAACAAATTATGCAATTAAGGCTGTAATCAATGCAGACCAACGGCTATCTTTGACAGAGTAATATTCTATTCAGGCTCAGAGAATAAAAGGATAGAATGTTTTTTGAATCAACATATGAAGAAAACAGAAGAGAATAAAGAAGAACAAGAACAAAAAGAGAGATTGACAAGAATAGAAAACACAACTCAATATACAGAGACTCTTTGAAAATATTCTGTCAACAAGAATTCTGAAGAACACTCATCAGAGAGATCAAGCTTTCAAAAAATCTTCAGATCTCTCCAGCTCTTAAAGTGTTCAAGGCCAACATCATTTCAAGACTCCAGACACTCAACATTTCAGCTTGCTGAAATCATCTTTTGCTGGAGATCTATCTTTGAAGGCCTATCACCCTCAGCAAAGCTCATCTTCCTGAAGATCAAGGACTCAGGGGGAGCTTTGAAATCAATCCACTTAGTCTTCTCAGTTGTTTGAGAAAAGAGAAGACTGCCATCACTCTCTCACCCCCACTCTGTAAAGGGTTTTTCAAACTCCCTTCAAAAGTTTGAATCTGGTTTTTGAGCACCTTGTCAAAAGCTCATTGGTGGCAAGACACCTGATCAAAAAATCTGTTTTGGTTTTTGAGCACCTTATCAAAAGCTCATTGGTGCCCATGACACCTGATCAACTCATCCTGCAGTGGATTTCTACCTAGGGTGGTAGAAGAGTGGATGTACACAAGTTTGGGGAACCACTATAATTCCTTGTGTCATCTGGTGTTGCATGTTTTCTTTCTGTTTCTGGCCTAGATTTTCTTGTGCTTAGTTTCTGCATAGCTTGGTTTTGTGATTAATTTTATTTCTGCTTCCCTGCTTACACTCATTACAGCAATTGTTGTAAAGCTTTGCAAAAGTTTTTCTTTGTGTTTTAAAAAGCACCATATACTATATTCACCCCCCCCCCTCTAGAGTATATCTGATCTAGTTTCCCCTTTCAATTGGTATCAGAGGCAGGTTGGTTAAACATACCATATCTGTTTGGTTGTACAGGCTAACACCTGAACCCCAAGATCCCAAACTAGATCCTTCTGTTATATTTTATTATTAGATTTCGTTTGCACAAATCATGGCCCAAAACAAAGATTATGCTAGCACCAGACCTCCAGTGTGCAATCTGTCAAAGTTTGCACTTTGGAAAGCAAGGATTAGACTCTACATGAATTCTATTGACGAAGACATTTTTAATTCTGTTTTGACAGTGTGTCCAAGACCTCCAGAGGGCACAAGCACAAATGCTGTTCCACCTCCATCAGGAACAGATGCTGACATCAAAAAGTGGAAAGTAGCTGATGCCAAGGCAATGAACATTTTAGCTCAGACAATGTCAGATGACATTTTTCAAAAAGTAGCTGAATGCAATTCAGCCAAGGAAATTTGGGACAAGCTCTCAGAAATTGTCTCTGGCTCAGCTGATGAGAGAAAGGACAGAAGATCCCATCTCATCTCCCAATATGAGAACTTCAAGAAGGGAGAAACAGAGTCAGTGGGAGACATGTACAACAGACTGAGTCTAATTGTCAGTGAACTGAGGACATTAGACAAAGAGATCTCACTGACAGAACTTAATGACAAGATCCTAATGTGCTTCCCCAGCACTTGGGATTCAAGAATCTGGCCAATTAAAGATGCCAGAAGTCTGAATGAGATCACCACTGAAGCCTTGTTGGGTAAGCTCAAATCTTATGAGCTACTCATCAAGAATAGAGAAGAAGAACAGAAGGCTGCTTCACCAGCCACAAGAAAGGAGAAGATTATAGCATTCAAGGCAACTGAGGATCTGCCTGAAGAAAAAGGAACAGCCAATGATGAACTTCTCAGCTTGTTGGCCAAAAGATTCTATAAGATGGCCAGAAAGGACTTCAGAAGAAGATCATACAAGGAGCAGGATAAGCCAAGGTATGACAAGTCCATTGGCAATAGCAAAGACATCATTTGCTTTGGTTGCAGGAAACCAGGGCATATGGTTCCTGACTGTCCAGAGAACAAGAACAAGGACAGAAGGGACAAAAAAGAAAGAAGAAAATAGAAGGACTCCAAAAGGAATGGAAGTAGCAAACCTTCCTCCAGCAGAAATAAGCACACAAGGAAAGGATTTGTTGCTGAATCCTGGAGTGAGACTGAAGAGGAGTCAGAAGCCTCTTCCAGCTCAAGTGATGATGAGGATGATGCAGAGGAAAAGGAGTTCTGCATGATGGCAATCAATGCCTCACAACACAACTCAGAGGAAGAGGAGTCAGAGTCAGACTCAGAGACTCAACCTGAAGAAGATCAGGTAATCAGCTCTTTTGATTTTACTTCAGAAGATTTTAAACTTGAATTTAAAGCACTATGTTTAGACCTGCTAAAGTCTAAGAAAGAGATCATCTCTCTCAGAAATCAATTATCTGAACAAAATGTTTTAAAATCAGAAAACCTCAAACTCTCTCAGGAGTTGGAGAACTATAGGGAACAGATAGCTTCACTGAAGAGTGAGCTCTCTGAGGCCAAGAAGCTTGAAGAATCTCTCAATGGGAGAAGCATCAAGCTGATGGACATCACAAGCACAGTGAACTCAAGATTCAACAGTACACTGGGCTTGGGTGCCTCATCCAGCCAACCTATTGTTCTAACAACCCCTATCAAGTTCATTTCTGACAAGGGAAAGGGAGTTGTAGAGGTTGCCAGGAAAAATTCTGATCTGCCTCAGAAAACTAAAGTCCAGCACAAATCGTCGAACGGAGATCGACGATCGCCGAATGAAGATCGACGATCGCCGAACGCAGCTCGACGATCTCAGGGAAAATCGTCGAACACTGGTCGACGATCTCAACCAAAGTCGTCGAACGAAGCTCGACGATCTCATGTACCTGACCTCACCCATAGTCGACCGTCGAACGGAGCTCGACGATCTGACCCAAGATCGTCGAACTCAGCTCCAAGATCGTCGAACAGAGGTCAGAGCTCTGGAAAATTTCTCAAAGGCAAATCAAAATTGAATCCTGAGGGTTCTTCATCCCAAGCCTTCAACCCTTATACTGAATGGATTTTACCTCCAAGGAGATATCATCCTGAAGGATATAAGAGTCAGCCAGGGATATCTTTCATCTCTGAATTTAAAGGTTATCAACCTAGGCCCAAGGTAAACTGGGTCAAAAACAAGTGAATTATTTTATGTGCAGGTGAAGACCTATCCAACATCTAACCAGCAATGGTATTTGGATAGTGGGTGCTCTAAGCACATGACAGGGAACAAGGACAACCTAAATTCCTTTAGAGCCAAGCTTGGACCCAAAGTTATCTTTGGTGACTCCAACTTTGGACAAACTAAAGGATATGGAGCAGTCCAGGTTGGTTCTGTAACCTTCAAGAAAGTAGCATATGTTGAAGGACTGAAGCACAAACTAATCAGCATCAGTCAGCTATGTGATGAAGGCTACCAGGTGACCTTCAGCAAAACCTTATGCAAAATCAAGTCAGAGGACAACACAACTATGTTGACAGGTAAAAGGAAAGGTAACATCTACCTAGTAGATTTTCTTTCAACTACTATAGATATCTGTTTATTCAATTCAGTATGTAGACCAAATATTTTATGGCATAAGAGATTAGGACACCTAAACCTTAGAACTATTGCTAGACTCTCCAAGGACAACCTTGTTAGAGGACTACCTTATGGCCCCTACAAGAAGGAAGGACTCTGCAAGGCTTGTCAATTAGGCAAGCAAACTAAGAACAGTTTTAAGTCACTTAATAAGAGTGATTCACCTAGGATATTGTATCTATTACACATGGATCTATTTGGACCCATCACAGTACAAAGCCTAGGAGGGAAATCCTACACTTTAGTGATTGTAGATGACTTCTCTAGATTCACTTGGGTGTTCTTTCCTCAACAAAATGGGATAGCTGAAAGGAAAAATAGAACCCTTATTGAATCTGCCACTACATTGTTATCAGATGCTCATCTACCTCTATCCTTCTGGGCAGAGGCAGTGAACACCTCCAACTATGTGCTGAACAGAAGTCTGATACATAAACTGAAGGGAAAGACTCCCTATGAATTACTCAAAGGGAAGAAACCTAAAGTTGACTATTTCAGAATTTTTGGCTGCACTTGCTATATTCACAATAATGATAAGAAATATTTAGCAAAATTTCAAGTCAAAGCTGATGAAGGAGTGTTTCTGGGATACTCCATGATCAGCAAGGCCTATAGGGTATATAATAAATCATCATTGAAAATTGAGGAATCTGTTCATGTTTCTTTTGATGAAACTAACATGTCTTTCAAGGAGAAGATTTCTTCTACCATAGAACCTTTGCAGGAACACTCTCTAGTTGAAGATATGAACAAGTTGCAGGTTGCTCAAGAGAATGAAAGCAGTGAAGATGAAGGGAATGCTCAACACATTGAAGCTCAACATGAAGAGCCAGTTGTTGTACCATAAGAGGAAACAACGACACAGGTTGGTGAACAATCAACACCCCCTGTTGATTTAGTAACATCAAGAGACCATCCAATTTCCCAAATAATTGGAGAAATCTAAGCTGGTGTGCAAACCAGAAATCAGGTCAACCAAAACCTGTTGCACACCTGCTTCCTTTCTCAAATTGAGTCTCAGTCCATTCAAGATGCAGAGCAAGATCCACACTGGATCATTGCCATGCAAGAAGAGTTGCATCAATTTGAGAGGAACAAAGTATGGGAACTAGTGCCAAAGCCAAAGGATCATTCCATTGTTGGAACAAAATGGGTATTTAGAAATAAACTAGATGATCAAGGAGTAATAATAAGGAACAAGGCAAGGCTAGTTGCCCAGGGATATTCTCAAGAAGAAGGAATTGACTACGACCAGACTTTTGCACCTGTTGCAAGATTGGAAGTCATCAGAATTTTTCTAGCTTATGCAGCTCACAAAGGCTTCAAGGTTTATCAGATGGATGTCAAGAGTGCCTTCTTGAATGGAGACATCAAAGAGGAAGTCTATGTCAGACAACCTCCAGGTTTTATCTCTCCAACTTACCCTGATTATGTTTTTAAACTACATAAAGCATTATATGGTCTCAAGCAAGCTCCTAGAGCATGGAATGAGACCCTAGCATGCTTTCTCTTGGAAAATGGTTTTATAAGGGGTAGAGTAGACCAAACTCTTTTTATTAGAACCCATAAGTCCCATACCCTACTAGTACAAATTTATGTAGACGATATCATTTTTGGTTCGACTGACTCAAAATTGTGCAGAAGGTTTTCTAACCTAATGCATTCTAAATTTGAGATGAGTAGCATGGGTGAGCTATCCTTCTTCCTAGGATTGCAAGTCAAACAACATGCTGAAGGCATCTTTATTTCTCAAACCAAATATGCTAATGAGCTGGTTAAGAAATATGGCATGTCTGAGGCATCTTGTATGAAAACACCCATGCCTACCAATGCTGTATTGGATGCTGATGAACATGGGAAACCAGTTGATCAGACAACATATAGAGCAATGATTGGCTCTCTGTTGTATCTTACAGCTAGTAGACCAGATATAATGTTTGCTACATGTATATGTGCTAGATTCCAAGTTAGCCCTAGAGAGTCACACCTAACATTAGTAAAGAGGATTCTCAGGTATGTTAAAAGTTGTCCAAATCTAGGTCTCTGGTATCCAAAAGATTCAGCATTTGAGTTAACTGGATTCTCTGATGCTGATTATGCTGGATGCAGAATTGACAGGAAAAGCACCAGTGGAACCTGTCAGTTCCTTGGTGATAGACTTGTCTCTTGGTTTTGCAAGAAACAAACATCTGTGTCAACTTCAACTGCTGAAGCTGAATATATGGCTGCAGGCAGTTGTTGTTCACAAATATTGTGGATTCAAAATCAACTCCTAGACTATGGTTACAACTTAGAGAAGTCAAAAATATTTTGTGACAATACAAGTGCTATTTCCATAGCTCAAAATCCAGTCCTCCATAGTAGGACAAAACACATAGAGATTAGGCATCACTTCTTAAGGGACAATGTTGAAAAGAATAAAATTGAACTGCAATATATCCCAACTGATTTACAAAGGGGAGATATTTTCACCAAGCCTTTGGATGAAAAGAAACATACTTTCTTCCTAAATCAATTAGGAATGTTAGATGGAGGAAGTCTTAAATAATATCCAAGATTTTGAAAGCTAAAAATTGACCAAGACTAGGCAAAATTTCTGATTTTCCTTAGTGTCTAGAATTCTCTGATCTCTGAACTGCGCTCGACGATTTTCCCAAAGATCGTCGAACGGAGTTCGACGATTTCATGAATCGTCGAACGGAGTTCAGCGCTCCTCAGATAGTATGAACTATCCCTTCTGGTCAACGATCGTCGAACGGCGCTCGACGATTTTGTTCACTGAACGATCGTCGAACGGAGCTCGACGCCTTTCCAGATCGTCGAACGGAGATCGACGATGTTGGAGTCTCTTCAGATTCCTTTAGAAGTCTCGATCGTCGAACTGAGTTCAACGATCTTTCCAATTCTGCGTCGAACCCTAATAAAAATCATTTTTCGCCGTCGTTCTCTCTTGCGCTTTCAATTTCTATGCAAAATTTTCTTCCCTCCAAACAGTTCTACGCTTGTTCGGTTTGTTTGTTAAGTTTTTGCAGGTACCATGTCCGTCTCAGTTGCTGTCCTCGCCGCCATGAAGTTTGATGCAGGGTTTGACATTGATTTGGACTCCTTCAACACCACTGATCAAGTCTTCCAGGACATCCTGATTTTATTCAAAGATCAGCATTTATCTGCCCTCATGACCCCAAGAATCAAACTTGCCTCAGATGAAATAAAGGAATGGGTATATACTGCACACAACCTTGACAACAACACCATTGTTGGATCTATTGCTGGCACCCAGGTACCTCTGACCCCAACAGTCTTAACAGAAGTTTTTGGTTTAAGATATGGTGAAGACTCTGCTGAACTTTCTGGAGAAGAATTTTCTGATATACTTGCCAGGATGGGTCATCCTGAGGGAAACCCTAGCAAGTTGTTTAAGAGGAACCTGTCAGTTGAATACAGGTTCCTGGCAGATGTTGCAGGCAAGGTCCTGTTGGCAAAACATTCTGCACATGACACCATCTCCAGACATCAGCTCTGCCTCATGGGAGCTCTGGTAGATAGGAAAAGCTTGAACTGGGGAGAGGTCTTCTTTGACCTGATAAAGAAAAAGATTAACAAAACCTTTGTGAATTTTGGAAGAATTTTGGGAGTCTTCCTTCAGGCAAAGTGCCCTGCTCTGCTAGTCTCCTCTGGAGTGCACATCAATGCCTCCAAGAGACTCACCTGTGCCCTATTTGGGAAATGGGACAGGCATATTAGCAAGCCCAGCAGGCCCTCTTCAACTGCCCCTTCAGGCACCAGGACTCAAAGAGTCACTCCCCCCCAGGTCTCTGCTCCTGCAGAGGACCTGCCTGCTGCTAGTGCTGCTTCTCCTCCTCCTCCAAGTCCAACCCTACCTATTCCATCCACCACTCTAGCTCCATCCACAATTACAATCTCCAGCCCATCTCCAACCTCTATTCCATCTCCAGCAACCACTTCATCACCTCCAGTTGACCACTTCCACCCATTATTCTCATATCCCCCTCCAGATGTCACTTCATCCCCATCTATACCATCCTTCACACTTCTGGATGAATCCTACATGGATGATTCCCCCTCTTCTCCTCAAGAATTACCCTCCACCTCAACATCTTTCCAAGATCTCCTCCACCACATCCTTGACCAACCCACTTTCACTCCCTCCATATCCCTCCCTTTGTCCTCCATCTCCACAATCCCCTCTCCTGAGCCATTCATTCCCCCATTCAGCCCTCCTCCTCCAGCTTCTTCAGCCATCCCTGTACCCTCTACCTCTGCTCCTCTTCTTGAGCAAGTAGATCTTTCAGCCCTTGCTGACAAGCTATATGAGCTCATTGCCCCCAGGCTGTCCCTCCTCTTAGAGACCTCTTTGGCTCCTCTACACTTGTCAGTAGCAGCCCTCTCTGCCAGGCTTTCTTCCCTCCTTCCTCCAGCAGCCCCACCAACAGTTTGCCTTGATCCAGAGGTATCTGCATCCAGGCAGGGGGAGATGCCCTATGAAGCCAGCCTTCATGCTGCTGTTGCTGCTGCCTCTGCTCCTGCTGCTGCTGCTATGCTTGTATCTTCTGCTCCAGTTGCTGTGCCTACTCCAGTCTTAGCAATAGACCTAAGGTCTTTGCTATCTGCATTTGATACTGCATACTACAGCTACCTTCCAGAAGCCATTGCTGTCCAGCCCTCAGAAGATCTGTCTAAGGCAATGGTGCCCTTCTCTGGCTGTGACCCCAACATTCTTTCATCCTTTGTACTCTCAGTGATGACTGCTGCTGCTGCTGATAAAGAAAAGGCTGAATCTGCTTCTGAAATTGTTCTTGCTGCTGCTGAAGACAATGTTCCAACTGCTGCTGAAAATCAAATTGTTTCTGATGAGCCCATTTTCCAGGATTCTCTGATGACAGAGGCTGCTGTTTTTGAGCCTGCTGTAGATGTTGTTGTTGTTTCTGAACCTGCTGCTGCCATAATTCCTGAAACAACCAGTGTTGCTTCTACTGCTGCTCCAGTATCTGTTGTTATGTCTGCTGCTGTATCTGTCTCTGTTGCTCCTTCTGCTTCTGCCTCTGCCCCATCTGCTGCTGTTCAACTAAAAGAAAATCTGATGAAAAGTATTGATGCTTTATATGATGCTCAAAGCTCTGAATCTGATGACTACAACACTGCTTCTGATGATTCTTCTGCCACCATTGCAAGGAAAAGGAAGGCAAGAAGTAAGGCAATGAAGAGGGTTCCACCTGCCAAAGTTAGAGATGATAATGATGTTCCTTACTATATTCTGCACAACTGCCCAATTACTGAGCATTGGATGCAGTTCTCTAAGAATCAACTAAAGGCTATGAAGAAGAAAAGGAAGTATGAGAAAGGTTCCACCCAGTCCAAGCACCCTCATCCTCCTCCACCACCTCTACCTGATGCAGGTGCAGGTGGCAGCTCTGCAAGTTCAGGCCCTGCTAGAAGCAAGGCTCCCTACCAACCTCATGCTAGAACATATCAAAGGGAAAGCCAGTCTAGGGGCTCTTACTCTAGAAGGGGAGGATATAGGGGAAATCAAAGAGAGACTCAGGTTTACTCCAAAGGGCATTCCAGGCAGCACCCTTATTCCAGGGGAGGACATGTTCCTTCTGATACATCTTCTGGTCCATTCCCCTACAAGCTCAGAGAAACTGTGACTGCCAGGACTCCTCAAGATACTTCTTCCAACAGGTATGAGCCACCTGTTCCATTTGAGGACCCTGAGAAGAATCCTGTTGCTTGGACTGCTAGAATGAAAGAGTTGGCTGCTTTGGATCAAATAAAGAAAGCCAGAGAGCAAGGCCTAGACACCTCTAATATATCTACAATGTCAGAACAAAGACAGAAAGAACTAGAAAGATATGCCTCCAGTAAATTTTTTGATGCAGACAGGTACATGGAGTTGCATCCAGCTGCAGTGGTTCCCAGGACATCAAAGCAAACATATTTGGGAGCAGCTGATGATACCAGATCCAAACAAGAAGCTTTAAATCCTAACAGAGAAATCAAGTTGGTAAAAGGCAAAGAGAAAGAATAACTCTGTAAGGTGACAATTCTTGGTTTTTCTGACTGCTTTCTGGATATCATATTTATATATCTCTGTGATGGTTCTGTAATGTCTAGCTGCTGTTGTTTTTGTGTTTTTCTGATTGTATGATGTTGTTTGATTTTCCAAAGTCTGTAAATAGTTTTCCTAACCCAAATAGGGGGAGATTGTTGGAACACCCTATTACTAATTTGGGTCAGGATCACTATGTCTCTAGGAATCTGTGTTTGACCTTCTGTATAGCTTAATAGGTCAATTAGAATTGAGTCTAAGGGTTAGAAGTCTAGGATTGGAAGCTGCCCTGAAGACCAAAGTTTTTCTGGAGACTAAGTCCAAATCGTCGAGCTCAGCACGACGTTTCGTCGAACTCCGGTCGACGATCGTCTAGCTCAACTTCTACAGATCGTCGAGCTCCATTCGACGATCGCTGAGCTCAAACCTCATAATATCGTCGAGCTCCACTCAACGATCGTTGAGCTCAACTTCGCAATATCGTCGAACTCCTTTCGACGATCGGTGAGCTCAGGTCGACGATTTTGACTCTGCACTGGATCCTTATCTCTGAGCTCAGTTCGACGATCTTTGAGCTCAGATCGACGATCTCTTTGCTACTTGCATTTTCCAGGTCGCTGAGCTCAGCTCGACGATAGCAGAGCTTAGTTCGACGATTTCAGTTATCTTTCAGAATTCAAATTTAAATCAGATAGAAGTTATTCTGCATTTAATTCAGAAGATCTGCCAGCCGTTTTCATTTACTTCTGGAGCAAGTTTCAAGGGATTTTTCAAGGAACAATTCAGTGGACTTTCCTTCAGAACAAATTATGCAATTAAGGCTGTAATCAATGCAGACCAACGGCTATCTTTGACAGAGTAATATTCTATTCAGGCTCAGAGAATAAAAGGATAGAATGTTTTTTGAATCAACAAATGAAGAAAACAGAAGAGAATAAAGAAGAACAAGAACAAAAAGAGAGATTGACAAGAATAGAAAACACAACTCAATATACAGAGACTCTTTGAAAATATTCTGTCAACAAGAATTCTGAAGAACACTCATCAGAGAGATCAAGCTTTCAAAAAATCTTCAGATCTCTCCAGCTCTTAAAGTGTTCAAGGCCAACATCATTTCAAGACTCCAGACACTCAACATTTCAGCTTGCTGAAATCATCTTTTGCTGGAGATCTATCTTTGAAGGCCTATCACCCTCAGCAAAGCTCATCTTCCTGAAGATCAAGGACTCAGGGGGAGCTTTGAAATCAATCCACTTAGTCTTCTCAATTGTTTGAGAAAAGAGAAGACTGCCATCACTCTCTCACCCCCACTCTGTAAAGGGTTTTTCAAACTCCCTTCAAAAGTTTGAATCTGGTTTTTGAGCACCTTGTCAAAAGCTCATTGGTGGCAAGACACCTGATCAAAAAATCTGTTTTGGTTTTTGAGCACCTTATCAAAAGCTCATTGGTGCCCAGGACACCTGATCAACTCATCCTGCAGTGGATTCCTACCTAGGGTGGTAGAAGAGTGGATGTACCCAAGTTTGGGGAACCACTATAATTCCTTGTGTCATCTGGTTTTGC
This sequence comes from Platanthera guangdongensis, assembly GCA_039583875.1. Classification (NCBI taxonomy): domain Eukaryota; kingdom Viridiplantae; phylum Streptophyta; class Magnoliopsida; order Asparagales; family Orchidaceae; genus Platanthera; species Platanthera guangdongensis. The sequence continues at coordinate 80,428,778 of CM077164.1, read as the reverse complement.
ATGTTTTCTTTCTGTTTCTGGCCTAGATTTTCTTGTGCTTAGTTTCTGCATAGCTTGGTTTTGTGATTAATTTTATTTCTGCTTCCCTGCTTACACTCATTACAGCAATTGTTGTAAAGCTTTGCAAAAGTTTTTCTTTGTGTTTTTAAAAGCACCATATACTCTATTCACCCCCCTCTAGAGTATATCTGATCTAGTTTCCCCTTTCACCCCGCCTCATCTTGCTCGGCGGCCTAGCGGGGCGAGACCGGCTGGGGGCCAGGGTCTCGCCCCCGCCTCTTCTTGCTCGGCGGCCTAGCGGGGCGAGACCGGCCGGGGGCCAGGGTCTCGCCCCCGCCTCTTCTTTCTCGGCGGCCTAGCGGGGCGAGACCGGCCGGGGGCCAGGGTCTCGCCCCCGCCTCTTCTTGCTCGGCAGCCTAGCGGGGCGAGACCGGCCGGGGGCCAGGGTCTCGCCCCCGCCTCTTCTTGCTCGGCGGCCTAGCGGGGCGAGACCGGCCGGGGGCCAGGGTCTCGCCCCCGCCTCTTCTTGCTCGGCGGCCTAGCGGGGCGAGACCGGCCGGGGGCCAGGGTCTCACCCCCGCCTCTTCTCGCTTGGCGGCCTGGAGGGGCGAGACCGGTCGGAGGGCGCGGTCTCGCCCTTGCCCCCCCTGCAGTTTTACCTTCTTGCCCTCGGGGGAAATTCCCCCTTTACCCCCCAGCGTGGCTGTTTTCTATTGGCCCAAGGCTTTTTGGGCGTGAGGGTATCTCGGTCATTTTGGTCCAAGGGGTTTTGGAAAACTATAAATAGACCCCCTTGGGTGCCTTGGAGGGTGACTCCTTCTACTTCTTCTTGCTTGCTCCTCCCTTAGCTTCTTCTTGGTAGAGTGGAGAGAGCTCCTCCAAGGCACCCTAGCTCGAGCATTGGCTAGGGAGGGGAAGTGCTCAGGTAGCCTTCCGGGTGTGAGGTTGGACCTCCGCGCTAGAGCCGAGGGTCTATTCCTAGTTTCTTGACCCTTTGGTCCGTGACGTTCTCTCGAGTGTAGTAGGTGTGAGGTCACCCCTTTCAGGGACCCCGAACTCCACAGAGACCAAGTTCTTGGTTTCAACAACAGCCCTTCTCTATCCCGGACGTAGTTGAGGACCGAGCTTCGACGCGGAATGACAACCCGACGATTCCAACCGTGAATCCTCAGCAAGGCTTCGGATTCGGTCGATCTTTTGACTTGTTCTTGCTTTATTGTTGAATATTGGTGTTTAACTTTATTTATATTGATGAAGTATGCTTAGTGTGTAAAACGTTTTTATACAATTATGTCTATGTGATTGTATGTTTTCGTTATTTACTTGAGTTGCGCCATATTCCATCCACCACCATCCACCCTTGCTGCACTAGCAATTGCTAGTGGCGTTCATTGGGAAGAGGTGCTCACGACCCTCATTCCGCCATTCTCACCACCTCATCCGCAAGCCTACTCGCTCATCCGCCTAGCGATTCGGTGCATAGCGGCCCGACTAGTCTTCCATCCCGCCTGGCGAAGCATCGCATAGCGACGTTGCATAGGAGTAGTTGATAGCTTTTTATTTTCTGTTTTCGCAACAATCCAAACCCCCCTTAGTTAGCTCCGACCTGAGGACTTCAATCTCAAGTCCTCCTCGAAACTAACTCCACCTTACTGCGTTCCTTGTGAGATCGATACTTGGGAAAACCCCCATTTTATATTACTTGTGCGACCGGTTGACTGCCGTGATCTTAAGCATCACAAGCCAATCGATCTTCAAGAAAAGAAAAGTTTACCGCCTTAAAGGCAGAAAGTTCAAGAAAGTCTAAATTTGTGTCACCTGTAATGGCACGAGCTCCAGACACACCGGAAGACTCTGAGCCTAGCATGTTAGGCTCCGAGTTATCAGATGGAGAACTCTCTCTCCTCTCCATGCTGTTTAAGAAGCAGCTGAGCAAGAGGAGATAAATGAAGAATAAGTCATCCACTTTAGACTACAGAAGATCACGTTGTGATGGTGATCAAACAATCAGAAGCTACAACAAAGAGGACATGTACAAATCCAAACCGAACAAACAGGTTTCCTCTGACATTGTTTGTTACTGTTGTAACAAATCAGGTTACATGATGGTGGAATGTCCTTAGAAGAAGAAGGATAGCTCTAGGGAGGACGAGAAAAGATCCTTCAAAAGGAAGAAGAAAGAAGAGAAGAGCTTCGTCGCGAAAAATACGAAGACTCTCAATGACAGTGACTCGAGTGAGTCATGTTCTGAAAAAGAAGAAGTCTTTTTTGGGTTGATGGCTCAATCTGACGAGAAAGTGGCGAATCAGAATACCATGGAAAGGTAAACTCGCACACCATTCTCTCTAAATTGTAAACTTCCTCGAATGGTCATGAAGACTACTCCTCTGATGAGAACGAATCAGATTTGATGGCTCAGCACAAGCACTTGTTGAAGGTTTTCGACAAATGATAAAAGGTAGCCCGAAAGCAAATAAAAGAGATTGTCTTCCTCAAGAAAGTGGAAGCAAATCTGAAGGAAGAAATTGAGCGATTAATTCCACTCAGAGATGAAGTCCACTCCTTGAAAGAGTAACTCAAGGACTCGGCTGAGACATTAAAGCTGAAAGAAAAGTATCTTGATGAGGTGGAAGAAAAGCTCGGGGTGGAGAGAAATCTCGTTGAGAGTTTCTCCAAGCCGAAGATTGTTCTCCCTCTCATTGATGATTTATCAGCTCAAAATAAGGGTCGTGTCCTTGGCCATGTCGGTGGTAAGGGTAAGGCTGCCAAGAAGTCTAGCGCTAAAGAAAAGGGGAAAGCCCCCATGAGTCCACCTTCATTCAGGAAAGTCATCTTCCCAACGAACAAGTTTTATTTTGAGTCATCCTATGGTCATCATGCAAGGCCTACTCATGTAGAGCCCAAGACTAGATATTAGGGATGGACCCATCCTCGTGACTTTGGTGCTAGCGTGTTCAAATCACCTTATGAAGAGATTCAAATGAAGAGTTATGGTCCATATGTACAAGGCCATAACAACAAGAAGGCACCAAAAGCGAAATCTGATGTACCTAAGGAAAAAGAGATGCAGAAACCTTGTGTATACTACAATAATGAGGTTTCCACCTCTAAGAATGGTACCCCTGCTAGACCTCACGTTCAAAGGGTAAAGCATGAGTACAAGTGGAGATACAATAGATTTGACTGTTGGTGTTGCGGCAAAGTTGGTAACTTTGACGCCAATTGTTGGTACAACCCCGCTAACTTTATGACCCCATGAGTTAGCCATGTGAGACAGACCACTTGCAAGGCTAATGTTCCTAGGGGGAGTAAGCTGGCCAGAAACCAAGGACCCAAATACGTTTGGGTTCCTAAGGTAAACTGATTTATTTTTGCAGATCAGCAGGTATGTCCAAAGGCCAATAGAACGCCAATCTGGTACTTGGACAGCCGATGCTCTCGGCACATGACCGGGAAAAGAAGCCTTTTGCGTGATTGATAAGTTGTAAATATTCATATTTTTCAGTACTTTATATAAGTAGTTTTAGGATATTTTTGTAGTTTTTAGTTATTTTTCTTAAATAATTTGTTTCTTTTTGCAAATATTCTTCTAACTTAAGTTTATTTTGTTTTCTGTAATTTTTTAGAAAAAGTCGCAAAAAATCAATAATACACGCCCTTGTTGATTTGGTCACGCCCGTGACCGGGGCATGTTACTTTGATTCCTGCAAAAATCTGCTTCCTGCAAAGAAAATACTGTGTAATGCTAGTTGATCGACGTTCGTTGATCTCAGCTCGAAGCTTTGATTTGTCGTTCGTCGATCAATAATAAACGATCGTCATTCACCGTTCGTCGAATGAAGCACGACGATTTGATCCCCAACTCGATGCTTCACCAGCTGATTCATCAATCAACAATCGATGTTCGACGAACTGGACTGAACGATAAAAACCTCAACCCGCCTGACATTCGACATTCGTCGAACCAAACTCAACTCACCAATCGTCGAACTGAACTCAACTCACCAATCGTCAAACTCAACTCAATGCCAAACGTTCGACGATCGTCGCACTCAACTCGACGCCAGCGAACCACTCAAAGTTCGTCGAACTCATCCTGAAAGCTGCTCGATGCTTTCTGTCAATGCTCGACGTTTCTAGTGAACGTGACCATGACGTGTCTCGTTCCCGCCGCTTCCAGAACCAGGTCAGACATCATAATTTAGGATTCCCCTACACACCAACTTGTCATCTCTTTCCTTTTTTTGTTTATAAATAGAACTTTCCTGTAAGGTTTACGAGTTCAATTTTTTGATTCATTTTGCTCTTTGGCTGCTGCTAAGAGGTCTTTTTGTGCTATGTAAGGATAATTTTCCCCCATCCTCTGTGTTTGTTTTATCTTTTGTAATCAGACTTTCTACTTAATAAAATATGTAGGATTTTCATCCTTATATTGTACTGGAATGCCTCTGAGTTCCTGTCTTTCAGCAATCTTATGTATCTTCCTTTTTCTTTTTAATATGTGTGTGTGTGTGTCTGAGTTCTCTTTATTGTTTTTATGCTTAAAAAGCATCAATTTTCTTAGCTTAGTTTTCGATTTCTTCAAACTTTTTAGTCGTTATTATAGTTTTTTCTTTTTATGTCTCTGATGTTTAGATTTAGGATTTTTATGCTTTTTGTTCATTCTTATGGATTTATAAAATGGTTTCAAAGTGATTTTTATTTCTATTTAACTTAGATTTTCTTTTTTTAGCTTGTAAAACTTTTTTTTCTTTTTCACTTTCTTCCACTTTTTAAACATTTTTACAACATTATAAGAATGGATTAGTTGTAATTTAAAATTTTCAAACCGTTCGAATTTCACATTTATTTGAAAACTCTTTTGCTCCAACAATTTTTTTTTCTCTTTATGCATTTTCAGCAAATTCTAACAGTAAAAATGTAAACGTTTTAATTTTTCGATCACTTTGATTTTCTCATTTCTTGCTTGTGTGTGTGTGTGTATGAGTTAGGTTTTCATTGCTTTCTTATTTCAAGTAGTGTGTGATTATATGAGGTAGCTTTTACTGCTTTCATTTTTCACCTATTGGTTTGAGTAAGACTTGCAATTTACCTCTTTAATTTCCCGCCTACTCGTTCGAGTAGGACTTGTCATTTTTAGGTTTAATTTCCTGCCTACTTGTTTGAGTAGGACTTGTCATTTACCGCCTACTCGTTTGAGTAAGATTTGCAATTTATCGTTTTAATTTCCTGCCTACTTGTTCGAGTAGGAGTTGTCATTTCCTGTCTACTCCTTTGAGTAGAACTTGTAATTTCAATTATGAAATTTTCCTTTTTTTGTAACTTAGTTCTTTTTCCTTTTTTAAGAGTTTGATTGAGACCATGCGTTTTTCTCTTTTTAGTACCTTTTCTCTTTCTAATGTTAGGTTATCTTATTTCATCTTATTTTTTGCAACCCTTCAGCGCCTAATTTAGTATTCACGCCTCACCAAACTCATAATCCATCCCCATTCTGATGAGTGGCTAATCGCTCTTATCCCTCTGTATCGAAGAGCATTGGGACAAAAAAATGTTATAAAATAATTAAAGGTCTTATTTTTCTATTTAATTAAGAACTTAAGGTTTACCTCGAGTTTACGACGTGTAGAACCACATATCGATGTGTGGGCTCTATTTCCATTATCCATACGCTATCTAGCCGGGAGGTCATGCATATGGACTGATCACCCTTAGGTAAAGAGTTTCGCGCCAAGCCACAAGAGAGGAGGCGCATAATTCTTTCGGATTGTGTCCCCCCAATAGCGGGGTTCTTAGCGTAATGCAGGCATTAAGAGGAATCCTTCGTCGAACAAGAGCCCGGTCAAATAGTATTAATGTTTAGGTGATCGATAGTCCTAGAGATAGGTGAGCTCATTCTTTTGGAACCTCCACGCCCAAGTTTCCCCTTTAATTGAATAGAAACCTAGGATATCTAGTTATATAAATCTATTTTAGTCCTAACATAATTTGATACTGAGTGTTATTTCTTCATCGATCTTTTTCAATCTATTTTTAGTACTTTCTTATTAACTTCTTTAATTAATTAAATCCGACAACTTAAATTTTTCGGTAAGATAATAGTCCTTCAGGGTGGAGTAGAGATAATCAACCCATTCCCGGTAAATTTACGATCTCGATATTCCCCCGAATATCCTGTATTACTTGCAATAGGTGCACTTGCCTCCTCCTCGCCACGTGAAATCCGGACCCACCGTGCTCACTAGATAATTCATAGCCGGGCTTCACGCGCATCAAGTTTTTGGTGTCATTGTCGAGGACCCCTTCGAGTTGTTATTTCAAATTCTGGAGTCTATTAATTTTACCTATTTTTCTAAAAACTAAAAAAAATGAAGAACTCTACTTAAAATTCTAAAAAAAGAGTTAATTATTTAGTTTATATTTTAGGGTGTATGACCCGTGGACAACCTTCAGAGTCTGAAAATTTGGATTTCGATGCAGAGATCAAACGCTCACTTGCGTGTATTTGTTCTCAATGCCTAAATCCATCTTTGGATCCTGAAGAATCCATCGGAGAACCCTCTGTCATTGTTATGGCCGACATTAATCTGAACGTGACCGCCGAGCATACAAAGTCTTATTACGCCCGACCGAATTTGGACGATACTATGTCCAGTATTGTTTGCCTGACGGTGGCAAACAATAATTTTGAAATAAAATCGAGCATTATCCAAATGATCCAAAATGCCGTGCAGTTCGATGTACAGCCAGATGAGGACACGAACGTTCATTTGTCTAGTTTTTTTGGAAATAAGCGATACTTTTAAGATTAATTGCATCACTGATGACGCCATTTGTTTATGCCTTTTTCCTTTTTCCTTGAGAGCCAAAGCTAAGGCGTTGTTGAATTCCCTCCCGCGAGGATGTATCACCACCTGGGCCGAGCTTTCGGAACGATTCTTAACGAATTAATTTCCTCCCACCAAAACTGTAAAGTTGTGGGCATACATTTCTTCGTTTGTGCAGAATGATTCTGACTCTCTATTTGAGACTTGGGAGCAGTTTGAATAATTGCTCCGCATGTGTCCGCACCACGCGCTGCCTGCGTGGTTGCAGGTCCAAATCTTCTATAATGGGTTTAACTATTAGACACGTCAAATGATTGACGCATCTGTCGGGGGTACTCTAAATAATTAGACCCCTGAGGCTGCACAAGCCATTATCAAAGAGATGGCTATGAATGCCTACCAATGGAACATCCTGTGGCGATGTCCCAAGCAGGCGTCCGGCCTCTTCGAAGTGGATACCACTACCCACTTAGCCCTTCAAGTTGAAATTCTAACGAAGCAGGTGGCGGAGATGTTTGTTTCCTCCTCCAATCAACCTTGGATGATTCCCTCTAACTTCAACGTAGTCAAAGAGTTCGTAGACTATGTGGGAAATCCTGGGTGACATTCCTTCAACCACAACAATAACCCATATAGTAATCACTATAATCCGGCTTGGACGAGCCACACCAACTTCTCATGGAGCAACGCGAACAATGCGTTGTGTCCGCCCAATTCTTTTGCGCCCAGATTTCTGCCGCCTCCCTTCTTCCAAAACCCTCCCCCATGGAGGAAACGTTTTCTAAATACATTGCGTCCAACGAGTCAAATATATGGAACATCACCGGATCACTACAAACATAGTACTCCCGGGTGGACAGCTGGCGCGGATGATCTCCGAGCGCACGCTAGGGGCGCTGCTAGGGAACACGGAGCCCAATCCCCGGGATAATATCAATGTTAAAACCCCTCGTAGCGGAAAGGAGGCGATCTATCCAAAACGGATCGATCCTCAGTTACATATTTCACATTCGACCCCTCCTCCCCCTTCTTCGATTACGTCGCCTTTACCAATTTTAAATGATAAAATTATTTTTAAAATGCCCTTGCCGTATCCACATAAGCTAGATAGTGAGCGTAAGGACGCGCAGTACAAAAAATTTATTTTATTATTAAAACAAATTCATATTAATGTTCCCTTTTGCGAGGCGATCTCGCAGATGCCTAAGTATGCAAAATATTTAAAAGAATTTCTTTCTAATAAACAAAAATAAGAAAATATTTTGCATATATCTCTGAACACAGACTGCTCAACGGCCCTAACTAATAAATTGTTTCTTAAAAGAAATGACCCAGGACGGTCTTCCATCTCGTGCCTCTTTGACAATATATTAGTAAAGTATGTTCTTGCCGATTTAGGCACGATCATTAATTTGATGTTGTTCTCGCTCTTTTAAAAATTAGGTTTGGGCACTCCGGCCCCTACGAAAATATGAATCCAACGAGCGGATTGCTCGGTTAACTTTCCTGTCAGGGTAGTGGAGGACGCTCTTGTCCGAGTTAATAAGTTTATCTTTTCGGCAGACTTCGTCATCTTAGACATCGAGGAGAACACTGATGTACCAATTATACTCAGTCTCCCTTTTCTCACCATCTCCCACACATTAATTGATGTAAGTAATGGTCGTCTCCTCATTCGTGTAGAAGATAATGAAGTTACTTTCTCTATTAATCCCCCCATAGGAGACTCGTCATTGAGCGAGGACTTTTGTTATAATTTAGAACCTATTTCAGAGATTGTTCTTCCCCTGTTTTTGAATCTACGCTTTTTAATGACCATATTTTTGCGCTCAAAAACTTTAACTGTGAAGAGGATAACTCTATAAATATATCTTTCGAACCTTTTGAATCGAAAGACATTAAAATTAAAACCTCGTTAGAAGAACCGCCTTGCCGAGAGCTCAAACTCCTACCCGAATCACTCAAATACGCCTTTTTGGGAAAAGATGATACCCTTCCCGTTATCATTTCTTCGCATTTAAGCGATTCAGAGACTTCTGATTTATTCTAAGTTTTGCTTAAACATCCCCACGCATTTGCTTGCTAAATTTCTGATTTAAGAGGGATTAACCCCACTTTCTGCACCCATAAGATTTTCCTTAAGGATAATTACCGCAAAACTATTCAGACACAGCGACGTCTTAACCCAAACATGAAAGACGTCGTTAAAGATGAAATTATAAAATTATTAGATGCAGGGATTATTTATCCAATATCGGATAGTGCATGGGTTAGCCCAGTTCATGTCGTGCACAAAAAGGACAGTCTTACCGTGGTGGAAAATGAGCATAATGAACTCATCCTAACTCGTACTATTACGGGTTGGCAGGTGTACATCGATTATAGAAAACTAAACGATGTCACCCGTAAGGACCATTTCCCATACCAATCTTAGACCAAGTTCTGGAAAGTGTATCCGGTCATCCAAACTTTTGTTTTCTTGATGGCTTGGGTTTTCCAAATCCCAATTTCCCCTGGTGACCAATAGAAAACAACTTTTAGCTGCCCGTTTGGCACCTTAACATACCGAAGAATGCCATTTGTCCTCTGCAATGCGCCAGTTACATTCCAAAGATGTATGCTGGCGAACTTTGGTGAGCTGGTAGGAGATATTATGGAAGTCTTTATGGATGACTTCTTTTTTTCGTATTCTCTTTACCATCTTGTCTTCATAATTTAGATAGTGTCCTTTAGTGATGTGAAGACACACATCTTATTTTAAATTGGAAAAAATGTAATTTTATGGTTTGAGAAGGTTTGGTTCTCTGGCATAAGATTTCATCTAAGGGATGGAGTTCGATAAGACCAAAGTAGAAATTATCGAAAAACTTCCCCCGCCTTCTAACGTTAAATCTATTAAGAGTTTCTTAGGCCGCACAGGCTTTTATAGATATTTCATTTAATATTTTTCAAAAATTACAAAGCCGCTTACTCGCCTCTTGGAAAAGGAATAAAATTTTGTCTTTAGTAGCAAATACGAGTCTGCATTTTTTATAAAACAAAAACTTATCAATTCATCCATTTTAGTGGCGCCCAATTGGACCCTTCCATTCGAGATTATGTGCGACGCTAGTTGTATTACCGTAGGTGCTGTTTTTGGCCAACGTATAAACCAATATTTTCATCATATTTATTATGCTAGTAAGACGCTCACTCCTGCATAAGGGAATTACACGACAACGTAAAAGAAACTTTTAGGCGTCGTTTTTGCATTTGATAAGTTTCGCTCGTATATAACACTATATAAAGTTATCGTATTTACCGACCACTCCACCCTAAAATATTTTTTAGAAAAACGGACGCCAAGCCCTACCTTCTTCAATGGATCCTCCTCCTGCAAGAGTTTTATTTTGAGATCCGGGAAAAGAAGAGCACGGAAAATTTAGCCGCAGATCACCTTTCCTGCTTAGATAATCCCTGGGCGGAAGCGCTCGTTGAATTTGACATAAATGACATATTCCTCGAGGAACGCCTCCTTGCCATAAATACTATTTCATCTTCCCCACCTTGTTTTACAGATTTTGCGAACTATTTAGTTCCTCGGGTGCTCACAAAAGACTTTTCGAGCCAAACGGTCTGAAGATGCATTGTGGGTATGGAGTGCACACAAATACTTAGGCACTACCACGAGGGTCCGGCTAGTGGGAATTATCAAGCTAACCGGACCGCGCGGAAGGCGCTGGAGGCAGGCATTTTTTGTCCCACTCTATTCAAAGATGCTCACAATTTTGTGTGTTCCTGCGATAACTGGCAGCGATCGGGTAACATCTCTCGTAGCGACGAGATGCCCCAAAATTTGTTTTTAGAATGAGAAGTCTTCGATTTGTGGGGCATCAATATTGTTGGCTCCCTCCCTCCGTCTTTTAAAAATAATTATATTTTAGTAGCGACCGACTAAGTATCAAGGTGGGTGGAAGCGCAAGCTTTCCCCACCAACGTTGCGCGGGTCGTCGTTACCTTTCTTAAAAACTATTTTCTTGCTTCAGCACACCTCGCGCTATTGTGAGCGATAGGGGAACGCATTTCTACAACACCCAAATGGCTAAGATGTTATCTAAATACGGAGTCACACACAAACTTGCCACCCCCAACCACCTGTAAACATGTGGCCAAGTTGAGGTGGTAAATCGAGAGATTAAGCATATATTAGAAAAAACTGTTTCACTTAATAGGAAAGATTAGTCCATCAAACTCGACGATGCATTGTGGGAGTATCGTACGACATACAAAACTACAATTGGTTGTACGCCGTATCGATTAGTGTATGGCAAAGTGTGTCATCTCTCCGTAGAACTAGAACATCGTGCTATTTAAGCTTTAAAACTCTTAAATCTCGACGCTAACTTAGCCGCTCAAAAAAAAAACTGCAACAAAACGAGCTCAACGAATGGCGTGCAAACATTTACGAGAGCAATAAGTTCTATAAGTAGTGTTCTAAGTTTTATCACGATTGAAAAATCAAGTCCCAAAAAACTTTTTCTCCGGGCAATCTTGTCCTTCTTTATAATTCATGACTTAGACTTTTCCCGATAAACTAAAATAACGATGGTCAGGCCCCATCAAAGTTAAAGAGGTTTGGCCATATGGGACTGCACTGGTCTCCCACCCAGAAAAAATACTTCTTTAAAGTAAACGGTTATCGCTTAAAATTATATATAGTAGGCAATCCAGTGGACGGTCATATCGAAACAATAACCCTACTCGGCATATAAACCCGCCAAAATAGTCAAGCTATACGACTATAAACATAGCGTTCCTGGGATGCACCTCATGTTTATCTTTTTCGCTATTTCTTTACTTTTTCTTTGATGTTTTGTTCTTAATAATGCAGGGTTCCTAATTGGGCCTCCCCAACCTCCTTCTAGGGAAGTTTCTGCCCTCCCTCTTTCTTTTGTTTGTAAATATTGCATTTTATTTCCTTTTTTGTTCCACATATTTAAGTTGCAATATTATGGATAATGTTGGACTTAATTATGAGGGTATTTTCGTGCTTTCTTTTTTGCACTTCTATTTTCTGCACTCAATCAAAAAAATAAAAAAAAATACAAATCAAAACTAAACTAAACAAAAATTACAAAATAAAAACTCCAAAAATAATTTTTGTTTTTATCATTAAAAATTTCAAAAAATTATAAAGCAAAAATTCCAAAAATATTTAGTTTTACTTTGTAAATATTCTTTGTAAATATTTTCTGTATATATTTTTTGTAAATATTCTTTTCTTTTCCCCCTCTTCCTTTCTCCCCACTCTTTGTAAATAACTTTTCTCTTTTTCCTTTCTTATAAATATTTGATTAAAAATCTTAAAAATACAAAAACATTTAGAAAACAAAAAATTTTTAGTTCAAATATCTATATATATATATATATATATATATATATATATATATATATATATATATATATATATATATATATATATATATATATATATATATCTTTTTCGCATTTTTAGTATGCATATCTAAAAAAAATTAAAAACAAAACACACAAACACACAAACAAACAAAAAAGAAAATAAATTAAAAATACCAAAAATGAAATCTCTAAAAAATCACAAAAAACTTTTTATGAAACAAAAAAATCGAATATTTCATTCTTAACCCTTTTTGCTCTCCAAAAATATAGTTACGAGTTTATTTATAAGCAAATTTCATTAATTTTGTTTTTACAATTCGTTTATTAATTAGAGTTTGCTAGATTTAGATATCTGAAGTTAAGTTTTAAAGAATTTATTATACTTTGTTCTTATAGATATGGGACTTGTTTTAGGTATTACTTCTAATTTATCTAAAATAGAGACATGTGTATTATGTTAGAAACAATAACTACAAACATCAATCATTTTTACTTCAAGCTTTTAGAAACACAAGAACTTTCAATTTATAAAGGTTGTTCTCAAAAGTTTTTTAATAACATCTAGTTTTTTTTGAGAAAAAAATCCATCTCCCCATATTTATCATATCTTACTTGGCATCATAAAATTTTTATCCTTAAAAGAACCTATGTCAATGGGAATAAGATTTAATTCTGTAAACATAGGCATTCAATATTTGAAAAGTTTATATGTTACGAAGTAAGAGGATAAAATTCATTACTCCTATATATATACATTGGGTTATATGAAGTTATTCAAAAATTACATGTCATGGAAAATAAGATTTCGTTTTCCTAAACCATCCACATTCAAATAAATTTATTAGTGGTTCGAGCGAAAAAATATACCTCACCTCATCCAAAGCCCTCTTCATATACAACAACAACCCCTTTAGCGATATTCAATGATTCTAGACTTAATATAAATTTTTTTGAGAGCATAATTTTTAAATTGCATTATTTCCTTTAAACTCTTAAGCTAAAACTTCTATAATTCCAATCTATTTTTGTTAGCTAACGATTACAACTTTTGCTTGCTATTTGGTTACTTCAAGAAGTCTTTTTTGCCAAAACTTTTCCTCTATTTAAAATATTTTCAAGATTTAGGACTTAACTCTTATACCCCTGATGTTTATTTTGATCTCTCTTTCAATTAATTCAAGTGAGAGATAAATTTAGGATTTCTTTTTATTCCTTAAAATTTCACCTCAAACTTTTGCTCTGGAATAACAAAAGCTTAAGTATGGGGGTATTTGAAGAGTTGTAAATATTCATATTTTTTAGCACTTTATATAAGTAGTTTTAATTTATTTTTATAGGTTTTTAGTTATTTTTCTTAAATAATTTGTTTATTTTTGTAAAAATTCTTCTAACTTAAGTTTATTTTGTTTTCTATAATTTTGCAGAAAAAAACGCAAAATTAAATAATACACGCCCTTGTCGATTTGGTTATGCCTGTAACCCGCGCATATTACTTTAATTCATGCAAAAATCTGCTTGATGCAAAGAAAAGACCGTATAACTCCAGCTGATCGACGTTCGACGATCTCAGCTCGATGCTTTCATTCGACGTTCGTCGATCAACAATCAATGATCATCGTTCACCGTTCATCGAACAAAGGACGACGATTTGATGCCCAACTCGATGCTTCGCCAGCTGATTCGTCGATCAACAATCGATGTTCGACGAACTGGACTGAACGATCAAAACTCAACACGCTCGACATTCGACGTTCGTCAAACCGAACTCAACTCACCAATCATCGAACTGAACTCAACTCACCAATCATCGATCTCAACTCAACACAAACATTTGATGATCGTCATACTCAACTTGACGCTAGCCAACCATTCGATGTTCCTCAAACTCATCCCGAACGCCGATCGACGCATTATGTCGACGCTCGACATTTCTAGTGAAGGTGACCATGACGTGTCCCGTTCCCGCTTCTTCCAGAACCTGGTCGGTCATCATAATTTAGGCTTCCCCGCACACCAGCGTGTCATCTCTTTCCTTTTTTGTCTATGAACAGAACTTTCCTGTAAGTTTTATGAGTTCAATTTTTTGATCCATTTTTTTATTTGGCTGCTACTAAAAGGTATTTTGTGCTATGTAAGGATAATTTTCCAACCCTACTCTATGTTTGTTTTAACTTTGTAATCAGACTTTATACTTAATAAAATATGTTAGTTTTTCATGCTTATATTGTGCTGGAATGCCTCTAAGTTCCTGTCTTTCAGCAATCTTATGTATCTTCCTTTTTCTATTTAATATGGGTGTGTTTGTGTGTATGAGATCTCTTTATCATTTTTATGCTTTCATATAAACAACTTTCTTAGCTTAGTTTTAGATTTCTTAAAACTTTCTAGTGGTTATTATAGTTTTTTTCTTTTTATGTCTCCTAGGTTTGTTCAGATTTAGTATTTTTGTGCTTTTTGTTCATTATTATGGATTTATTAAAATGGTTTCAAAGTGGTTTTTATTTCTCCTTAACTTAGATTTTCTTTTTTAACTTGTAAAACTTTTGCTTCTTTTTCACTTTCTTCCACTTTTTAAACATTTTTACAGAGTTATAAGAATTAATTAGTTGTAATTTTAATTTTTCAAACGTTTTGATTTTCGCATTTACTTGAAAACTCTTTTGCTCCAACAATTTTTTATTTTTACTCTATGCATTTTCAACAAATTCTAACGATAAAAATATAAACGTTTTAATTTTTTTGATTACTTTGCTTTTACTCTTTTCATTTCACGCCTACTTGTTTGAGTAGAACATGCAATTTTTCGTTTTAATTTCTCGCCTAATCGTTCAAGTAGGACTTGTCATTTTCTTCTTTAATTTCCCGCATACTCGTTTGCGTAGGACTTGTCATTTCCCGCCTACTCGTTTAAGTAGGACTTGTAAGTTACCGCTTTAATTTCCCGCCTACTCGTTCTAGTAGAACTTGTCATTTCCCGCCTACTTATTTGAGTAGGACTTGTAATTTTAATTATGAAATTTTCCTTTTTTATAACTTAGTTCTTTTTCCTTTTTTATGAGTTTGGTTGAGTGCGTGCATTTTTTTCTTTTTTTAGTAGCTTTCCACTTTCTAATGTTAGGTTATCTTATTTTATCTTATTTTTTGTAACCCTTCAGCACCTAGTTTAGTATTCACGCCTCACCAAACTCATAAGCCGTCCTCATTCCGATGAGTGGCTAATCGCTCTTAGCCCTCAGTATCGAAGACCATTGGGACATAAAAATGTTTTTAAATAATTAACGGTCTTGTTTTTCTATTTAATTAAGAACTTAAGGTTTACCACAGGTTTACGATGCATAGAATCACATATCAATGTGTGGGCTCTATTTACGTTATCCATACGCTAGCTAGCTGAGAGGTCGTGCGTATGGACTGATCACCCTTGGGTAAAAAGAGTTTTGCACTAACCCTCGAGAGAGGAGGTGCGTAATTCTTTCGGATTGGGTCCCCCCCCCCCCAATAGCGGGGTTCTTTGCGTAATTCGGGCATTAAGAGGAATCCTTCGTCGGACGAGAGCAATGTCGAATAGTCTTAATGTTCAGGTGAGCGATAATCCTAGAGATAGGTGAGATCATTCTTTTGGAATATCCACGTCCAAGTTTCCCCTATAATTGAATTGAAATCTAGGATCTCTAGTTATATAAATCTATTTTAGTCCAAACGTAATTCGAAACCGAGTGTTATTTCTTTATCAATCTTTTTCAATCTATTTTCAATACTTTCTTATTAACCGCTTTAATTAATTAAATCCGACAACTTAAATTTTTCGGTAAGATAACATTCTTTACGGGAGGAGTAGAGATAATCAACCCGTTCCCAGGAAATTTATGGTCTCGATATTCCCCCGAATATCTTATATTACTTGTGATAGGTGCACTTGACTCCTCCTTGCCGCGCGAAATCCGGACCCACCGTGCTCACTAGATAATTCAGAGTTGGGCTTCATGCGCATCAGTGATTACACCCCAGTCAAGGACAGACCAAAAGTCATTTTTGGAGGTTCAGACAGGGGAACAACAAAAGGTTACGGTATGATATCCAACGGCATTGTCTCTTTCATAGACGTTGCATATGTTGTGGTATTACACCATAATCTCATAAGCATAAGTCAACTATGTGACAAAGCTTACATCGTTGAGTTTTGCAAGGACAAGTGTTTGATACAATCATCTGCAAATTTGGAGACGGTGTAAACATGCATTCAGAGCAGAAATATTTTTTGTTTAAATTCTTTGCTTAGATAATTATACCTCAGTGTGTTTTTTGACTAAAAGCAGTGCATCTCTCTGTGGCCACTAACACAAGAGATTAACACATAGTAATTTTAGAATCTTAAATATATTATTTTCGCACAACTTAGTGTGTGATGCCCACTGCATTAAGTGCCTTAAAGAGAGTCCATGTCACTCCTATCAAATGGGTAAGCAGACACGGGCTACCTTCAAGGGTATTACTGAGAAAGAATGTTCTAAAAGCATAAAATTAATTCATATGGACTTATTCGGTCATATGCCGATTCAGAGCTTAAGAGGTAAGGTCTATATGTTAGTAATTGTCGATGACTACTCGCGTTTCACATGGGTGTTCTTTTTGAAACATAAGTCAGACACCTTAGATTCTTTCACTAATTTTGTCTGGAAAATTCAGAATGTATTGGACTGCTCGGTAGTCAAAATCAGAAGTGAACATAGAACAGAGTTTGAGTCTGGTGCCATGACAAAGTTTTGTGAAAGTCAAGGTATCTTTCATGAGTTTTCCTCCCCGTGCAATCCACAGCAAAATGGAGTTGCTAAGAGAAGGAACCGAACCCTAATTGAAGCATTTACATACATGTTGAGCAATGCTTCTCTTCCGGAGCACTTCTGGGCTGAATTAGTCAACACGGCTTGTCACGTGCAAAACAGGGCACTTATCAACAAAAGCTATCGTAAGACACCCTATGAGCTATTGAAGGGCAGAAAACCGACTGTGTCTTACTTTAGAATCTTTGGAAGAAAATGCTTCGTACTTAATAATAGGAAGTATTACCGTATAAAGTTTAGTTAAAAATTGTTTTGAAGGTATTTTTGTAGGATATAGTAGTCATAGTAAGGCATATAGGATTTTCAATAAGAAAACTTTGGTGGTAGAAAAGTTAATAAACATTATATTTGATGAGACTAGTATGCTCCAAGCTGCTTGTCTAGTGTTATTGGTGCAGATGGAGGTACCAGGTTCAAGGAACTTAGCTTGGATGATGTTGTCAAGAAAGAAGCTCCAAGATAGCATAGCTCGTCGATCCAGGCTTGGTGGATGAGGAACCCATAGCAGAAGAATTGCCTCAACCTACAGAGGTGGTACTGGATGCTGCACAGCCTTTTGAAGGAAGAGTAAGGAACCTAGAGCTCAGAAACCTACGAGATCAACCAGCTAATCAGATCGTTGGAGAGATAGGCGATGGTGTTAGAACCAGAAGAGGTACAGCTAACGAAGTTTTGCATCTCAGCTTTTTTTCTCAAGTTGAACCAAAGAAGTTTAAGGAAATGATCTAAGATGCCTCTTGGATCATGACAATGCAAGAGGAGCTTATCCAATTTGAATGATGCAAAGTCTGGGAGTTGGTACCCAGACTAATGGGACAGAACGTGATCGGCACAAAGTGGTTATTCAGAAACATGCTGGATGAACATGGAGTAATTATCAAGAACAAAACTAGGCTCGTAGCACAAGGATACAGACAAGAAAAGGGGATCGACTTCGACCAGACATTTGCTCTAGTGGCTCGGTTTGAGGGGATTAGGTTGTTTCTTGCGTATGCTTCCCTCAAAGGCTTCACCGTCTAACAAATGGATGTGAAGTCAGCATTCCTCAACGGGAATCTGAAAGAGTAAGTATACGTAGTGCAACCCCTAGGTTTTCTGAATTCTCTATTCCCAGACTACGTTTATTTTCTAAATAAAGCATTATATGGGTTAAAAAAGCTCCCCGAGCTTGGTACGAGACGTTGTATAGCTTTCTTCTTGAGAATAAGTTCATAAGGGGAAAGATAGACAAGACATTATTTCTTCGGGAAGTTAAAGGCAAGATTATGCTAGCGCAAATCAATGTCGACGACATCATTTTTACTCTACAGAAGACAACCTTTGCAAGAAGTTTTCCAAACTTATGCAAGGGAAGTTTGAAATGAGCAGTATGGGTAAGCCGAACTATTTCTTAGGACTTCAGGTGAAGAAATTTGAAGATGGAATTTTCATCTCTTAGACGAAGTTCACCAAGGAGCTTCTTAAGAAATTCAGAATGCAGATCGCATCCTCCATGTGGACTATAATGGGTTCAATTGTGTCTCTGCACAAGGATCAGAAAGGGAAACCTTTTGATGAAACCAAGTACAGAAGTATAATTGGATCCTTTCTTTACCTGACTGCCAGTATACTAGATATAATGTCCTCGACATGTGTCTGTGCTAGATATCAGGTGAACTCTAAGAAAACTCATTATGTCGCTGTGAAGTGAATTTTAAGATACCTTAAGGGTACAACAAATCTTGGATTATGATACCCAAGAAGTAATGATGCCGAGCTAATTGGCTTTTCAGATGTTGATTTTGCAGGTAGCAGAGTGTTGGGTACATTGGGAATAATGTACCTGATCTGAAGAAGTCCCCTTGACAACTCAATGATATACCCAAAGGTGTACTTGATGTATACTAAGTTTACATGTGTAGGTTCAAAGTTGAACAAATTATTCTAAGTCGAAGTGTCGAGACAATACTTCTGTGTTGACACAAGATAGATCAGCAGTCAACACAAAGAACAGAAGAAGTGTCGAGACAATAATTCTATGTCGACACAAGACAGATCAGTAGTCAACACAAAGAACAGAAGAGGTATCGACACAAAACTTCTGTGTTGACACAAGACAGATCAGTAGTTAAAGTACATAAGATGAGTCGACATAGATAACAGATGTGTCGAGATAAAACTTCTGTGTCGACACAAGGCAGAACAAAGATGCGTCGACACAGATAACAGAGGTGTCGAGACAAAACTTCTGTGTCGACACAAGGCAGAACTAAGATGCGTCGACATAAATAACAGATGTGTGAACACAACTAATCTATCTCAACACTTTTTGTTTTGAGATGATAACTGTTCCAATTTTGTCAAGAAAAGTCAGATCATTCTGGTCGATACAGGAAGGCATTGCTTCTATAAAGACAATTCAAGGAAGGATTTGCTGACAGTTGCTGATGTCATCAATACCAGTCCAAGCCATCTGAGATTTCTAAAAATATGAGGTGCTGCCTTCAGAAGAAAGATATACATACATAGTTACCAATTCACTGACCAGTTCTATTCTTCAGTCTCCAAGAGACGAATCAAGAAAAGAAAAGAGAAGAAGAAATTGATCTTCAAGAAAGTCTTCAGATCCCATTTCTAAGGTTGATCTGGGGATTAAGTAATCTGTTCATCAACATCTTCAACCTATTCCATCTGATCTTCATCAAGATGTTGCTAATTTAGAAGAAATTCAATTCAGCTTGCTGATCTATCAAGAAGAAATCAAATTGCAGCTTAGTGAAAGTAACTGTACACACCAATCCAACAGAATACAGGTTTTCTATTTTCTATAAACTGTTTTATCAAATTTCATTGTAAGATCTCCTAGAGATCTGAGTGGATAGGAGATCTTATTCTCTGAGTTTTTGTAAGCCTAATATATAAAGGCTGAGGTAGGAGATTGTGGAGATCTCTGAGGTAGGAGATTGTGATATCTCTGAGGTAGGACCAGTGGGTCTGAGTGTAGGTTTCTTGGAGAGAAACTGAGCCTTGTACTATCTGAGGATCTGAGTTGAGAAGGAGGAGCTATAACCTTATCTAGCACATTGCTAGTGAGGAAGAAGGGGGAAAGTGGATGTACCCTAGATAGGGGAACCACTATAAACTTGTTGTGTCCATTGTGTTGTGTGTTGTGTTCTTTGCTGCATATGTTATGATCAGTTTTGTCATTCTATTGTCTATGCTGGGTACAACTTATATTCTGGAATGCATTAGGGCTCCTAGCAAAAGTTAAAAGAACTTTAAAGAAGTTTAATAGGTCACCTATTCAACCCCCCCCCCCCCCCCCCCCCCCCCCCGAGGTGACTTTCTACCCATAGGCTTGACTTTCAAGTGGTATCAGAAGGAGGTTGTCCAAAGATAGACCTGACAGTCTGGAAAAGATCCTAAGGGTAGTTGAAGGTTATCTGACCTATGGATTTTGAATCAAACAGAGATCTCAGTTCCATGAAATTGCCCATCTGCACTAAGGACCATTTTGTTATATGGAAACAAAGAGTAAGACTGTTCATGAAAGTTTCAGACCCAAGAGTCCTTGTTACAATTCAAGCTGGACCCTATGTGCCCATGAAAACATCTATCCTAGATGCAAATATTCAAACTCCCAAGACATTGTCGGAAATGTCAAAGGATGAGGTCATACTTGCTACTATTGATAAAAGAGCACAGAACATAATTGTGAGCGCTAAAGACAACTCCACATTTCTAAAACTGGTGCACTGTAATTCTTCTAAGGAAATGTGGGATACCTTGATAGTGTATATGGAAGGCACAACAGAGGTGAGAGATGATAGAAGGTCACTCCTTAACCAGTAATATGTGGCATTTAGACAAGGAAAGACTGATTCTATTGAACAAACTTATGAAAAGTTCTTTAGGATAGTCAATTACTTGAAGAATTATGGGAGAAACTTCTCAAACTATGAATTGAATGAAAAGTTCCTGAGATCCTTAAATAAAGAATGAGATACGAAGATTTGTGCAGTAAGGGAAATGGGAAATCTGAGAAATCTGCTTCCCCAAGACTTATTTGGGATATTAATGTCACATGAGCTTCAACTCAATTCAAGAAAAGCTGAAGCAGAAACTACCAGACAATCATCCCAGTCTAAATCATTGGCCTTTAAAGCTGACTCTTCCAAGAAAACTAGAAGGGAAATTCCATCATCACCAAGAAGAGATGAAGAGATAGATAGCACTGGACCTTGTTCTTCTTCAGAAGAGATATCAGATGATGAACTTGCCTTATTTACAAGGCAGTTCAAGAATATGTTAAGAAGAAGAAAACAGTGGAGATGAAGGACCCCTTCTGGTTCTAGTTCTCACAAAGGCAAAGACAAACATAGAGACAAATCTGTGTTCAGGTATGACTCCAATCAGAACAAACAATCTAAGACTGATATTATTTGTTTTTGTTGTAACAGGCCTGGGTATGTCATTGCTGATTGCCCAGTAAAGAGAAAGGAGAACAAAAATTCCAAAGAAAGGAAGTTCTTCAAGGATAAGAAATCAGAAAAAGGTCTGATGGCTAAGAAGACAAAGACCTTGTCTGATAGTGATTCTAATTCAACTGAGTCAGAAGAAGAACATGTGGGGCTGTATTCATGTGAGGAGGAGTTCATCAGAAGAGCCATCTACGAAGGAAATAACTCCACAACTTCATCATCAAATGGTTATTCTGAAGAAGACATGGAAATTAATCTGATGGCTATAGTTGATGATCCAGAAACTGAATCTCACAATTATGAGAATTCTCTGGTAATTTATGATAACTCTTCCTGCATTAAGACTTCTGGCTATGAGTCTGGAGATGAGGCAAACTCAGCTGAATTACTGGTTGATCGACATGTGATTAACTCAGGGACTGAAGAGAAGAAACTCATATATAGGTTTGGTAAACTGCTAGATGCTTTAGTCAAAAGCAAGAAGCTTGTTAAAGAACAAGCTATAAAAATTGCATCACTAAAACGTCTTGAGTATCATCATAAGATGGATACTCAGAAACTTGTTCTTCAGGGGTCTAAGTTAACAATGTTGACCAAGATCATTGATGACCAAATAAACGAAATTAAGAAAAAGGATGCAATCATTAAGGAGCTATAAACCAGATTCCTAAATGAAAGGAAATTGGTTGAGCAATTCTCAAAACCAAAGACTATTTTGACTATTATAGACACCTTCTCAGGAAAACCTAGAGGTGGTCTGGGGTTTATTAAACCCAAGAGAAGGAGGGGCAAAAAGGAAAAGGGATCAAAGGGTCAGACCATTCCACAATCAGTTGTACAATCTAACAATCCAAGAGAACATCTTAAATCTGTGAGATAAGACCCATCTTGTGATCACAATCAAGATAAAGCCAAGAGTGCTAACTCCTGTCCAAAGGGGTGTCAGCACAAGGATTCTTTTGCTCCTCCTAAAGGGAGATATAATAGATTTGAATGCTGGTGTTGTGGAAAGGTAGGACACTTTGCCGTAGATTGCTGGTTCAATCCAACAGTACCTCATAGTCTGAAGACAATTCCATTCAAGAGATCAATTGGTGGCTTCGAAAGAGTCATAGCTAACAAGAACTAAGGACACATAACTATTTGGGGTCCTAAGGAAAAGTAATTTCTTATTTTGCAGGAATGTCCAGGCTTCAGACCAATCTGGTACTTGGATAATGGATGCTCTAGACATATGATTGGAACTAGAAAAAATCTGAGGTAATATATTCCTGTGGAAAATGGACCAAAAGTGATCTTTGGAGGAGCTGACAAAGGCATCACCAAATGTTTTGGTAAGATCACAAATGGTCTAGTCACAATCACTCAGGTTGCTTATGTGGAAGGGTTGTAACACAATCTTCTAAGCATTAGCCAATTTTGTGATTTAGGATATGACACATTGTTCCACAAAGATGAGTGCCTAATAAAAAGATCAAGTGATCAAGAGGTCATCTAGACTGACACAAGATATGGAAATGTATACTATTTAAATTTCCTATAAAATAAGTCTGACTCACCCTTATGTCTAGTTGCAAGTGAGAAAGCTTCACAGTGTGTTTTATGGTATAAGAGGCTAGCCTACTTGAAGTATAAGGCTTTAGGTAAACTATACAGAAAGGAGCTTGTTAGGAATGGTCGTAACATGAGATGCACTAAGGAGAGCATCTGCCCAGCATGCCAAAAAGGCAAGAAGACTAAAGCTTCATTCAATTGTTGTGTATCCAAAGACTTTGTGAGGTGTTTATACCTCCTGCATATGGAATTGTTTGGTCCTATGCCAGTTTATAGCTTAGGAAGGAGTGTCTATACTCTAGTAATTGTTGATGACTACTCCATATTTACTTGGGTATTCTTTTTAAATAAAAAGTCTGAAACTCCTGATGTATTCAAGAATTTTGTTAAACAAATTCAGAATGAACTTAACCGTATTGTGGTCAAAATGAGAAGTGACCATGGACTGAATTCCAATCTAATTGTATGACAAAGTTTTGTGAAGAACTAGGAATCCAACAAGAATTTTCTTAACCAAGAACACCCCAGCAAAATGGGATAGCTGAGAGGGGAAATAAAACTCTCATTGAAGCTGGTAGAACCTTGCTGAGTGATTCCTCACTTCCATAAAATTTTTGGGCTGACGCAATTAACATAGCATGTCATGTTCTTAATATGGCTTTAATTAACAAGAGATTAAATAAGACTCCTTATGAACTCATAAAGGGCAGAAAACCAAACATACGCTATTTCAGAATCTTTGGATGTAGATGTTATGTCTTAAACAATGGAAAAACCTACTTAACCAAGTTTGCTAAAAAGTCTTATGATGGGATATTTGTTGGTTATAACAACCATAGCAAATCCTATAGGGTCTATAACTTGAAGGATCATGTTGTAGAAGATTCAGTCAATGTTGTATTTGATGAAAGTTCTATGTTCTATGATGATAAGACAGGTACTTCAAACACAACACAAGTAGAGTTGTGGCTAAAAGAACTGGCCACGGATGATACAAAAACAGGCAAGCATAATTTGTAAGAGGAAATCAATATTGTTGAAGAAGTACTAGGACAGGAAAACCTGGAGAAACAACTCAACAACATGATCAAGAAGGTCCAGGAGAAGAAGTGATACTACCAGTAGCTGTCAGGCACCTAAAGGATCATCCAATAGAATTGATCATAGGTGATGTTAGTCAAGGAGTTACCACACGAAGCAGACATTATAACATATTGATGTATTCAAGTTTTCTGTCACAAACAGAACTTAAGAAGTTTGAAGAAGCAAATATGGATCCATTTTGGATTGGTGCAATGCAAGAAGAATTGAAGCAATTCAAGAGGTGCAAGGTCTGGAAGTTGGTTCCTAGACCTGATGATTACAATGTCATTGGAACAAAATGGATTTACAGAAACAAACTAGATGAAAATGGAATGGTAATAAGAAATATGGGTAGACTAGTTGCAAAGGGTTATAGACAAGAAGAGGGAATAGACTTTGATCAGACCTTTGCACAAGTGGCTAGGTTGGAAGCTATAAGAATCTTCCTATCCTATGCAGCTTATAAAGGTTTCAAAGTATACCAAATGCATGCTAAGTCCGCTTTTCTGAATGGCAACCTCAAGGAAAGAGTATATGTAGAACAACCCTCAGGTTTTGTTGATCCAATTAAACCTTCTCATGTCTATTTACTTTCAAGAGCTCTCTATGGGTTAAAGCAAGCTCCAAGGGCTTGTTATGAGACTCTATCAAAATTCCTTCTAGAGAATAAATTCTCTAGAGGAAAGATTGACAAGTCAATATTCCTAAGAAAAGTCAAAGGCAGGACAATTTTAGTACAGATATATATTGATGACATAATATTTGGTTCAAGTGATGATTCACTTTGCACTAAATTTGCTAAGCTAACGCAAAGTAAATTTAAGATGAGTAGCATGGGTAAACTTAAGTTTTTCCTGGGTCTCGAAGTTAAACAATCCCAAGATGGACTTTTTATAAGTCAATCAAAGTTCACCAAGGAGTTAACCAAGAAGTATGACATCGAAACAGCCAGTACTATAACAACTCCTATGAGATCAACCATGTCTTTAGACAAGTATATTACTGGAAAGCCAGTTGATATTACCTTGTACATTGGGATTGTTGGATCACTACTTTACCTAACTGCCAGCAGAGCAGATATAATGTATGCTACTTGTATCTATGCTAGATATCAAGCCTGCCCTAAAAAATCTCTTTACAAACCAGTCAAAAGAAAACTGAGATATCTAAAGGGCATGCCAAATTTTGGCCTTTGGTATTCTAGGAGTAGTGATTTTGAACTGATAGGATTTTTAGATGCAGATTTTGCAGATTGTAAAGAAGACAGGAAAAGCACCTCAGTATCATGTCAATTTCTGGGCAGAAGGCTAGTTTCATGGAGTAGTAAAAATCAAACAAGTGTGGTCATATCAATAGCTGAATCTGAGTATATCTCAGCTGGGAGTTGTTGTGCTCAACTTTTGTGGATTCAGCATCAGCTACAAGATTATCAGTTACAGATAAGTAAATCTACTTTATTTTATGACTCTACTCGTGCTATTTCAATTGCAAATAACCCTGTATCTCACAGTAGAACTAAACACATTGAAATCAGATATCATTTCATTAGGATGTAGAAAACCAAAACATCAGCTTAGAATATGTTCTTACTAACAAGCAAATAGCTGATATATTTACAAAACCACTAGAAGAAGAAAAGTTTAATTTCTTCAAATTTGAGCTAGGCTTGTTAAGTCTTGAATGAGCCTAAACATAGACTAAGTTAACAAAAATACAAGCCTGCAATCCTGCTGTCACATTAAGATATAGACATCATCAGGATCAGGAGTAAAAATTTCAGGAGTCAAAAATCTGGCTAAGTACGGTTATATAAGCCGACACAATCTACACAGGTCTGTGTCGACACAAGTAAGTGTGTCGACACTATTTGTCGAGATTACTAGAGATGTGTCGACACAAGTCGACACATTTTCTTTGTCGACATATTCCATGTGTTTACCTAAGGAATTTTTCCAAACTTATGAAGATGTCTTTAGGCGACGTG
This sequence comes from Platanthera guangdongensis, assembly GCA_039583875.1. Taxonomy (NCBI): domain Eukaryota; kingdom Viridiplantae; phylum Streptophyta; class Magnoliopsida; order Asparagales; family Orchidaceae; genus Platanthera; species Platanthera guangdongensis. Next base: position 80,402,635 of record CM077164.1, on the reverse strand, counting down.
CCCTTTCACCTTCTCAGTAGAATGTACTATAAAAAGGACATAAACTATAGAAACTCTCCATCAGATCCTTCTCTCTTGCTTAGTGTTGAAACCTAGAATTTCTGCTGTCGACTCTCATCAATTTCTCGATTCAACTATTTCGAAATCACCAACAATGGCTCCAAAGACGGTTGATAATATAAATGAGGGATACGAACTGGTGTGCCATGGATTGAACTCGGCAGACGAAGAGATTACAAATGTCATTGAATTAATCTAAGAAGCTGGGCTTGAGTACCTATTATCTGAGCCGACGATCATATGGAAAAGGAAGTAACAGAACTTCTGACAAATGCCTCGATTGATTCTCGCGCAACAAAGATCAAATCAATCGTAAATGGACAGAAGGTCAAGATTACAGGAAAACGGTTGGCTCAAGTATTTCAATGACATAGAGTTAAACTAGAAGAAATAGTCGATTCCAACAAAACTACTGATGGACTTCAATGGTGTGGTTTGGAAGCAGTTTCAAAGATTGGGAGTTGTTTGAATAGGAAAGGAATGAACACCCAAGGAAAATTTCTATCTGAAATTGTTGGGAAGGTTATGTTGTGCAAGACTGGTGCACATGATAGAATCTCGATTAACATGTTTGAAATAATGACTAGAATCATTTTCAAACTTCAGACAGACTGGAGCAGACTATTGTTGGATTTAATTGCTGAATGTATCAAGAAACCCAACATGGGTAGAATACTGAGTTTGTATCTAAGTAAAGTGATTCATACTGAACTTAATCCAAAATTTGGTTCAAAAATAAATCACATGCGACTGATGGACGTAAGGATATTGTCCAGATGGGACAGAGTCCTGGACAAAGATACACCAGAACCACAGAAGCCTAAAGATATTAAGAAAAAGAAACCATTACAAGTAGAAAGTGTATCCTCCAGTGATTCAGAAGAACAGATCAATTTCAATTCAGATGAAGCTGAAGAAAGAATCTATAGGAAAACTCCTGGTATTACAACTAGAACTGGTGATCAGGTCCAGAGGGAGTTAGAATCCTCTGCAGCAGTCATTACAGAGAAACCCATGGATGAAACAACTGTGTTAAATAGTGATATTATCACTAACATAATACAGGATTTTCTCAAAGATCTGACTACACAATAAGATGATACTATGCCTGATATTGTGAATGATAAATCTACTGAAAAAGATCCTACTGACACAACTGGATTGGATGCTCACATCCAGTGGGAGATAACAGATCCACCTAGGGAAAATGTAGCTCCTATAGAAGGTCAACAATCTGCATCAAGTTTAGTAGCAATACACCTTGATCAACAGGGTACCGCAATTGAGGGTGAGAAATCAGCCAAGTCTACTAAAACTATGACTGAATAGCCAGCTGGTGTAGACATTGCTGTTAAAATGCCCAGTTCATCTGACTCTGATAAGGAAGAGGACACAAGACAACAACAAACTAGAATTTATGAACAGAAAAAGAAAAGTCTGAGCTATAAGAAAGCTTTACAGTGACTTCAGTCCACTCTATCTGCTTTAATAGGTGAAAGTTCTCTCATGGTTCAGCTGCAGATAATGCTAGACAAACAAAGAACTGATCTAAAAAAGTATGTTGATGAGAATAGGAAGGATATGGAGTTCCACCTAGCTCAAGACATAAAGTCGATCAGATTTGAAGTGAATCTGATGAATAAAGAAATGACTGATTGTTTTCACAAAGGAGCCAATGCAGTGGTTTATCTTGCCAAGCAACAGTAAGAATTAAAAGTTGAGATAGCTGATATAGTGCAAAAATAAGGCTTTATTCTGGAGAATCAGAAGAGGCTGAATGAAAATTTGACCACAACTCATACAATCACTCTGTAGACGATAGCTGATCAATCCACTTCCTTAGAAACTAAAGTAGATGCTCAACTAACTGAGTTACAAACCAAGCTTATAATGGATTCAGCTGTAATGCTGCAAGCTATAAAGGAATCATCAAAGGCTCTCTCTGATCAAATGACATAGTTTAAGAATTACTACACCACAGGAACCATCATGTGGTGGATCAAGTGAGATTTCAAAAGAATGATCTAAGAAATCATATTGAGAGAGAAGTCATAAAGGGGGAGAGATTGATGGTCAAGGCTAGCTCAGAACACGTCAAATGGACTTCTAATAGCATAAGAGCCATACTAGGATACCCTCCTCTGTGTGATGATGATCATGTTACAGAGTCTGGTTGCCAACTAGCTCTGAATGAAGGAGTTGCTCAGGAGTCACACAACATCATTATAAACCCTCCTTCCCAATTTGAAGACATTCATGATCAAGTTCAACTTATGTATAGTCCACCTCAGCGTAAACATAGAGTTAATTCTGAAGAGGTGGAAATATCTGAAGCTGCTCTACAAAGGGATAGGGAATTCTAATTGTCAAAGAAACGATTTAGAGAACAGGCTGAGGAGAGGCCTGACTTTGAACAATGGAGTCCAAAATAAGGGAATACCATTCTTACAGCATGGAAATCAGTCATGGCCAACAAATATGACAGGGGTAAGTGGTATTTAGAGCAGTAATGGAGGAAGCATGAAGAGAGACAAGATGCTATTTATAAGTTCAGAACGGAGCAGAAGGAAGGCTTAATTTTTGTTATTGCTATTAAACCATACAAATACTTTCCTAAGCTTTTTCATTACTTTGAAAGACAAAGACTTAAGGCTAAACAGCTTTCCAGCATCAAAGACAAGAAGGGCAAGCAGGTTGTTGATGAAAGTATTCCATCTGTTCAGGACAAAGTTCAATCAGGGAAAGGCATTGTGATTACAGAACCTGATCAAACTTAGGATGCATTTACTTCACTTAGAATTAATGTAATTCTATATAGGCTCATTGTATTTTTAAGATTGATAACATTTTGGAATATGAATGTGTTATGGCTATTTTTATTTCTGCTGTAAAAGTTCATCTGATTGTATGTTAAATCATTTATGTTATAATCATCAAGATTATTATGTTGGTGTATATCATTGTTTTGGGGTTATGACTTCTCCATATAGGGGGAGATTGTTGGGTACATTAGGAACAGTGTACCTAATCTGAAGAATTCCCCCTGACAACTCAATGATATACCCAAAGGTGTATTTGATGTATGTTAAGTTTACATGTGCAGGTTCAAAGCTGAACAAATTATTCTAAGTCAAAGTGTTGAGACAATACTTCTGTGTCGACACAATACAGATCAGTAGTCACCACAAAGAATAGAAGAAGTGTTGAGAGAATACTTCTGTGTCGAAACAAGACAGATCAGTAGTAAACACAAAGAACATAAGATGTGTCGAGACAAAACTTCTGTGTCGACACAAGACAGATCAGTAGTCAAAGTATAGAAGATGAGTTGACACAGATAATAGATGTGTCGAGATAAAACTTCTGTGTCGACACAAGGAAGAACTAAGATGTGTCGACACAGATAACAAAGGTGTCGAGACAAAACTTCTGTGTCGACACAAGGCAGAACTAAGATGTGTCAACACAAATAACAGATGTGTCGACACAACTAATCTATCTCTAGGCTTTTTGTTCTGAGATGATAAATGTTCCAATTATGTCAAGAAAAGTCAGATAATTCTGGTCGATACAGGAAGGCATTGCTTCTATAAAGACAGTTCAAGGAAGGATTTGCTGACAGTTGCGGATGTCTTCAATAACAGTCTAAGCCGTCTGAGATTTCTATAAATAAGAGGTGCTTCCTTCAAAAGAAAGATATACATATATAATTACCAATACACTGACCGATTCTATTCTTTAGTCTCCAAGAGATGAATCAAGAAAAGAAACGAGAAGAAGAAATTGATCTTCAAGAAAGTCTTCTGATCACTTTTTTAAGGTTGATCTGGGGAATAAGTAATTTGTTCATCAGTATCTTCAACCTATTCATTCTGATCTTCATCAAGAAGTTGCTGATTCAGAAGAAATTCAATTGAGCTTGCTGATCTATCAAGAAGAAATCAAACTGCAGCTGAGTGAAAGAAACTGTACACACCAATCCAACAGATTACAGGTTTTCTATTTTCTGTAAACTGTTTTATCAAAATTCATTGTAAGATCTCCTAGATATCTGAGTGGGTAGCTGATAAGTTGTAAATACACCTATATTCATGTACATTATTTAAGTAGTTTTCGTTTTCTTTTGTTATTTTAGGTTAAATTTCTTTAATAAAATGCTCCTCTATTGTAAATATTTGGCTAACTTATTTTATTTTATTTTTCAGAAAAAAATCCAAAATTCTGCCAAAAAAGTAATGTCACGCCCGTGTACTTTGGGTCATGCCCGTGACCACGGCGTGACACGACAAACCTGAGGAAATCAACAATTTTTGGAAGAAATTGATGGACATGCCCAGCCACACACTCTGTCGAATGACATGCCCCGTGTCCTGTGCCTGTGTCCATCCCGCTTGGCTATTTTTTGCTCGACGATCGTCAAACCAACCCGACATGCTTGGTCACACGCCCGTGACACGCCCCGTGACATTGGCCCGTGTCACTCCCGCTCGACGAAATTGCTCTCGACGTTCGTCGACCAACGCGACAGGCCCCGCGTCACGCCCGTGTTAGAGGGCCTGAATCCTCCACCTCGCCCGACAAAGCGCCGCCGATGACTTTTTGACTCAAACGACGCCCAGTTCAACTTCCCCGACACGCCCACCGTCATGCCGTGACCTGGGGCGTGACCGCCGTGTTTTCAGCCGCAATGTCAACTTTCCGGTCAAGTCACTGCCCTCCCTTTGAATAGTAGTGACACGCCCCCTGACACGCCCGTGTCAGCGGGCGTGTACTTGGAAAAGTTTGCCTATAAAAGGCCATCTGCTGTATGAGTTCAGGTTTCCAAAACTTTGAACCATTTTGATGTTAAGGGCTGCTGTTTGGAGCTTACTTTAGTGCTCTCGAATAGTTTAGAACGCTCTCCTAACCAAACTCATAAGCTATCCCCATTCCGATGAGTGGCTAATCGCTTTTATCCCTCGGTATCGAAGAGCATTGGGATATAAAAATATTTTAAATAACTAAAGGTCTTATTTTTCAATTTAATTTAAAAACTAAAGGTTTACCCCGAGTTAACGACGCGTAGAACCACATATTGATGTGTGGGATCTATTTCTGTTATCCATACGCTAGCTAGCCGAGAGGCCGTGCGTATGGACTGATCACACCTGGGTAAAGAGAGTTCCGCACAAACCCTAGAGAGAGGAGGCACGCTAACTCTACCGGATTGGGTTCCCCACCCAATAGCGGGGTTCTTAGCGTACCGCGAGCATTAAGAGCAATCCTTCATCGGATGAGAGCTCGGTCGAATAGCCTTAATGTCCAGGTGAGCGATATTCCTAGAGATAAGTGAGCTCATAATCTTGGAACCTCCACGGCCAAGTTTCCGCTTTAATTGAATTGAAACTTTAGATCTCTAGTTATTCAAATATATTTTTAAACCTAACGTAATTCGATACTGAGTGTTAACTCTTCATTGACTTTAATCTTAATCTATTTTCGTCCTATTTTAGTTAAGATCAACAAAAATATTTCGGTAAAAAAATAGTGCTTTCGGAGCAGTAGGTATAATCAACCCGATCCTGAGAAATTTACGATCTGGATATTCCCCCGAATAATATGTATTACTTGCGATAGGTGCACTTGCCTCATCTAGCAAGCCCGCGACGTTCGACTCATCGAACCAACCACCCACATAAGAGTCTATTTGCTGGCCATCAAGTTTTTGGCGCCGTTGCCGGGGAACTATTTGAGTTGTTATTTCGAATCCAAGGTCTATTACTTTTACCTATATTTCTAAAAAAAAAATTTAAAAACTTTTCTTCAAAATCCAAAAAAAAAGTAATTTTCTACTTTATATTTTAGGGTGTATGACCCGTGGACAACCTTCGGACTCCAAGCATTTGGATATCGATACTGAGATCGAACGCTCGCTTGCGCCTGTTCGATCTCAATGCCGAAATCCCTCTTTGGATCCCGAAGAATCCGTCGGAGAACCCTTTGCCGTTGATATGGCCGACGCTAATCCGAACGCGGCCCTCGAGCGTAAAATGTCATATTACGCCAGGCCGAATTTGGACGATACTGGGTCCAGTATTGTTCGCCCGACAGTGGAGAACAATAATTTTGAGATCAAATCGAGCGTTATCCAAATGATCCAAAACGCCGTGCAGTTCGATGGACATCCGGATGACGACCCGAACATTCATTTGTCTAGTTTTTTGGAAATCTGCGATACATTTAAGATCAATGGTGTCACTGATGACGCCATTCGTTTGCGCCTCTTTCCTTTTTCCCTCAGATCCAAAGCTAAGGCGTGATTGAATTCCCTCCCACGAGGATGTATCACCACCTGGGCCGATCTTGTAGAACGGTTCTTAACGAAGTATTTTCCGCCCGCCAAAACTGCAAAGTTGCGGGCAGATATTTCTTTGTTCATGTAGAACTATTCCTAGTGTCTATTCGAGACTTGGGAGTGCTTTAAAGAATTCCTCCGAAAGTGTCCGCACCACGCGTTGCCAGCGTGGTTGCAGGTCCAAATCTTCTACAATGGGATTAAATATCAGACGCGTCAAATGATTGACGCGGCTGCCAGGGGTACCATGAATATTAAGACCCCCGAGGCTGCCCAAGATCTTATTGAAGAGATGGCTATGAACGCCTACTAATGTAAAGTCCCTCACGAACGTCCCAAGCAGGCGGTCGGCCTCTTTGAAGTGGATGCCACTGCCCACTTAGCCCTTCAAGTTGAAAGGCTGACGAAGCAGTTAGCGGAGATGTCTAATGACTCCACCACTCCGCCTTGGGAGATTCCCCCTAATGTTGGCGTAGTCAATGATTTCATAGACTACATGGGAAATGCTAGGCGACCTTCCTTCAACCCCAACAACAACCATTATAACAATCACTATAATCCGGGTTGGAGGAACCACCCCAACTTTTCTTGGAGCATTGCGAACAATGCGCAGCGCCCCCCATAATTCTTTTGCACCCGGATTTCAGCCGCCTCCCCCTCTTCCAAAGCCCTCACCGATGGAGAAGAATTTTTCTAAATATATAGCTTCCAACGAGTCAAATATCCGGAACATCACCGGATCGTTAAAAAACATAGAACTCCAGGTTGGACAGCTAGCACGAATGATGTCCGAGCGCACGCTCGAGGCATTGCTAGGAAATTCGGAGCCTAATCCGTAGGAGAATATCAATGATATAGCCCTCCATAGTGGAAAGGAGGCGATCGATCCAAAATGGACCGATCCGCAGGTACATATTTCACCTCCGACCCCTCTTCCCCCTTCTTCGATTACGCCGCCTTTATAAATTTTAAACGAAAAAATTATTAAAATGTCATTGCCATATCCACACAAACTCGATAGTGAGCGTAAGGATGCGCAATATGAAAAATTTATTTTATTATTAAAACAAATTCATATTAATGTTCCCTTCTGCGATGCGATCTCGCAGATGCCTAAATATACGAAATATTTAAAACAACTTCTTTCTAATAAACAAAAATTAGAAAATATTTAGCATATTTATCTGAATGCTGACTGCTCAGCGGTACTTACTAATAAATTTCCCCTTAAAAGAACCGGGACGGTTCTCCATCCAGTGCCTTTTTGGCAATATATTAGTAAAATACGTTCTTGTAGATTTAGGCACGAGCATTAATTTGATGTCGTTCTCGCTCTTTCAAAAATTAGGTTTGGTCACTCCGGCCACTACTAAAATGCGAATCCAAATAGCGAATCGCTCGGTAAAGTTTCCCGTTGGGGTAGTGGAGGACGTACTTGTCCGAGTTGATAAGTTTATCTTTCCGGTAGACTTCGTCATCTTGGACATCGAGGAGGACACCGATGTACCAATTATACTCGATCGCCCTTTTCTCACCACCTGTCACGCATTAATTGACGTAAGTAACCGCCGTCTCCTCCTTCGTGTAGGAGATGACGAAGTTACTTTCTCTCTTAATCCCTCCATAGGAGACTCGTCATCGAGCGACAATTTTTGTTACTCTTTAGACACCTATTTTGGAGATTGTTCTTCTCCCGTTTTCGAGTCCGTATTTTTAAACGATGATATTTATGAACTTGAAAATTTTAAAAGCGATGAGGATACCTCTATAGACTTGCCTTTCGAACCAATTGGTAAGAAATACATAGGAATTAAAACCTCCCTAGAAGAACCTCTCATCCTAAACCTAAAACCCCTACCCGATTCACTCAAATATGCCTTTTTGGGGAAGAATGATACCCTCCCTGTTATCATTTCTTCGCATTTGAGCAAATCGGAGACCTCCAATGTAACAACCCCAGGCCTGAGCTCAGAGGCCCATGTGCTTGTCTTGTTCTGGACATCCCTACCGTGTTGCAGCCCAAGCACCCCAAAGAAGCTCAGTTGGTGATGAGGAGTGGTTAGAAGACTCCTTATCAAGGGGGTTGCGGGTTTGAGACCTTGCCTCAACAATGCACCCCGTCCGAGAAATAGGCGCGGAGAGGCTTTGGGGTGCTTGGGCTGCAGCTCAGTAGCAATGTCCAGAATGAGATAAGCTCTTGGGCCTCTAAGCTCGGGCCTGCGGTCGTTACATAAAAAATGCCGAGCCCAGAGGCCCATGGGCTTGTCTCGTTCTGAACATCGCTACCGGGTTGCATCCCAAGCACCCCAATACCACTACGTGCCTGTTTCTCGGCCGCGGTGCATTGTTGAGGCCAGGTCTCGAACCCGTAACCCCCTTGATAAGGAGTCTTCTAACCACTCCTCATCACCAACTGAGCTGCACTTTTTATGTAACGACCCAAGGCCCGAGCTCAGAGGCCCATGAGCTTGTCTCGTTCTGGACAACGCTACCGGGCTGTAGCCCAAGCACCCCAAAGCCTCTCCGCGCCTGTTTCTCGGCCGCGGTGCATTATTGAGGCCATGTCTCGAACCTGCAACCCCCTTGATAAGGAGTCTTCTAACCACTCCTCATCACCAACTGAGCTGCAGCTCAGTTGGTGATGAGGTGTGGTTAGAAGACTCCTTATCAAGGGGGTTTCCTGTTCGAGACCTGGCCTCAACAATGCACCGCGACCGAGAAACATGCGCGGAGAGGCTTTGGGGTGCTTGGGCTGCAGCCCGGTAGCGATGTCCAAAACGAGACAAGCCCATGGGCCTCTGAACTCGGGCCTGGGGTCGTTATATCCAATTTATTGGAGTTTTGTTAAAACATCGCCATGCAATTGCGTGGCAAATTTCCGATCTAAAAGGGATTAACCCTTCTTTCTGCACCCATAAGATTTTCCTTCTCGATAATTACCGCAAAACCATTCATCCGCAGTGACGACTTAACCCAAACATGAAAGATGTCGTTAAGGCTAAAATTATTAAAGTTTTTTTTTTTTTTTGGGGGGGGGGGTACTATTTATCCTATTTCATATAGTACGTGGGTTAGTCCCATTCACGTGGTGCCCAAAAAGGGCGGTCTAACGTAGTGGAAAACGAGCATAATGAACTCGTCCCAACTCGTACTATTACGGGTTGGCGGGTGTGCATCAATTATAGAAAATTAAATGATGCCACCCGTAAGGATCTTTTCCCACTACCTTTCCTAGACCAAATTCTAGTGTTTGTCCAGTTATCCATATTTTTGTTTTCTTGATGGATTGTCGGGGTTTTTCCAAATCCCCATTTCCCCCGATGACCAAGAGAAAACAACTTTTACCTGCCCGTTTGGCACCTTCGCATATCGAAGAATGCCATTTGGCCTCTGCAATGCGCCAGCTACATTCCAACAATGTATGCTAGCGATCATTGGCGAGCTGGTAGGAGACATTATGGAATTCTTTATGGATGACTTCTCTGATTTCGGAAGCTCTTTCCCGTCCTGTCTTCGTAATCTAGATCGTGTCCTTCAGCGATGCGAGGACACGCATCTTATTTTAAATTGGGAAAAAAATGTAACTTTATGGTTCGAAAAGGTTTGGTTCTCGGCCATAAGATTTCGTCTAAGGGGATGAAGGTCGATAAGACCAAAGTTGAAATTATTGAAAAACTCCCCCCTCCTTCCAACGTTAAATCTATTAGTAGTTTCTTAGGCCACGCGGGCGTTTATAGCCGTTTCCTTCAAGTTTTTTCTAAAATAACAAAGCTGCAAACTCGCCTCTTGGAAAAGGAATCAAATTTTGTGTTTGATAGCGAATGCGAGTCTGCATTTAATTTTATAAAACAAAAACTTATCAATTCACCCATTTTAGTGGCGCCCGATTGGACCCTTCCGTTCGAAATTATGTGAGACGCTAGTGATATTGCCATAGGAGTCATTCTTGGCCAACGTTTAAATAAATATTTTCTTCATATTTACTACGCTAGCAAGACACTCACTTTCGCCCAAGGAAATTACACAACAACGGAAAAAAAAACTTTTAGCCGTCATTTTTGCTTTTGATAAGTTTCGCTCGTATATAACGATATCTAAAGTTATCGTATTTACTGACCACTCCGCCTTAAAATATTTATTAACAAAAACGGACACCAAGCCCCGCCTTCTTCGATGGATCCTCCTCTTGCAGGAGTTCGATTTAGAGATCCGGGATAAGAGTGGCGCAGAAAATTTAGCCGCCGATCACCTCTCCCGCTTAGAAAATCCCGGTGCGGAAGCGCTCGTCAGAGCAGACATAAATGACAGATTCCCTGAGAAATGCCTCCTATCCATTAATACTCGTTCGTCTTCCCCGCCTTGGTTCGCAGATTTTGCGTGCTATTTAGTTGCGAGGGTCCTTCCAAAAGACTTTTCGAGCCATCAAAAGAAGAAATTCTTTTCTGACTTGAAATATTTCTTTTGGGAGGACCCTTTTCTTTTTCGTATCTGCGCGGACCAAGCGGTCTGAAGATGTGTCGCAGGTGTGGAGTGCACGCAAATACTTAGGCACTGCCACGAGGGTCCGGCTGGTGGGCATTACCAAGTTAATCGGACCGCGTGGAAGGCGCTGGAGGCGGGCTTCTTTTGGCCGTCTTTATTCAAAGACGCTCACAATTTTGTGCGTGCTTGCGATAGCTGTCAGCGGTCGGTAACTTCTCTCATCGGGATGAGATGCCCCAAAATTTGTTTTTAGAATGCAAAGTCTTCGATTTATGGGGCATCGATTTCGTTGGCCCCCTACCTCTGTCTTTTAAAGACAATTATATTTTAGTGGCGGTCGACTACGTATCGAGGTGTGCGGAAGCGCAAGCTCTCCCCACCAACGATGCGCTAGTCGTCGTTATGTTTGTTAAAAAACTATTTTCCCGCTTCGGCACACCACGCGCAATTGTAAGCGATAGGGGGACGCATTTCTGCAACACCCAGATGGCTAAGACGTTTGCTAAATACGGCGTCATGCACAAACTTGCCATCCCCTACCACCCGCAAACCAGTGGCCACGTAAAGGTAGTAAATCGAGAGATAAAACGTATATTAGAGAAAACCGTTTCACTTAATAGGAAATATTGGTCCATCAAACTCGACGATGCATTGTGGGCTTATAGTATAGCATACAAAACCGCAATTGGTTATACGCCGTATCGATTAGTCTACGGCAAAGCATGTCATCTCCCCGTAGAATTAGAACATCGCGCACTTTGGGCTTTAAAACTTTTAAATCTCGACGCTAACTAAGTCGCTCAAAATAGAAAACTGCAACTAAATGAGCTCGATGAATGAGGTGCAAACACTTACAAGTGCAATAAGTTCTATAAGTAGCGTTCTAAGTTTTATCATGACCGAAAACTCAAGCCCCAAAAAACTCTTTCTCCGGGCGATCTTGTCCTTCTATATAACTCACGACTTCGGCTTTTTCCCGGTAAACTAAAATCACGTTGGTTCGGCCCCTTCAAAGTTGAAGAGGTTTGGCCATATGGGACTGTACTCGTCTCCCACCCGGATAGAGGCTCGTTTAAAGTGAACGGTCATCGCATAAAACTATACATATCAGGCGATCCTGTGGGTGGTAATTTCGAATTCATAACCCTCCTCGATATATAAACCGCCAAAATAGTCAAGCTACACGACTCTAAACAAAGCGCTCCTGGGAGGCACCCCATGTTTATCTTTTTGGCTATCCCTTTACTTTTTTACTTTGCTATCTTTTTCTTAATAATGCAGGGTTCCTGAACTAGGGCCTTCCCCGCCTCCTTTCAGGGAAGCTTCTACCCCCCCCCCCCCCTCTCTTTATTTTCTTTGTACATATTATCTTTCATGTTTGTGTCGCATACTTACGTTATAATATTAGGGACAATGTTGGACTTAAGTATGGGTGTATTTTTGTGCTTTATTTTCTGCACTTCTACTTTCTGCATTTCAGAAATAAAAAATAAAAAATATATATATATACCAACAAAATTAAAAAAAAATTAAAAATTAAAAATCCAAAAATATTTTAAAATAAAAAATCAAGAAAAAATTTAAAATGAAAAATCCACAAAAATTTTAAAATGAAAAATCCAAAAAAAATTTTAAAATGAAAAATCCAAAAAATGTTAAAATGAAAAATCCAACAAAAGTTTTTTTAGTTTCCTTTCTTTTTTTGTTTCCTTTCTTTTTTTGTTTCCTTTCTTTGTAAATAATTTTGTACTTTCTTTATGTACATATTTTTGTAAATACTTTTGTTCTTTTCTCTCTTTCCCCTCTTCTTTTCTTTCTCTTCTCTATAAATAATGTTTCTCTCTTTTCTTATTTTTTTTAAAAAATATTTGCTAATAAAAAAAAGATAATTAGTTAAAAATTTTAACAAAAAAATTGAGTAAAATAAAACAAAAATTCAAAAAAAGAAGATGATAAATTAAAAACACAAAAAAATGATGATAAAAAAACTATAAAAATCCCAAAAAAAATGTGTTGAAACAAATAAATCAAATATACCATTCTCAATTTTCTTGCTATGCAAAAATTCTGTTTTGAGTTTATTTATATGTGAATTTTATTAGTTCTTTGTTTGTTATTCGTTTGTTAAGTATTGATTGAAAAATTTAAATAGCCGAGGTTAAGTTTTAAAGAATTCATTATGTTTTGTTAAAAATAGCGAACTCGTTTTAGGCACTACTTCTAATTTTTCATTGATAGAAGCACGTGTATTGGGTTACAATATAACGACTATAGAATTCAATTATGTTTACTCTTAGCTTTCTGGAAAATTGGAACATACAATTTATAAAGGTTGCTCTCAAAATTTTTTTAATTAAAATCTTGTTTTCTTTTCTCCCCTTACTTATCATGACTTACTTAGCATGATAAATTTTTTACCCTTAAAAGATCCTATGTCAATGGGAATAAGATTTCCTTCCGTAAACATAGGCACCCAATAATTTAAAAAGATTATATGATACAGAGTAAGAGGATAAAATTCATTACGCTCACACATATACATTGGGTTAATTTTATTATTATGAAGTTGAAAAAGAAAAATGATATTAGGAAAATAAGATTTCGTTTTCCTAATAATCCAAAAAGAAAAAAAATTGAAGGTTCGAGAAAAAATTACCTCCCCTCAAAAATCCAAACCCTCTTCATAAACCAACATCAACCCCCTTATCCAATTTCACGATTTTAGGATTAATTCAAAAATCTTTTTGAGAACATAATTTGTAAATTGCATTATTTCCAGTAAAACTCTGATAAGCTAAAGTTCATATAATTCCAAACTATTTTTGTTAATCTATCTATTACAGTTATCGCTTTCTATTTGATTACATCAAGAAGTCTTTTGGCCAAAACATTTGCGCTATTTAAATCATCTGCATAATTTTAGAACTTAACTCTTACACCTCGTATATTTATTTAGATCTCTCTTAAAATTAATTAAGCGGTAGCTAAACTTAAAGTTTTTTTATTCCTTATAAGTTCACCTCAAACGTTTGCTCTGGTATTTGATAAGTTGTAAATATACCTATTTTCATGTATATTATTTAAGTAGTTTTCATTTTCTTTTGTTGTTTTAGGTTAAATTTCTTTAATAAAATGCTCATTTTATTGTAAATATTTGGCTAACTTATGTTTTTTTTTCAGAAAAAAATCCAAAATTCTGCTAAAAAAGTAATGTCACGCCCGTGTACTTTGGGTCACGCCCGTGACCAGGGCATAACACGTCAAACCTGAGGAAATCAAAAATTTTTGGAAGAAATAGATGGACACGGCCGGCCACACGCCCGTGTCGAATGACACGCCCCGTATCCTGAGCCCGTGTCCATCCCGCTCGACGATTTTTCGCACGACGATCGTCGAACCAACCTGACACGCCTGGTCAAATGCCAGTGACACGCCCCACGACATTGGCCCATGTCACTCCCGCTCGACGAAATTACTCTCGACGTTCGTCGACCAATGCGACACGCCCCGCGTTACGCCCGTTTCAGAGGGCGTGACTACTCCACCTGGCCCGATAAAGCACCGCCGATGACTTTTTGACGCAAACGACGCCCAGTTCAACCTCACCAACACTCCCACCGTCACTCCTGTACCTGGTGCGTGACCGCTGCATTTTCAGCTGCAATGTCAACTTTCCCGTCAAGTCACTAGCCGCCTTTTGAATAATAGTGACACGCCCCCTGTAAGACCCCCTTTTTCCCTTTAAAAACACCGGGGTCTTTGGCCCAGAACTGCCGCTATGCGGTGACACCAGCGCATCCGGGAAGGTCATCACTACAAAATGCCGATCCTGCCGGCCAAATCGATCACAACTGTAGCAAAACGTAAGAAGCAAGTCCATAGAAATCACATATGTATGGTAAATAATTTCCACGAAGGGAGTGTCCACAGATATACCAAAAATACTAAATCTTGGGCTCATGCCCAGTACATCAAGTGCTCACTATATGTCTCTCATCGGAGAAGCAAAACTAATATAGCTACTAGAAATTAGGACTCACTGTCCCTGCCATCTGAACTCTAGTACTAGACTGCCAGATCTCCAAGAGTGCCGACCTCCGGGGCTTCTCCTCCATGCTGGGCTCCATGGTCCCCTAAAATGATGTCGTTCGAAAACCGTTAGTCTACAAAACTAAGTCCTATCATCCGCCTCCCCTTCACCCATGGCTCATAGGCACCGAGCGGGGAGAAGGAAAGGAGAGGACATGAAATTGGAGAATAACAAATAATCAGATGGCGGCGGAACTAATCTAGCAGTTCTATAGTGTATAAGACAGCAAAATAGGTATGAAAGATTGAATAAGAAAGTAACCTTAACTTATATGAAAACACATAAGCTAAGGGATCTTTTGCAGGGCTCCTATCGTATAAAAAGTCGCATACCGATTTATACGATAGGGTGTCGGTTTTCCAGCAAGCATAAATATGTAATACTGAATAAAACCTTAACTTATACGCATGCTCGCGCAAACTTATAAACCTAGGGGTCGTTTTGCAGGACCCATTGTATAAAGCGACCCATACCACTTATACAATAGGTTTCGGGGTTATATGCAATGGTTATGCTATGAAATATAATTATGCCATGATGTGATCATGCAAGTGCAACTCTCCCACTCGACTATGTGTACACAGACCTTTAGTTCCCCCTTTTTGGAGCCGAACCTCCCAGGATACCTTCGTAGTGGCAAACAGAAGTGGTGGGTTGGGCCTCGCCCACCTCTAAATCGGTAATTGAACTACCAGTCAGACCTATCGTATGCCTCAACGCTGGTGCACTAAGCGGAGCTCCTGCGTACTCTTTTCAGCTGGCGCACCAGACTTTATTTGGCCAAGTGCTAAACCACACTCGCCGAGTCATTATGTTGGCGTCGGTGCATCGACCCTCCAATACCGAAGAACCACCATATACTTTATGCACATGCAACCTTATGTATCAACTATCGAGCCAAAGCTCTCCGGACCATCCCGTCCGTCATAAACAACAACCGAGCCAAAGCTCGCCGGGCCAACTTGCCCATCATAAACAACAACTGAGCCAAAGCTTGCCGGGCCAACCTACCCATCACCAAAACCATAGGGCTTACTGCCCACATGACCCAACCTATCTCCCCAAAACATCGAGGTATGAGTAGGTGAAACACTAGATTTAGTAATTACTCTTGCATTTCAGTTTTGCCTAACAATTTAGGTTTAGCCAAGGATTGCCCAAGGTATTCCCCGCGAAGGGCTCTCGAGGGCACTAGGAGCTACGATGGGCTGGATCCCAAATCTCCCTTTCGTAAGGCACTTATTCTTATTGGTTAATACCCAAGTCCTTGCACCTTAAATGTTGTATTGGATCTAATCCTAATGCATTTGACACTTCCTCTCTACGGGAACAACGATCTTTCGTCGATCCCGGGTACCACCTAACTCTAGCCAATCCAACCCTCTACTCATCCTACTTCCAATAATGAACTTATTTTTATCTATCCAAACCAGCAAACCACCAATCCCAAGACATGTGCTCAAATTATACTCCAACATTGTTTCTGCAACTTTTACTATATGCAGACCACTTAAGTTATAAGACCCGTAAAATTGGAAGTACACCAAATAGTCACCCAGTACTCCTATAATAATTATTGGAGGGCTATTATGAGCTTTGTGGACTAAATTCAGAATTTCACAGTTTTCCTATTTATCTGATAATATGTTTAATTATTCTAGCAAACAAAAATCCCATATTTGGACATGAAGTACCAATTTCAGACAAGCTAATATTCCACTAAATTTAAGTTAAATACAATATGAATATTTAACTTAAAATCCAAAGTCTCACAATTTTTCAGCAAGGTTTAAGCCCCTAATTTAAATTTCAAATATATCCCATAATAAATCATTTTAAGAGATATGTATAGCAATAATACTTCCAAAAATTTAGAGAAACTTCAAGGATGATTGTAAGGACATATAAATACTCTTGATCAAGTTTCATAATTTATTATTGAAAAATAAACTCTATTTTTGATTTTTCTCATAATATTCCAAGTTAATGGGTTAATGAACTAAGTATACCAATTATCCATCTAAAAATTTCAAATAAATTCCCATATGAGCATAATGAACAAGGAACAGTACTTATCAAGTTTCATAATGTTTCAACGAGTATTGAGCTCTGTAAGAAATATTTAACAAGTTCCCAAATTTATGAGCTTGTGAAGTAGACAGCCTAATTATGTATTCACAAATTCTATTAAAATTCATATATGATCAATATGGTCTAAAGCTCCCTCTGCCAAATTTTCATGACCTTCCAATGGACAGTGGGATCATAATGACCAAATTATTAATTAAGGCAATCCCATGAGTTACAAAGGAAGTGCTAAGAAAATTGATCGAAAATTCCAAATTAAATTACCAGAGGCTCAATTTATCCTTATGACCACAGTACCCAAATATCATTATTGTTCAAAGAGTTTTACTAACCTATTCTAGCACTACAATGGTTGTGCCCTAAACTAAGGTTAGGGTTTTGGGGGCCCTACCCATTCCAAAATGCCCTAAGAGTTTTAACATAGGGTTTTATCTACCTTAGAACCCTCCCTACAAAATTTCAAGTTAATTAAAGGTGTTTTGGCCTCATGCCCTTCACAAGGCACAAAAGCCATTCCTTAGGGTCTGGTCTTAAATCTTAGGGCAAGTAAATCCCAATCTACCCCATCTTTCATGGGAAGGTGCAGAAAGACATGCCAAACCAGTGGCCCCAATTCCATCCTCTGTTGAGGTGATTTGGCCACTCAAAACCCCAAGTGAACTTTTTGACCAAAATACCCTTTTTAGGGCAAGGCTAGGGTTTGCATGATTCCAGTTCAAACCACCTCCAAATGTGGTGAAATTTTAACCAGAGCTTTATAATGACCCCAAGCACCACTCACCAAAATTTGGGTGAGATTTGAGTTCACTTGGCCCTTAAATTAATTTACCCTAGATAAATTAAATAATTTCCAAAATTATAGAAAAATTGTCCCCAAAACTTTTCATTTTTGGCCTAGGGTGACTCCCTGTCCAAATTTCAAGTCATTTGGACCATAGGTGAAGGGTGGACATCCATTTTAATTTCTGACTAGTCCTAGGTGTAGACCCCACCAAAATGAGTGCCCTGGTCAAACCAGGCACCCAAATTGGTTCAAATCAATTTTGTTGTACACTAGACTCTCCAGGCTAACAATTTCATGTTGATCATATTCTGTGAAATAGCCTCCAAGTATTTTTAAAAATTAAAAACATTAAATACATTATGTGTGACATAAATCATTAAAATGAAATTTATAAACCTATAGTTTAATATCTAATACAGCACGAATCTTGGCGCGCCTTGGACGGCATATGGTCATCTTCCACCTTCAGCTGATTGCCTGGATTGGATTTTCCTGGAGCATCTTCCAGCTGCTGCCGCCGGCAATCCGGCCACCTCCCCGGCCGACCACTGCCACCACCACCTTCATTGAGGTGGTGGTTGTCGCAAGGCGGCGACACAGCCGCCGGAGTGGCTTACTACGGCGAACCCGACGAGTGAAATTTCGCAGAAAAATAGGATTTTTTTGAATTGGATCGGGCTCAATTGAGCCCGAACCTTGGCCCTAAAGATTGCTATGAACTACCCATGGAAGAAAGAGTTGAGGAGGACCTGTGTGGGTGGCTGTAGCCTTGCCGATCGCCGGATTGTCATGGTGGTGGTGGTGGTGGTCGGATTTCTGCAATAGTACAGTGAAACTCCTTGGCTCCTTCAGGTAATGGGTGGAACTCAATCTTGGAGTCCAGTGAAGCTTTTAAGATGAAGAAATGGGGTGTTAGGTGGGTGTAGGCTGCATTGCCATTAGTGGCCCTTAGTCAACATTATCGGCCATGGTTGGTGGAGGATGAAGCATGGCTCAAACCAGTCAAATACAGCTGTCTGCACTCCCCTTGTCCTAGAGAATTGAATGGTGGGTTGGGGAAGGGGAAGGATGAGACCCAAAGTCTTTCCCCCATTACTCCCTTCACTGTCTCTCTCTTTCATAGGTGGATTTTTCTCTCTCCTACACACCAAGCTGAAATTTAACACCTACCTACCCTAATGGCATCCCACATGTCCATTTCATCCACCAACTCAAGGTTAGCCCAAGTGAATTGGGCTTGCGCTTGAGTTTGGGCTAGCTTGACCTAAACCTTGACTATGGTTGACCTTGGTCAATTTGGTCTTTGAGGTTGCCCCTAATGGGTCCTTTGTGACCCATTGGCCTCCCCTAAGTTCTAGGTGGGGTTGACGTGGCCCTCTGGAGGTCACTTGACCCTTAGGTAGGGCATTTTGACCACTTTAGGGCTAGAGTTGACTTTGGTCAACTTAGCCTTTTTGGTTGACCCCAATGGGTCCTTGGTGACCCATTGGAATCTAACTAGAGTTAGGAAGGTATGTGTGGGGTCCACTTGACTAAGAGAGCTTCAATTGACCGTAAGTAGGCTAGTTTGACCCATTTAGGGTTAGAGTTGACATTGGTCAACTTAACCATTTTGATTGCCCTCCATGGGTCCTTAGTGTCCCATTGATCCCACGTTAGGTCCAGGAAGTCCCTGGTAGGTTTAGTGGGGCTTTAATAGGGCACACTGCCCTTATTTAGGGCACCTTGCCCAATTTAGGCTTATTGTGGTTCTAGGTCAACTTGGCCACCCTGGGTGGACTCCAATGGACCCTTATGGCTCTAATGGACCCTACAATGGGTTGATGAGACCATGGCGGGGTCTTGGAGTCTTTGTGAAGCCCCATGATCATCATAAACAAGGGTTCAGAAATCAACTATGTGGAGACAATAGTGGTCTCACCCACATTCCTAGGTTTATCTGGCCTTCTTGGGCTTCCTAGGGTTTTATCATGACCTGGTCATGACAAAACCACTCCTAGGGGTCTAGTTGTTTGAGGGATGTTACAGATCCCAATATATAAACAAAAAATTTCTCCCTCGAAATTCTAGTTAGGCCTACACGGTTTCAAATGAGAAAGGTAAAAATTGTAACATCCCGAGATGTTGTGAGTAGTACCTGACCGAAAAGCGCTATCTACCTCTGTCGCATCAAGTCCTGAGGCTCCCATATGTGCTCCTCTCACCCATGATTCCTCCACAGAACCTTGACCAATGGTACCTTCTTGCGGCGCAAGACTCGTATCCCCTTGTCGTCAATCCGGACCGGTTCCAGGTGAACTGACTGATCAGATGCTACCAGCCCATCTGTGGCCATAATCTACTGCTCTGGGCATAGTAGAGCCCTCCTAAGAGAGGATACATGGAACACGTCGTGCAGACTCGCCAGCTCCGATGGCAGCTCCAGCCTGTGAGCCAAGGGACCGATCTGCTCCCGTATCTTATAAGGCCCCATATATCTTGTGTTGAGCTTCTTCTTCCGACCACGTACCCTTGAAACACCATGCATTGGTCGGATCTTCAAGAACACCTGGTCCCCCACTCGGAACGCCACCTGACGATTCCGAGTGTTGTAATACTTAGCCTATCGGCTCTGTGCTTCTACCATCCTGTCCCGTATCAATCTTACCTGAGCCTCTGTATCCTCGACAAACTCCAAACCCAAAGCCTTCGAATCCTCGTCCTGTATCCATGACAGCGGATTTCTACACCTCCGTCCGTATAGGGCCTCATAAGGAGCCATACTTATGCTGGACTGGTAGCTGTTATTATATGAGAACTCGATTAGTGACAACAGCTTCTCCCAAGGCTCACCGCGATCCAATATGCAAAGTCGCAGCAGATCTTCTAGAGTCTGATTGGTGCGTTTCGTCTGCCAATCAGTCTGGGGATGAAATGATGTAGTAAATGTTATCCGAGTGCCAAAGTAAGCCTTCACTGATCTCCACTCCCTGGACATAAACCGTCCATCCCGGTCCGATACAATCGACCTGGGTACGCCTTGATAGCGGACGAGCTGCTCCACGAACTTCCGAACTAACACACCAACCGATTCCTCCTTCCTGATCGGAATAAATCTGGCTACCTTCGTCAACCGGTCGATGATCACCCAGTTCGAATCGATTCCCGTCCGCGATCGGGGAAGCCCATATATAAAGTCCATCGCGATATCATCGAACTTCCACTCCGGCATTGGGAGTGGCTGCAATAATTCTATGGGGTTTCTGCACTCTGCTTTTACCAACTGGCATGCCTCGCAATGAGTAATGAAGTAGGTGATGTCCTTCTTCATGACTGGCCAGTACACGGTCCTCTTCAGGTCCGCAGTCATCTTCGTAATTCCCTGGTGTACTGAATACCGACTGTAATAAGCCTTCGTCATGATATCTTCCCGGACCTGGCCTCCCTCTGTTATGTAAATTCGTCCTTGGAAACACACTAGACCATCCCTCAGCGAGTAATCCCCAGCAGTGCCTGCTTCTAAGGCCCGAAATATCGGCTCTAGCTGGGCATCCTGCCTCTGCCCATCTCTAACTCGGTCTCGAATGTCATCTGGGGAAATCAATGATACTAGGTACTCCCGGTATAGCTCAGGGTGATCCTCGGACACAAAGGATATCTGCATCTTTTCTAACATCTGGACCAACTGTAAGGCCATCAACTGCGTTCCTGCTCCAGGGTTTGCGGCCTTTCGGCTCAGTGCATATGCCACCACGTTCGTCTTCCCTGGGTGGTAGTGCATCTCGTACTCGTAATCTGCTAGAAACTCCACCCATTGTCTCTGCTTGATGTTCAACTCTTTGTGCATGTCCACATACCTCAAGTTCTTGTGATCGGAGTAAATGTCGCAGTGGACACCATACAGATAGTGTTGCCAGACTTTTAGAGCAAATATGACTGATCCCATCTCGAGGTCATGAACTGGGTAGTTCTGCTCAAGCTTCTTCAGCTGCCAAGAAACGCATGCTATCACATGACCATTCTGCATCAGCACCGCAGCCATGCCTTGGTAGGAAGCGTCAGTGTAGACCTGCAATCCTTCTTTCCCCGAAGGAAGGGCAAGTATAAGAACCAATGTGAGCAGACCCTTCAGCTCCTGAAAAGCCACCTCACACTGTGTGGTCCAGACAAAGGGCACATCCTTCCTTGTCAGGGATGTGAGTGGAAGGGCAATACGAGAAAATCCTCCATGAACATTCGGTAGTAACCGACAAGTCCTAGAAAACTCCATACATCTGTGGCCGACTTCAGCTGCGGCCAATCCCGAACTGCCTGAATCTTGGTCGGGTCCACTGCCAACCCAGCTCCACTGATAATATGGCCTAGGAAAGCCACCTCCCTCAACCAGAACTGACATTTGCTGAACTTTGCATAAAGCTAGTGCTCCCGCAGTCTCTCCTGGGTCAGATGTCGTGTGTTTTCCTGCTCTGTCCTCGAGTAAATGAGGATGTCATCAATAAATACAATGACGAACATATCCAAATATGCCTCGAACACCTGATTCATAAGGCTCATAAATGCCGACGGTGCATTTGTGAGCCCGAAGGCCATCACGGTAAACTCGAATAGCCCATATTTGCTACTGAAGACAGTCTTCGGTATATCGTCCTCCTGGATCTGCAGCTGATAATAGCCTGACCTCAAATCCTATTTTGAAAAGAAATGTGCGGCCTCCAGCTGGTAAAATAGCTCATCTATCCTTGGTAGTGGATAGGTATTCCGGACTGTCCGTCGGTTCAATGCTCGGTAGTCGATGCACAACCTAAGTGTCATGTCCTTCTTCTTGACGAACAACACTGGGGCTCCCCATGGTAAAGAGCTTGGTCGGATAAATACGGCTTCTACTAGTTCCTTGAGCTGGCTTCGAAACTCTGTCATCTCCTTCGGGGCCATTCGGTAAGGGGCTCTAGCTGCCGGTTTTGCCCCCGACACTAGCTGTATCCGAAAATCATGCTCTCAATGTGGGGGTAGCCTTGGCAGCTTCTCTGGGAATATGTCGGTAAAATCTCACACCACCGGTATATCCGAGATGGAACCCTTGGCCTCAGCCATTTCAAACAGCACTTCATAGACTTCCTCCCCCTGCAAGTGGGCCTTGACGACATGCACGGATGATAGCAAGAGAGGGAGAATAGATCTAATACCTTCGATGACGATGTAGTAATACCCATGCCTCACAGTAATCCTCTTGGACATGCAGTCAATCTGAGCATGGTTCCAGTGCAACCATGTCATTCCCAGGATCAAATCAAAGACAGGCATCTTCATGGCCATCGCTGTTGCATGAAATATCTTTCCGCCGATCTCCGCCTCCATGTTGCAGCGGGCGGTGGTGAATAGCTCTGATCCGTGTGGTAGTCATATCCTCATCATCAAGCCAGTGAACCACTGCACGCCTTCCAGTCCTTCCACGAAGGCTTCCGACACAAATGAGTGTGAAGCACCCGTATCGAACAGCATATAGGCGGGCTTGCCGCTGATGAAGACTATGCTGGGGTAGTTTAAAGTCTTAGAAATCTAATTGTGGTTTTCTTTCCTAGTTTATCAGTTCTATATCCATAACTCTAATTATCTAGGAAAGAGAAAACTTAAAATTAATTGGAGTACCTGTGATCACTTGCTCCGGATTCCGTTCTTGAGTAAGATCCAGTGCATACACTTGCTCTCTTTCTTGCCTGTGGTCTCTGCCCTGGTATCCACAACCTCGACCACATCCTCGGCCTCCAAAATAATGGGCTGGCGGGGCAGTCAGTGGTGATGGTGGTGGTGCCCCCCTCATAGGGCAGTTCCTCTAGATATGCCCTACCTGATGACAGTTGAAGAATTCTGGCCGGGGAAATGCCATACCCTCGGGTCTCTTCACCTCCCGCATCTAGGGTGGCTGAGGGTCCACCACTACTAGTTCCCTCTGCTCCTGTCTCACCTCCTGACGAGGCTGGTCTTCTACTCTCCTCGCATCCGTGATGCGCATCCGTCGCTGTCATTTCTGGTTCCCCGGCCTTGATCCTCAGTTGGCCGCTTCCGGCCTCGGGTAGTATGCCAGCCTGCCTCGATCCTTTTTGTCATCTCCAATATCCGAGGAATAGGCCCATCGGACAAGAATAGTAGAGCCTCCCTCGGATCCTCTCGGAGACCCTTATAGAACCTCTTTGTGTATCCTGACTCATCCAATTGATAAGAGTCCGCAAACCGAGCTAGGTGGTTGAACACCCAATGATACTCCACCACTGTCTTGCTGCCCTATCTCAACTGTAGAAATCTATCCTCCAGCTCGTCTCTGGCCGACTGCGGAACAAAATGCTTCAATAGTGCGGCCATAAATCCCCCCCAAGCTATCACAGCAACCTCTCTGTCAGCAAACATCGTGTCCAGCGATGTCTTCCACCATCTCTTATCATGGTACTCCAAGCAAGAGAATACCAAGGGCACCCTCTCGTCCAACAGGACCGGATCCCAGTCAGTATCTCATACGTGATGTCGAACCACTCCTCCGTCCGAATGGCCGACTCTGTCCCCAAGTAGGATGGGGGAGAAAGTCCTCGGAAAATACTCAGCCAGTTGGCCCCCGTATTTGGCTGCGGGGCTGGAACCTGTTGTGCCCTAAAAGCCTCCAAGATAGCTGTCAGAGTCTATCACATCTTTGATTGTATGAAAGGAGTTGGGACCGGGGGAGGTGGTGCAACATCCGGAGTCTGCTGGACTTCGCCCTGTGGTGTAGGCTGTACTGGGGGCTGCGTAACAGAAGCCAATAGTAAATAAGTGATTCAATCCTAAATAACCATGGACAATTTACATGTGATGCCACTTATGGGCACACCACTGCTTCCGCCGCTTAGTTTGTCCCCAAACTAAACTTGTGCGGGGGTGACCCAGGGGTTGTGGACTGCTACTTTTTGATCGAGGTTTCCGCCTCTGATATCACTTGTAAGACCCCCTTTTTTCCCTTTAAAAACATCGGGGTCTTAGGCCCAGAACCGCCGCTATGCGGTGACACCTTCGCACCCGGGAAGGTCATCACTACAAAACGCCGATCCTATCGGCCAAATCGATCAAAACTGTAGCAAAACATATGAAGCAAGTCCACAGAAATCACACATATATGTTAAATAATCTCCACGAAGGGAGTGTACACAGATATAACAAAAATACTAAATCTTGTGCTCATTCCAAGTACATCAAGTCCTCACTACATGTCTCTCATCGCGGAAGCAAAACTAATATAACTACTAGCGATCAGGACTCACAGTCACTGTCATCTGAACTCCGGTACTAGACTGCCCGATCTCCAAGTGTGCCGACCTTCGGGGCTGCTCCTCCATACTGGGCTCCATGGTCCCCTAAAATGATGTGGTTCGAAGACCGTTAGTCTAAAAGACTAAGTCATATCATCCCCCGCCCCTTCCCCCACGACTCCTAGGCACCGAGCGGGGAGAAGGAAAGGAGAGGACATGATAGTGGAGAATAACAAATAATCAGATGGCTGCGGAACTAATCTAGCAGTTCTATAGTGTATAAGACAGCAAAATAGGTATGAAAGACTAAATAAGAAAGTAACCTTAACTTATATGTAAACACATAAGCTAAGGGATCTTTTGCAGGGCTCCTATCGTATAAAAATTCTCTTACCGATTTATACGATAGGGTGTCAGTTTTCTAGCAAGCATAAATATGTAATACTGAATAAAACCTTAACGTATACGCACGCTCGCGCGAACTTATAAACCAAGGGGTCGTTTTGCAGGGCCAATTGTATAAAGCGTCCCATACCACTTATACAATAGGTGTTGGGGTTATATGCAATGGTTATGATATGAAATACAATTATGCCATGATGTGATCATGCAAGTGCAACTCACCCACTCGACTATGTGTACACAAACCTTTAGTTCCCCCTTTTTGGAGACGAACCTCCTAGGATACCTCCGTAGTGGCAAACGGAAGCGGTGGGTTGGGCCTCACCCACCTCTAAATCGATAATTGCACTACCAGTCAGACCTATAGTACGCCTCAATGCTGGTGCACTAAGCGGAGCTCCTGCATACTCTTGCCGGCTGGCGCACCGGACTTTATTTGGCCAAGTGCTAAACCACACTCGCCGAGGCATCGTGTTGGCGTCGGTGCATCGACCCTCCAATACCGAATACCCACCACCTTATACTTTATGCACATGCAACCTTAAGTATCAGCTACCGAGCCAAAGCTCCCCGGACTATCCCATCCATCATAAACAACAATCGAGCCAAAGCTCGTCGTGCCAACCTGCCCATCATAAACAACAACCGATCCAAAGCTCGCTGGGTCAACCTGCCCATCACCAAAACCACAGGGCTTACTGCCCGCATGACCCAACCTATCTCCCCGAGACATCGAGGTATGAGAAGGTGAAACCCTTGATTTACTAATTACTCTTGCATTTTAGTTTTGCCTAACAATTTAGGTTTAGCCCAGGACTGCCCAAGGTATTCCCCGCGAAGGGCTCTCGAGGGCACTAGGAGCTACGATGGGCTGAATCCCAAACCTCCCTTTCGCAAGACACTTATTCTTATTGGTTAATACCCAACTCCTAGTCCCTTAAATGTTGTAATTGATCTAATCATATTGCATTTGACACTTCCTCCCTATGGGAATGACGATCTTTCGTCGATCCCGGGTACCACCTAAATCTAGCCAATCCAACCCTCTACTCATCCTACTTCCAATAATGAACTTATTTTTATCTATCCAAACCAGCAAATCACTAATCCCAAGACATGTGCTCAAAGTATATTCCAACATAGTTTCTGCAACTTTTACTATATGCAGACCACTTAAGCTATATGACCCGCAAAATGTGAAGTAGACCAAATAGTCACCTAGTACTCCTATAATAATTATTGGAGGGATATTATGAGCTTTGTGGACTAAATCCAAAATTTGACAATTTTCCGATTTATCTAATAATTTGTTTAATTATTCTAGTAACCAAAAATCCCATGTTTGAACATGAAGTACCAATTTTAGACAAGATAATATTCCACTAAATTTTTGTTAAATACAATATGAATATTTAACTTAAAATCCAAAGTCTCACAATTTTTCAGCAAGGTTTAAACCCCTAATTTAAATTTCAAATATATAAAATAATATATCATTTTAAGAGATATGTACAACAATAATACTTCCAAAAATTTAGAGAAAATTCAAGGATGATTGTAAGGACATATAAATATTCTAGATCATGTTTCACAATTTATCATTGAATAATAAACTTTATACTTGATTTTCTCATAATATTCCTAGTTAATGGGTTAATGAACTAAGTATAAAAAGTATCCATCTAAAAATTTCAACTAAATTGTCATACAAGCATAATGAGCTAGGAACACTACTTATCAAGTTTCATAATTTTTCAACAAGCATTGAGCTCTGTAAGAAGTATTTAGGAAGTTCCCAAATTTATGAGCTTGTGAAGTAGGCACCCTAATTATGTAGTCAAAAATTCTATTAAAATTCATATATGATCAATATGGTCTGAAACTTCCTCTGCCAAATTTTCATGACCTTCCAATTGGCAGTGGGATCATAATGACCAAATTATTAATTAGGGAAATCCCATGAGTTAAAAAGGAAGTGCTAAGAAAATTGATCCAAAATTCCCAATTAAATTGCTAGAGGTTCAATCTATCCTCATGACCACACTAGCAAATGTTCATCATTGTTTAAGGAGTTTTACTAACCTATTCTAGCACTACAATATTTGTGCCCTAGAATAGGGTTAGGGTTTTCTGGGCCCAACCCTTTACAAAATACCCTAAGATTTTTACCAGAGGGTTTTATCTACCGTAGAACCCTCCCTAAAAAATTTCAAGTTCATTCAAGGTGTTTTGGCCTCATGCCCTTCACAAGGCACAAAAGCCCTTCCTTTGGGTTTGATCTTAAATCTTAGGGCAAGTCAATCCCAATCTACCCTATCTTTCATGGGAAGGTGTAAAAAGCCATGCCAAGCTAGTGGCCCCAATTTCAACCTATGTTGAGGTGATTTGGCCACTCAAAACCCAAAGTGCACTTTTTGACCAAAATACCCTTTTTAAGGCAAGGCTAGGGCTTGCATGATTCAGTTCAAACCACCTCCAAATGTGGTGAAATTTTAACCAGAGCTTTATAATGACCACAACCACCACTCACCAAAATTTGGGTGAGATTGGAGGTCATTTGGCCCTTAAATTAATTTACCCTAGATAAATTATATAATTTCCAAAACAATAGAAAAATTGTAACAAAAAATTCTCATTTTTGGGCAGGACTAGATATGGCCTAGGGTGACTCCCTGTCCAAATTTCAAGTCATTTCGACCAGAGGTGAAGGGTGGGCATCCATTTTAATTTCTGACTAGCCCTAGGTGTAGACCCCACCAAAATGAGTTCCCTGGTCAAACCAGGCACCCAAATTGGTTCAAATCAATTTTGTTGTACACTACACTCTCCAGGCTACAAATTTCTTGTTGACCATATTCTGCGAAAGAACCGCAACAACTTTTCCTTCGCAAAGATGGCCTTGGATCTCAGCTTGACACTCTCAAGCTCCACCAGAGATCAGCCCTTCTTCTTCTTCCTCCTTCTTCCTTTCCCTTTCTCTCTCTAAAATTGTAGAAAGATGAAGGCCAACATAAAATGAAACTTTCCTTCTCAAGTCTCGGCCTTAAGGAAGCAGGAATGCCTCAAAGCCCTTATATCCCAGCTGAAGGCAATGGACGGCCACGAAAAAGCTGTAAAATAACTTTTCGGGCCTGACACGCCCTGTGACACGCCCGTGTCACAGGCCCTGTACTCTAAGCGTTGCACAAACCGCCTTATCCCGAAACAGGTCACGGTCAGGGTACACGCCCGTGACGGCCAGGTCACGCCCGTGACATAGGGCGTGTACCTCACTCGAGTCATATTCCCGACCTACTTGAGAGGACAACTCGAGTACTTAGTTTTGACACGCACGTGTCACATGACAGACACGCCCGTGTTCCCTAAGTACTTGAGACAGTTCCATCAACTCGAGACATACTCGAGAGGACTTACTCGAGAGAAAACCAACTACTCGAGTACCCGGATCGGACACGCCCATGTCACAGGGATGACATGCTCGTGTCACCCCCATCTTACTCGAGTACTTTTCCACCTACTCGAGAGAAAAGCGTCGACCTCTCAACACAGCGGGACATGCCCTGTGACACGCCCGTGTCACAGGCCGTGTAACCCATACTCGACGATCGTCAAGCGCAGTTCATCGACCAAAACTCTGGTGTCGACCAAAGGAGGACACGCCCTTGGTCAAGCCCCCGGACATGCCCTTGTCACGGGCGTGTTCCTCCCAAAAATTCATCGAAAGAATTTCGTCGACCACGCGGCCATCTGCTCAACCCGAGCATGACACGCCCTGGGACACGCCTGTGTCACATGCCGTGTCACCCATGCCTGAACCCAAATTGACTTTGGGGTGTTATAATCCTCCCCTCCTACAACAAATTTCGTCCACAAAATTTGTACACAGGAAGGAACCATTAAGCAAGAAGTTATAACATCAAACTGTTTAGGTTACAACAAACTTTTCTCTACTCAACCGTTTTTATAAAAACAAATCGGGAAAATCAGCTCGCATGGTTTGCTCTCGCTCCCATGTAAGCTCCTCATGGCTGTAATTGTCCCATCGGACTTTGACCATCCCGACTGTCTTGTTCCGCAGTTGCTTCTCGGCACGATCCTCGATCTGAATGGTCCTAACCTTCATCGTTAGCCCATACTCTACCGACACATGATCATCCGCGATAACTTGAGCTGGATCTTTTACGGCCCTCCGAAGCACCGAGATGTGAAACACCTCATGTAATCCGCTTAAGTCGGCCAACAGAGCTAGCCGATATGCAGCTTCCCCGACTCGCTCGACCACTTCAAATGGACCAAGGAATCTTGGACTCAACTTTTCAGACGTCAAATACTGGATATGCCTTTCAAGGGATTGATCTTCAAGTATACCCAGTCGCCTACCGCGAACTCCACATTTCGGTGCTTGGCATTGTAGTATTTCGCTTGTCGATCATGGGCTATGAGTAGCCTCTCTCGAATAGTTCGTATGGTTGAGTTTGCTTCATCGACTTCATTACAGTTATAAACTCTAGCTTCGCCTGCTTCTACCCAAGCCAAAGGAGTATGACACTTCCGTCCATACAGAGCTTCATACGGTGCCATACCAATACTCGCCTGGTAGTTGTTATTGTAAGCAAACTCTACCATATAAAGATGATCTTCCCATCTCTTTTCGACAAGGGCGCAGATCCGGAGCATGTCTTCCTTCATTCTGTTGGTCCTTTCAGTTTGGCCATCTGTTTGGGGATAAAAGGTCGTACTGAATTGTAACTTCATGCCCAATAGTTGATGAACTAGCCTCCAGTCATTCGATGTGAACCGCCCGTCTCGATCACTTATGATGCTCCGAGGAACACCGTGTAGCTGCACAATCTGGTCAACGTACAACTTTGCCAAAGTTTCCACCGAATCATCTCGTCTGTTCGGCAGAAAGTGTGCCACTTTTGTTAGTCGGTCAACAATTACACAAATGGAGTCATTTCCGTGCTGAGATCTCGGCAACTCGTGCACAAAATCCATGGAAATATCATCGAACTTCCATTCTGGAATTGGCAATGACTTCAAGTAACCGGCCGGCTTCTGGCATTCTGCCTTAACCATAGCACATGTTTGACATTTGGCCACATAATGAGCAACATCTCTCTTTAGCCATAGCCACCAGAACAGCTTTTTCATATCCCTGAACATCTTCGTGCTCCCTGGGTGGATTGAGTACTTTGTATAATGCGCTTCATACATCAGTTCTTCCCCAATTTATCCAAATTCGGGATGCACAAACAGCCCTCTTTCCGCAAAAGACCATCATCCCAGGAGAATTTGCCCTCTGGCCCCTCTTTAGCAAAGTGTAGGAGATCTTCATCTAGCCCCGTTCTCGTCGAATCCGATCCGCAATGTAACACTGCACCTCCGTCCAGTTCAAACATGCATCGGCTATAACATTCTTGTCAACACAAGAAATCTCTAACGCTTCTAACTCCTAGATGAGACGTTCATCATGCCTCTGCAACCAGCTTGCTCTTGTCGGAGCTCTCCGACTCAAGGCAACCGTGACAATATTCCCCTTTCCGGGAGTATCATGAATCTCATAGGTGTAGTCCCTGAGGAACTCCAACCACCTTCGTTGTCGCATATTCAAGTCCTTTTGCTCCAACAGGTACTTTAGCCTCTTGTGATCTGTATAGATCTCCACCTTCACACCATAAAGATAGTGTTGCCACAGCTTTAGTGCAAAGATCACCGACGCCAACTCTAAGTCATGGATGGGATAGTATCGCTCATGCACCTTCAGCTGGCTGAGCTATAAGCAATCACCTTTCCATTTTGTAGAAGAATGCAACCTAAGCCGCTCCATGAGGCATCACTATAGATTACAAATCCATCGGTACCACATGGCGTTGTCAACACAGGTGTCATGGTCAACCGAATCTTCAGCTCTTCAAAATATCGCGCGCACTCTGGCGTCCAAACAAACTTGTGATCTTTTCGCATTACCGGGGTCAGCGGCAAAGCGATCCGCGAGAAATTTTCAACAAATCTTCGATAGTAGCCCGCTAGTCCAAGGAAGCTCCTGACCTCAGCCACTGAAGACAACACTGGCCACTCCTCTATGGCCCTTATCTTTGCTGGATCCATTGCTATGCCCGCTCCACTCACTACATGGCCTAGAAAAGCCACCGAAGATAGCCAAAATTCGCACTTCGAGAACTTGGCAAAGAGCTGATTTTTCCACAATGTATTCAAAACCAACCGCAAGTGCTTCTCATGATCGGCTTGCGATCTCGAGTACACCAGGATATCATCAATGAACACTATCACGAACAGATCCAGGTATTCTCGGAATATTCGGTGCATCAAGTCCATAAATACCGAGGGCGCATTGCACAGCCCAAACGACATTATCGTGAACTCGTAGTGCTCGTACCGTGTTACAAATGCGGTTTTGGGAATGTCTTCTTCCCGGATCCTCAACTGGTAATAACCAGATTTCACGTCCAACTTGGAGTAGACGGTCAATCCCACTAGCTGATCGAACAAGTCATCAATCCGCGGAATTGTATATTTAATCTTCTCGGTTAGCTTATTTAGTTCGCGGTAGTCAATACATAACCGTAAACCACCGTCTTTCTTTTTCTCAAAAAGCACAGGCGCGCTCCAAGGTGACATACTTCGGCGTATATAACTCTGCTCCAGCAATTCTTGCAGTTGGACCTTCAACTCCGCCATTTCCTTTGGCGCGGCGCGATATGGCGAGCGGGCCACAGGTTTCGCACTTGGCACCAACTCGATCGTGAAGTCAATCTCTCGCTGGGGTGGTAGCCCAGGGAGATCCTCGGGAAATACATCTACAAACTCCGACATGATTAAAACATCGCACAGACAGGCCTTAGGCTCAACAACCTGAATTAGCATGAAGTATAACTTCGCGCCCTTCAGAACAGCTTTGACAACTTGGAGTACAGACATTAATGTCCCGCCAACTCCTTGCATACCCGCGAACCTTGTCTCTTGTTCTGTATTCTGGCCCAACGTGATCTCTTTGGACTGGAAATCAATCAAGGCATGCTGCTTCGCGAGCCAATCCATACCAAATATTACGTCGAATTCCGCTATCGGCAATACAGATGCAGTCAAGCAGAAATCCCAACTTCCTATTTGGACCACCACATCGCAAGCTAGATCCGCGATAATCAAACAACCATTCGGCAACACCACTCTGACGCTATCTGTCTTCATACGACTAGGTATCCCAAGTCGCGCTATAAACTCTTTAGACAGAAAAGAATGAGAAGCACCCGTATCGAATACGGCTCTCGCTAGCGTGTTCCGAATCATCATAAATCCTGTGACGATCATGTCACACATACAAACCACAGACACATATGCAATAAACCAAGCATACAAGCAATACAAGACTCAAAAAATAACTCGTACCTGTAATGACGTCACTTTGCTTGATAGCCTCCTGCAGGCCAAGATTGTAGACCCGGGGCTGTGCCTGCGAGGCAGAGGATTCCACCACCACCTTTCTTTTTTCCGCATATGACGCTCCCGACTTCCTTTCACTCTTTGGCGGGACCCGAAAATCCTGGGTTATATGTCCCACCGGCCATAATTAAAGCATTTATGAGTATCCGGCCTTGAGGTGGCCGCCAAAGTTGCTCCCGATGCAACTAACGAAGGAGCTTGTCCGGTCGTCATGGGTCTCTTGCCTCATTTCTTCTTATAAAATGACTTCGTCGGTTGGGACATCTTAAACTCTAGCTGTGTCACAACCAAGGCCCTCTTCCCTTGCACCATCTTCATATCTTTTTCCAGCGCGCAAGCAGTGTCAACTAACGCCTGGAAGCGTTGGTTCATAGAACTAGAAATCAGGAATCTCAACTCTTACCGTAGACGCTCATAGAACCTATTCGTCTTCCTCTACTCATCAGCAAAAATCGAACTCGCATACCGCCCCAAGCGTGTAAACTCATGCAGGTAAGCTTCCACACTGCCTTCATCTTGCGACAGTCTTTAGAATTCATTCTCCATGGCTATACGCTGTGCCACCGAGAGGTGCTTCTCCAGGAAGAGCCGAGAGAATTCCTCCATCGACACTTGTGTTAATGGTCTTCCAGCTACATGATGCAGCTCCATCTCATCCCACCACAACCGCGCCTCGTCTTCTAGCAAGAAGGTGGCTAAGGTGACTTTTTGATTCTCTTTCGTTCCAATCGCCGTCACGATCCTCTTGATGCGCGATAACCAGTATTCAGCCTGCGCAGGAGATCACACTCCCGAGAACGTAGGCGAGTGAAAACTCACGAACTGTTTTAACTGTCTCAGCTGCTCGAGAATTCACAGCCGGTACAGTTTCTGGCCTTGCCGCCACCTATTCTGGCCTCAATGATGGCTGCGCCTGCCCTTGCGCCTGCCCAATCGGCTGTCCTTGAACAATAGCAAACAAAGCCTCAACAATTTATCGCACAGTTTCTGCAGATGGCGGAGGTGTCGGCACCTCAGTTGCTGTCATACTTTCATCAGATCGTTGGGGCTCTGATTGCCCCGCACCACTCCGCGTCACCTAAAGGTGGACAAGACACACACATCAGCAACCGTATACAAGCAAGCACAACAGAATAGGAACGCGCAGGTTCCTCAAACACATGTATTTGCATTCCTACAAGACACTCAGGAGTTCAATAGTGTAACTTGGTTCGCACAGAGACGTGCTCGCCACTCCACAAACGAAGACGACCACGACTTCAAAAGGGAAAGACCGAGACAACTGATACCAAAAATGTAACAACCACATCCGTTCATATAATATATACTAGAAGGTCTGGCCGGGGCCCCACAGCATATATCACAAAACAGACGATGAAGCTACGGAGTGATACCAGAGTAGCGCAGTGCACCCTAACACATTGCATTCTATCGGAAGCCAATAACACTACACGTGAATTCCACACCTGAATTTCCAACATATAAAAGCTTCATACTTTATATATCATAGGAATGTCTTACAAATGCAAACGGTTGGCCTTATAGCCTTACATGACTTTCATACAGTGGCCTCAACATTGCTGCGCAGGCCGGCCACATCAAAAGAAAACATAGCATTTAAAAGATTAGCATTCGAGGGCTAGCAGCAGCAGCAGCAGCAAATGTAGCAGGGACTTCAGACCTTATGCATCCCGCTCGGCTTTCCAACATCTGCACAGGTACAGCCCACCCAAAGGCGGAAACCAGAGGAAACAGTCAGCATTCAACTGACTAAATTATAACAACCCTATCTCTTTCTCGGGGCAGCGGTATTCTTCCCTGCAGGCATAGCATATCACAAGCATGTATATATATCTCACATATAAGGTGCTTTCACGCACACATGCCATCACAACCATCAGCCACCTGACCCGACGATCCGTGCACTCAGGGCACATTCTTGGTGTACCGGTGAACCATTTGCACACCACCGTATCAGGGTCGCAACCCAACGATATATCACTTGAGCATTTACTCCATGGCGTGCACCCGGAGTTTTATAGTCTTAGTGAACCTGGATTGGCCCGTAGCACCCCATTGTATCACGGCGCGCAGGCCTAAGATCTTGATATGCGCTCCAACAGACCGCACTTTCAGGTCTCACGTCGGACGGACATAACGCAGGTCGGATCCTCCACCCCCCCCCCCCCCCCCCCCCCGTTGCTCAAATCACATTGCCATCACCGAGTACGACATACTCGCGGCTAAATAAAGGCACGTGTAGGTCTCACCGATCCTTTTCTGGCATTCAAGCCTAGGTATGTCTCTGACACCCATTTCATATCACCACATCAGTGGGTCTTTTCTTGGCACACCAGTACTTCTTGCTACTCTCTTCGCAGGTGGACACCACAAATATCACAAATATCAGGCGTCTTTTCTGGCTACCATGCCAGTACTTCCTGTTACTATCTTCACTGGTGGACTCCTTACGAACATTAATCAGGCGCCTTTATTTACCATCGTGCGGTGGTTTGTTGCTTGCATGTGCTGCTGTACCAAGCAGTCAATAGCGGGCTAAAGCCCAAGTTGCTGTGCCAGCCCTCGAAGGCCTAATATTTTGGATGTTTTCTTTATTCATGTATGGCCGGCCTGCGTGCCGAGGATTGAAAACTTGTAATTTTGAAGGAAACAATTTGTAAGGCCTTAAGGTCAGTACTTGTGTATTTGTACTTCTTTCCTTCGGGATTGTTTGAGGACATTCATGCTATTTGTGCTGGGTTCTTTTAATTGCAAAAAAAAACTACTTCCACTAGAATGCTTTGTGTAGGACGTTGAAATTGTTGTATGGTTTCCATTGAGTAACCACCTGATCTGTCTGTGGTATATGGCGTCGGGCCCCGGCTAGACCTACTGCTATATGCTATGCGACGGATAGGGGGTGTTACAATTTTGTATCTGACTACTGGTTTCGGTCGGGCTTAAAATAAATTTGTGGTCGAATTCTTTTTAAGGGGTGGTGAGCACATGTGTGTGCGTCGTCGTTATAACAACAAAAGAACCCATGAATGTCCACTTAGGATTGAAAATACACATGTTTGGGGAACCTGCGTGTTCCTATAATTGTTGTTTGCAATTTTATTTGGTCGTTTAACGGTGTTTTGTACCACTATAGGTGACCAGAAGCGGTGCTGGGCCGTCGGAACGTCGAGTTTCTGAGGCTAGCAGTGCACCAAATGATGCTCCTGCAACCACTCCATCGGCTGAGACCATACGATTGGCGGCCGAAGAAGTGTTTATCATGATTAATGTGCAGCCTGCAAGGCAAATGCAGCAGCCCGCTCCTGCGATGAAGCAGGTACCTCTTCTAGAGGTAGAGCCGAGAAGAGTGGAGCAGGTAGTAGTGGAGCCGTTGGTGCCAAGGAGGGAAACCGAGAGACATCTCAAACATGTCATGAGCTTTAATCCTACTGTATTCTCGAGGTTGGGAACCCCATCGCAAGCTGAAGACTGGCTCTCCCGTGTGAAGAGAGTCTTGACAGCGACGGAGACGGAGGAGTGGCAAATGACCACTATAGCTACGTTCCTGTTGGATGGAGACGCTAGGCTGTGGTGGGAGGGTTTGGAGCTGCATCTATTAAGAGGAAGGCAACTTACAGACGTCTCGATGGAGGAGTTCTCGAGACTATTCTTGGCTAGGTACCTCCCGTCGACGTAGAGGATAGGTTTGGAGAACGAGTTCCTGAAGTTGGTTCAAGGAGAGAGTAGCGTGGATGAATATCTCCACGAGTTTACTCGATTGAGTCGGTATGTTAGCTCCACCATCGCGGATGAGGAGCACAAGACGAATCGATTCTACAAAGGGTTAAGAGATGATTTAAGGTTACTACTCTCGGGGCCGATGACGCAGGGCTTCTTGACCTTGGTCAACACAGCCCGGTCCTTAGAGAAGGACATGAAGAATGTACAAGCAAAGAAAAGCGTTGGTGACAAGAAATCGTAGTTCAAGGTGCCGACTACCTCAAAGTCTGGGTACCGTAAATTCTTTATGAAGTCTAGGACTTCGGGTCCAGCTCCTTCTTCTAGTGCTTCTGGGCGACTATGGGTCGTACCCCAGGTGCATGTTTTATTTGTCGGAAGCCGAGGCACTTTGCCCGTGACTGTTGGAGCGGACGTCCCAAGTCCGAGAGAAAGCCGGGAGCAACTTATGAAGAGAAGGGCAAGGCGGTGGAGTCGACCGCGTCCCATTATGCTCCGGCCCAACCGAGGGTTTATAATCTTGGCCAACAGTAGGCCATCAAACAGGCGGATGTGGTGATAGGTAAAATTTAAAATTATAGCAAGTTAATCTTTTAAATACTTGTTATGTGCATATTACCTTACCACTTCTTGTTTAGGATTTGTTTTGATTTGTGAGTATCCAACAAGATCACTCTTTGATACGGGAGCTTCACACTCCTTCTTGTCCGAAGGATTCATATCGTGCATCGGAGTACCTTCTTCGATGGCAAAAGACAAACTGGATGTGTTGTTGCCCAATGGGTATTCGATGCGTGCGGATAGAAAATGATGCGTGAAGATTCGCATTGGGAATCAAGAGTTCGATCTGCAAGCGTCGTTACTACCATTGGTGTTCGACGTTATATTTGGAATGGATTGTCTCTCGGAGCAGCCAGCCTATATTGATTGCGGTCGCAAGGAAGTCAAGTTGGGAGCAAGTCGTGAGACGACTTTTACGGGCTTAAAAGGGTCGAGCAAGACGTTGTTGTCTGCTCTTCAGGTGGTGAAGGCGGTTCGTGCTGGTGCAGAGCTGTTCTTTATACTAGTGGAGGTTGCAAAGCCAAAGCCTACGTTGGATAGTATTTCAGTGGTAGCTGAGTACCCTGATATGTTCCCCGCAGATCTCCCTGGAGCCCCGCCTCAACAGGAGATAGATTTCACTATTGAGCTAGTGCCAGGTGCGAAGCCTGTGTCACTATCTCCGTATCGGCTAGCGCCTAAGGAAATGGTGGAGCTGAAGGTGCAACTTCAAGAGTTGTTGGAGCAAGGGTTTGTGCGTCCAATTTCGTCGGCTTGGATCGCATCGGTCCTCTTTGTTTAGTAGAAGGACGGAAGCTTGAGGTTATGTATCAATTACCGAGAACTGAACAAGTTGACGGAAAAGAACAAGTACCCAATCACAAGGATCGATGATCTTTTTGATCAGTTGGTCGGGTCGACGTTGTACTCTAAGTTAGATCTCAAGTCTGGTTACTATCAGCTGAGGATAAGGGGGAGTGATATCCCTAAGACAGCGTTTAGTACAAGATACGGGCATTACGAGTTTACGGTCATGCCGTTTTGGCTGAGGAATGCGCCGTCAGTGTTCATGGATTTGATGAACAGGACCTTCAGGGAGTACTTGGACCATTTTGTGATCGTCTTCATCGATGATATTTTGGTGTACTCGCAGAGTGAGGAAGATCACTTCAGGCATCTTCATTTGGTTTTGGAGATGCTAAGGAGTAATCAACTGGACGCAAAGTTCTTGAAGTGCGAGTTTTGGTTGTCCTCAGTGGCGTTCCTCGGTCATATAGTGAGTGGGGAAGGAATTGCAGTGGATCCGACGAAGATTGTTGGGATACGAGAGTGGCCTGAGCTTTCTACGATAGCAGAAGTCCGGAGCTTTCTGGGGCTTGCCGGCTATTATAGGCGCTTCGTAGAGAACTTCTCACGGATAGCGTTACCTCTCACTACTTTGACGTGGAAGGAGCAGAAGTTCATTTGGATGCCGGAGTGCGCGCGAGCTTTTGAAGAGTTGAAATGTCGGTTGACCACGGCGCCTGTGTTGAGTTCGCCGAGTGGGACTGAAGGTTACGAGATTTATAGCGATGCTTCTGGCAGTGGTTTGGGTTGTGTGCTGTTACAGCATGGAAGCATTATAGCATATGGCTCGAGACAGCTGAAAGTGCCCGAGAGGAAATATCCGGTCCATGACTTGGAGTTAGAGGCCGTGATTTTTGCCTTGAAGCTGTGGAGACATTATTTGTACGGTGTGAAGATTGACATCTACAACGATCACAAGATCCTGAAGTATTTGATTGATCATAAAGATTTGAACATGCGGCAGCATAGATGGATGGAGTTCCTCGGGGACTATACATTTAAGATCCACTACGTGCCTGGTAAAGGTAATGCGGTTGCGAATGCGTTGAGTCGCCGGGCCCCAGCTCAAGCCAATTGGCTGTCGATCCATGACGAGCGGTTGGTTCGGGAGTTGGAGGCGATGGAGATCGTTTGTGTAGATAAGCAATCAAGTGTTGAAGCAGTATTGAATTGGACTGAAGTTTAATATGACCTTGCTGATCGGATTCGGCAGGCATTGGATATGGATGTCCACATGAAGCAACTCGTGATAGTGGCTCTGGATGGGTCAAATTCCCAATTCGTTGTGGAGGAAGGATTACTTTGGAAAGATGGTCGTTTGTGCGTCCCAAGCGTGGGCAATTTGCGGGTGGAATTGTTGTACGAGGCGCATCATACCAAGTACTCAATTCACCCGGGGAGCACGAAGATGTACCGCGATGTTAAGAAATTGTTCTGGTTGCCAGGACTGAAAAAGGATGTGGCGCTGTACGTGGCAAAGTGCCAAACTTGCGCCTTGGTGAAGGCGGAATGCCAAAAGCCGGGAGGATTCTTGAAGTCCTTGACATCACTATGGACTTTGTGCATGGGTTGCCAAGGTCGCAAAATGGGAACGATGCCATTTGGGTGGTCGTACATCGTCTAACAAAGGTGTCGCATTTCATCCCGCATAGGAAGGATGATCCGGTTGAGAAATTGGCAAAGTTATATGTAGACAATATTGTGCGGCTTCATGGTGTGCCCCGCAGCATCGTGAGTGACCGAGATGGGGGGTTCACGTCCAATGATTGGAGGCTAGTGCAGCAAATGTTGGGAACAAAGCTGAGTGTTAGCACAACCTTTCATCCACAAACGGATGGGTAGACCGAGAGGGTCAATAGGACAATGGAAGACATGCTTCGCATGTGTGTCCTGGACTTTGGAAAGCAATTGGAAGACCACCTATACTTGGTGGAATTTGCGTACAACAATAGCTACCAGGCGAGTATTCAAATGGCGCCCTTCGAGGCCCTATATGGTAGAAAATGTCGCACGTCATTGTCCTGGTTGGAAACGGGTGAGTCAAAGTAGTACAAGCATCAAGAGGTGGAGGATGCTACTTCATTGGTGCGAACCATTTGGGAGAGGTTGCTAATCACTCAGGATCGTCAGGCGAAGTACTATAATGCCAAGCACATGAACGTGTAGTTTGCTGTGGGCGACTGGGTGCACTTAAAGATCAAGCCGTTCAAGGGTGTCTCGCGGGTGCGGTGATTGAAAAAGCTAAGCTCGAGGTACCTTGGGCCGTTTGAGGTTCTGGAGCGGGTTGGCGAAGCAGCCTATCGTTTGAAGCTATCAGTGGAGCTTAGTGGTCTACATGATGTATTCCATATATCGGTGCTACGGAAGGCGGTGCAAGAGCCTACGCAAGTGATCGCAGTTGATCAAGTGTCGGTGGATAGTGTGTTGACGACAAAGGTCAAGCCCGTGCGGATTGAGGACTCGGAGGTCAAGCGGCTACGCAATAAAGAGATCATGATGGTCAAGGTCCGTTGGGACAATTGCGGCCGAGAAGAGCTCTCTTGGAAACGAGACCAGACTATGCTTGACGAGTACCCGGAGTTGTTCTGCTAAGGTACAAATTTTAGTTTTGTACTTATCCTTTCCTTTATGTAATTTCGTGGACGAAATTCTTTTAAGAGGGGGAGAGCTGTAACGCCCCGAAACTCAAAAGAGCGGCGGGAGGCGTTTTGGGCCAAATTTGGTATTTGGCAGGGGGTACACGGCCTGGGACATGGGCGTGTCCCAGGGCGTGTAGTGTTCGTTCGTCTATCAGGCCAGCGATCTGGGATCGACGATCTGGCCAGTGTTCGATGATCTTGGGTCAACGATCGTCGAACAGGGTACACGGCTGGTTGTCACGGGCGTTTCATGACATTTCGACAATTTTCCAGCAATCTGCGTTCGACGAACTGTCTGCGTTCGATGATTTTGCCAGGGAACTCTGTTCGACGATTTGGCAGCATTCAGTGATCTTAGCACGACGATCGTCGAGCGCGGGGCGATTGTGGCGTGTTTGACTCTGTCGACGCGGAGTGTCGACACAGAAGTTTTGGCGGGATCTAGACTAAATGTCCCGACACAATTTTATTGGTCGTGGACGTGTCTTGCTCCGGATTAGTGAACTGTGCGGTTCTTAGCCCCATTTGTCCAGGTCAGACCTGGATCGTAGCCGTGCATTTCCCTATTGTGGGATCCGACGGCTGGTGGTTAATCCGATTGGGATATACCCGTGTACAGGGTCTCAAAACCCTTATTCTTCTGCCGCTAATTGATTGTCTCTGAGATATCTGCAAGGAAAAAATACCAAACTAACAATTCATCAAGGCAAGTATACCTATCGAAATGCAGCTAGGGGACACAAGTGTCGTATTGAAATCCGGGAACAGTTGAGTAAGCTTACTCACATGAAATCTATTATTTTATCGACGGCAAAATAAGGTTTAGCTAAATGGACAAGAAGAAGAGAACTACTTGCATGAAAAGATAAAGAGAGCTAAAAGAGCGATTAACTTAAGATTAGTAACGATGAAGGGAAAATGCACTCGATCAGAAATCACCTCGGCAAGAGTGGTTAGAAAAATACGATAAATAAACCTAAGCTAATTAGGGTAAAGGTCCTTGACCGTGGAGGTTCCATGAATATTGACACGCTTCTCTCGAAGGCCGTGCCTAACTGAGTTTAGGAAGGTCCGACCGACTCTCGCCTAAATCGGAGGCCTAAAACTCGCTTTACGCGGTGAACCCCTCAATTGGATTTTACTCCAATCCGGGAGATTTGAACGTCTGCCTCTCTCAAGGGGTGCGAACAACTCCCTTTACTCTTGAGTGCTCATTTCAAACTTTCGGCCTCTCGGCTAGCCCAGAATGAAAGCAAAGGTGGAGAGTATATATCGATAATATACCTCCAACCCGTGATAAATCAAGAGTAATTCAAAGCTAAACCCTAAAAAGAAAAGGTAAGATTCAAAGCATCATAACCTAATCACTCAAACCTCGGATCAATTAGATCGAGTACATGGAGGATTAGTTAATCATGGTGAGGTGGAAGAGGGGGATGAGTAGAAGAAAAATACTGAAAACAGAGCAGGAACGAAAAAGATAACAACACTTTTTATTAAGAGAAACAGTGATCTTAAAGCTTGAAAACCAGAGATTACAAGAACATGAAAAGGAAACTACACTATCATTAGCATTATACTACAGAAAGAAGCTAGGAGCTAATACAGGGAAAGCATAAAGCTAGAACTACGAACTAAAAATGGAAAGACATGCTTAAAAAGTTCAGAAATACAAAGGACAGAACCTCCCCTCTCAAAGCGAAAAGTTGTCCTAAAACCCCTGGAGTTGGGCTCTATTTATAGAATTTTTCGGGTCGGGTCACGCCCCCCTGTCACGCCCTGGTCGGGCGTGACCCTGGGGCGTGACACATTCGGCGTGACTGTTTCGGGCAGGAATTGAATTCTGACGGAGTTGTTGCGGTACATGCCCACAGGTCACGCCCTGGTAGGGCGTGACCCTGGGGCGTGTTCTTTGCGGCGTGACTTTGTGAGCTGAAATTGAATGCTGGAGGTGACGGGCGGAATTGCTGAAGTACATGCCCATATGTCACGCCCGGGTCAGGCGTGACCCTGGGGCGTGACACTTTCGGTGCGGCGGTGGAGCGGGAAAAAACGAGCGCGCTGCGGCGATTCCTCGGAACCTGGGGACACGCCTATAGTACACGCCCGTATCGGGTGTGTCACGGGCGTGACCGAGGGCGTGTACACTAAGTTTCCACAGAATGCAGTTTCGGACCAATTGCTTCATTCCTCTGGGTTACACGCCCTAG
The DNA here is from genome assembly GCA_039583875.1 of Platanthera guangdongensis. Lineage (NCBI taxonomy): Eukaryota > Viridiplantae > Streptophyta > Magnoliopsida > Asparagales > Orchidaceae > Platanthera > Platanthera guangdongensis. The sequence goes on along the minus strand of CM077164.1, from coordinate 80,359,708 downwards.
GTACACGCCCTGGTAGGGCGTGACCTTGGGGCATGTCACAGCAAAATTCGGCTGAAAGCCGTGAAAACCTGCAAAAAGCAGAAAAAATGCATTAGCGACAAAAATATATACAAAGGGGAATCAAAACAAGTACTTTACAAGACATGATTGGATTTAAAACCCTGAAAATATCCTAATAAAATTGACTGCAAACGTATTATCAAATTCCCCCAAGCTTAAGTTTTGCTTGTCCCCAAGCAAAGATATAAAGACAAGCTAATCATAAAAAGTGACTAATTCAAAAAGTTTTAATCATACTCACACAAGTACTATGCGAAATTCTAGGTAGGGAGAATGTAAAACGTAAATCTAAAACAATTATTTAGGTATGGTTTAACTTTTATAAACTTTACTTAATAAAAATAAATCATCCAGAATTTTGACGAAATTCTTTAAATAGATTTGAGCAAGGTAATGAAAATGAAAAGAACGTATTGAGTTATTACTAGATCCAAGCAACGCATTATAATTATATCAATTAAATAACAAAAATCTAAGTTTAAATCCAAAACTAAAACTGATTTACTTTTTTTCTTTTCTTAGTTGTTAAATAAAATTAAAAAAAGGGCGTGAATCAAAAGGACTTAATAGGACCGAAACGTTTGGTTTAGGAATATGAATAGGAGTGGAATTCAAATATAAACATGGAGGCTTAAAAATCACACTAAACCAAAACAACGAGTTTCAAAAAAAAATAAATTTATTTTAAACAAAATATGTATAAATAAATTTATTTTTTTTTCTCTTTATGATTATTTATCTCTTTTTTATTATTATTATTTTCATTCATTTTTGTTTTTTTTTTCAATTTATTGCTTTTGAGTACACCTTTTTAACAATATCTCCACAGATAAGACAAAATTTCCTATCAAACAAAATTAGCGTGATTAGATAGGTAGGAATTTGAGCTTTGGTGAAAATGAAATGGTGTGTGGAGTTTATCAAATGAATTTGGAAAAAAGGCTCAAAAGCGGCTAACTAGTGGTAAAAGAGTTTAGGTTGGCAAGAAAGCTCAAACGTAAACAAAAATGGCCTAAATCATTTTCACGCGTTTTTTTTTAAATTTATTTAAAACATAGAGTCGATAAATTTCAAAAAGTAAGTTCGAGATAATAAAAGAAGATTGATGAAATTATCTTGAAAATAAAAATAATATGTCACTTGGATCGTTCATATCTACTACGTTATTCAAAATATGTTCTTACAAAAATCATCTAAAGATGAAAAGGAAAATAGTGGATGATAAATTTTTAGAGAAAGTAAAGAAAATAAAGAACGGAAAACCATAATAGAAATGCACGGTTTAGAGAAATATTTTACCTTAACATGCTACCGTGAATTAGAAACACAGCATGACCAACATTTTACTTGTGAAATATGATTAAAAAGAATGATTAGAAAAATTATAATTAACTACGTTGTTTATAAAGAAGTTTGAGAAAAACAAAACATAAACATGGGGTACTTATTGAAATACCAAAATGCAGCTATATATATATAATAATTTTTGTTGAAATTTTTTGAAATTTTGGATTTTTTGGGATATTTACAAAACAAAAAGAAAACAAAAAGAAGGAGGAAGTCCTCCCCCAAGCTTAAAATCTACATTGTCCGCAATGGAGAAGGAGGTCGGAGAACGAGAGAAAAGTAAAGTACAGAAATAAAAGACAGAATTGAAAAGCAGGTACTTCCCCGGTTTTATTTTGCAGGGCAAGTTCAGTGATGCCGCTCCTCCATGCCTGTGCTGTGGATCTTCATGAAACGTCGTCCGACGGACTTTGGCATGGAAGCAGAACCGTTGGAGCAGGCGATCGCAGAAGTTTCAGCTTGCCGGAGCCAGTCGGGGCAAAAAGTGTAAAAGAAAGAAAACAGAAAAAGATAACTTGGGTTGCCTCCCAAGAGCGCCCTTTGTTTAAAGCGTCGTTTGAGCTCGACGCATTAAAATAATAATGTCCCAAATATTGTTTAAAAATAAAGTTCGAATAAAGTTAAAGTTTTGAGAAAAATAAAGTTCTGATTAATCAAATGTCAGGACCGGAAAGATAGAGTTAACAGGGTTGAGACTGACATCATCACAGAAATACAGTTTAAGACGCTGACCATTCACTTTGAAAGTACCCTTATCAGGGTGGGAAATTAAAACAGTACCATAAGAAAAGACTTCTAAAACAGTAAAAGGCCCAGACCAACGTGATTTTAATTTACCCGGGAATAAACGTAAACGAGAGTTATAAAGAAGCACTTGGTCGCCTGGCTTAAAGATTTTTGGGTGCCTAAGATGTCGGTTGTGTAAACGCTTCGTCCGCTCTTTATAAAGTCTATTATTTTCATAAGCGTAAGAGCGCCACTCGTCGAGTTCGTTAAGTTGAAATTTTCTAAAATCGCCGACAGAGTGGGGATCGAAGTTTAAAAATCGCAAGGCCCAAAAGGCGCGGTGTTCTAACTCTACGGGTAAATGACACGATTTTCCATAAACCAACCGATATAGCGTACAGCCGAGGGCGGTTTTGTACGCTGTTCGGTAGGCCCATAGAGCATCGTCTAATTTGGCGGACCAGTCTTTTCTAGATGTTGAAATAGTCTTTTCTAAATTTTTTTTATTTCTCTATTCACTACTTCGACTTGTCCGTTAGTTTGGGGGTGGTAGGCAGTTGAAAGCTTATGAGTAACGCCATATTTAGTTAGGATTTTTGAAAATTGTGCGTTACAGAAATGGGAACCCCTATCACTAACGATAGCGCGCGGCGTACCGAATCGAGAAAATAATTTTTTGAGGAAATTAACTACGACTCGGGCGTCATTCGTGGGAATAGCTTGGGCTTCGGCCCAACGTCAAACATAATCAACGGCAACTAAAATATACTTATTCCCGAAGCTAGAAGGAAAAGGGCCGACAAAATCAATCCCCCAGAGGTCGAAAACTTCGCACTCTAGGAAATAATTTTGTGGCATTTCATTTTTATTCGAAATATTCCCCGACCGTTGGCAACTATCACACCTACTCACAAAGGCATGCGCGTCTTTAAACAGGCTGGGCCAGTAAAATCCCGCGCTTAACACTTTGTGAGCGGTGCGAGCAGCTTGATAGTGCCCACCTGTCGGTCCTTCATGCAAATGTTTAATAATATCTAATCCTTCATCCAAGGAAACACACCTCCTGATCACTTGGTCTGCACAGACTTTAAAAAGATGCGGGTCCTCCCAAAAGTAGTTCTTCAGCTCAGAAAAGAATTTCTTCTTTTGCTGAGATGAAAACTCTTTTGGGAGCACACGGGCCACTAGATAGTTGGCGATGCGGGCAAACCAAGGAGAAGTAGATGTGTTAATTATGAAAAGCTTCTCATCAGGGAAATAGTAATGAAAAGAATTTTCGTCTAATTGCTCGATAAACGGGTTGTCTAGGCGCTAAAGGTGGTCGGCGGCCAAGTTCTCGGCACCTCGCTTATCACGGATCTCTAAGTCAAACTCCTGGAGGAGTAAGACCCAGCGAATCAAGCGAGGCTTGGCATCCATTTTAGAGAGAAGATATTTGAGGTCCGAGTGGTCCGTAAAAACAATAATTTTCGAAAGAGTAATATAAGGGCGAAATTTGTCAAATGCGAATACTACAGCTAAGAGCTCCTTCTCGGTTGTGGTGTAATTTTCCTGTGCAGATGTGAGAGTTTTACTAGCGTAATAAATGGGGTGGAAGTTTTTGGAAATACGTTGACTTAGTACGGCTCCCACCGCATAACTACTCGCATCACACATTATTTCAAATGGAAGATCCCACACCGGAGCAATCATGATTGGCGCATTAACTAATTTTTCTTTTATTAAATTGAAGGCAGCTAGACAGAGGTCATCAAAGATGAATGGGGCGTCTTTTTCTAAGAGATGGGTAAGGGGCTTGGTGATTTTGGAAAAGTCCTTTATGAAGCGGCGGTAGAAACCCGGATGACCCAGGAAACTTCTTATGGCTTTTATGTTCGTAGGTGGCGGCAGTTTCTCGATAACTTCTATTTTTGCAACGTCTACTTCAATACCCCTTCAGAAATTTTATGTCCCAAAACTAACCCTTCCCTTACCATAAAATGACATTTTTCCCAATTTAAGGCGAGGTTAGTTTCTTCGCATCGCTCTAAGACTTTTTCGAGGTTCTCTAAGCAACTATCGAAGGAATTCCCAAAGACGGAGAAATCATCCATGAAGACTTCCATAATGCTTTCTACGTACTTGTCAAAGATGGCGAGCATACATCGTTGGAATGTAGCCGGCGCATTGCACAATCCAAACGACATTCTTCGGTAGGCGAAGGTGCCGAAGGGACAAGTAAACGTAGTTTTCTCCTGGTCCTCGGGGGAGATGGGGATTTGAAGATACCCCGAGAGGCCATTGAGAAAACAATAAAAGCTATGTCCGGAAAGTCGTTCTAAAATTTGATCAATGAACGGCAAGGGGAAGTGATCCTTGCGGGTGGCGTCATTCAACTTACGGTAATCTATACACATTCGCCATCCGGTCACCGTCCGAGTCGGGATTAATTCATTATTTTCATTACTTACGACCGTTATCCCTCCCTTCTTTGGTACTACCTGTACTGGGCTAACCCACTTACTGTCGTATATAGGATAGATAATTCCTGCGTCTAACAATTTCATAACCTCGCCCTTAACTACGTCTTTCATGTTTGAGTTTATACGACGCTGAGGTTGTATAGAGTTACGAGAATTATCTTCCATTAAGATTTTATGAGTGTAGAAAGATGGGCTTATGCCCTTGATATCAGATATCTGCCAAGCAATAGCTTGGCGATGCTTTTGTAAAATTGAAAGAAGTTTATTCTTTTGTGCATCCGTGAGGTAGGCCGAAATTATGACAGGCAGCTTAGAGTCCTTTTCTAAGAAAGCGTATTGAAGGTGCTCTGGTAGTTCTTTCAGTTCCAAGGTAGGGGGGTCATCATACGAGGTCTTGGAAATTTGTTCTTTTTCAAAAACTATGTCCTCGTACACTTTTTTATATGTAAAATTAAAAGGGGTGTTGCTAGCGGCCATGGAGGCTTCGTGTAGCGATTCAGTTGGAAAAGTAGAAGAGGAACAGAAATCAAAAAATTCTTTTTCAAAATCAGAGGGGCGGGTGGAGGATTCTTCACCTAGGTGTAGAGATTCAGTTGGAAGAGTAGGAGAGGAACAAAAATTGGAAAATTCTTTTTCAAAATCAGAGGTGGGAGAGAAGGATTCTTCACTTACGGTATCCATGAAAAAACAGGAGTCATCATTAGATAGTGTGTTCTTCATCGAGGGGGTGATAGAGAAAGTTACCTCATCGTCGCCCACTCGAAGGAAGAGCTTACCATTGCTTACATCAATGATAGCTCGGGAGGTGGCAAGGAAGGGTCGGCCAAGGATCAGGGGCACCTAGACGTCTTCTTCGATGTCTAAAATGACAAAGTCCACCGGGAAGATGAACTTGTCAACTTTGACTAGGACGTCCTCCACTATTCCTAACGGGTATTTGACTGACCTGTCGGCTAGCTGGATACTCATTCGTGTGGGGTTGAGACTACCAATTCCTAACTTTTTAAACAACGAGAGGGGCATAAGATTAATACTCGCACCTAAGTCGGCTAAAGCGTGTTTGACAAAGAGATCACCGAAGACACACGGGATAGAGAAACTACCCGGGTCACTGATTTTTTTCGGTAATCCGTTTGTCAAAACCGCCGAGCACGCGGCATTTAACGTGACATGAGAAAGGTTCTCTAACTTCTTCTTGTTAGTTAGGAGGTCCTTAAGGTATTTTTCGTACTTCGGCATCTGGGATATGGCTTCGTGGAAAGGCAGATTTACGTGGATTTGCTTAAACATTTCCAAAAAACGGGTGTATTGATCATCCTGTCGTTGTTTATTAAGTTCGGAAGGGTATGGCGGGGATGGATTATTTTTAAAGGTGGGTGGTGGAGTGAGTTCTTTTTCTACGATAGGGGTGATAATTTCTTCGGCAGAGGGTGGAATTTTTAAAACGGGAACGGAGCTTTGATTTTTAAAAACGGGAGCGGAGCTTGCCTCGGGTTCTTCACTTACCATACCAGGAACTTTCTTCCCACTCCGAAGAGTTATAGCTTTCGCTTGCTCTCTCGGGTTGGGCTCGGTATTGGAAGGAAGAGACCCTACGGGTCGCTTAGAAATCATTTTAGCGAGCTGTCCTACCTGATTTTCTAAGTTTTTAACACTTTCGGTTAAGGTCCTAATCGTAGCGTCATTAGCATTCATGTTTTTTGAAAACACTTCCTCCAAATTTGGAGGTTTTGGAAAACTTTGAGGAGGTGGTGGTGGAGCAGAAAAATCACATTGCGGTGGCGGGCGCACAGCATTCGATGGATTGCTCCACGAAAAATTCGGATGATTTCTTAAGGCAGGATTATAACTATTCGGAAAATTAAAACCAGGAGGATGATAATTCGCAGCAGAAAAATTATTAAAAGCAGTTCTAGGCATATTATTTACATAATCCAAATGTTCAGCTGGAGGAGTTGCAGATTCCCATACCTGAGGGGCGGAGGCAGCAGTCATCTCCGTAATTTTTTTGCTTAATATTTCAACTTGCAGTGCGAGTTGTGAGACGTTGTCCACTTCAAAGAGACCTGCAGGTTTGTTTGGGCGGACCTAGGCACATTCCACTGGTAAGTGTTCATGGCCATGTCTTCAAACAGCTCAAGAGCTGCTTCCGGGGTCTTATGGTTTAAAGTACCGCCAGAAGCTGCGTCTATCATTTGCTTCGTGCTTTGATTTAGCCCATTATAAAACGTCTGCACCTGCAACCATACAGGCAGAGCGTGATGTGGGCATCGTCTTAATAATTCTTTAAATCTTTCCCAGGTTTCGTAAAGGGTCTCTGAGTCTATTTGTCCAAAGGCAGAAATGTCATTCCTAAGTTTAGCAGTTTTAGCAGGCGGAAAATACTTGGCCAAAAATTTTTCAGTTAATTGTGTCCAAGTAGTTATGCTATTTTTAGGAAGGGTGTTCAGCCACTGCTTAGCCTTAATTCTAAGAGAGAAAGGAAATAATCTTAGCCTAATAGCATCATTTGTGACACCATTTATCTTGAAGGTGTCACAAATCTCAAGAAAGCTGGCTATGTGTGCGTTCGGGTCTTCATCTTGAAGCCCGTCAAATTGCACATACTGCTGCACCATTTGAATTATGCTATGCTTCAGTTCAAAATTATTATTATTTATTGCAGAGCGAACTATACTAGTTTCTGTACCCTCGAGATTTGGTCGTGCATAATAGGACATAGGCCTTTGCACGACTTCCTCCACATTGGGTTCTGCCATTCTTAAGGTAGAAAATGACTCGGAATCGTCAACCGGCACTTGGGTAGTAGGGCCTTGAAATCGCGATCTTCTTCGAAGAGTACGCTCAATTTCGTGGTCCAGGTCCAAAGTAACCGACGGACTACCGCGGGTCATACACTAGAAGAAAAGAGGAGAAGCAAGACTAAAAAGTAAAAGAGCTAATGAAGTTGGAAAAAAATTTTTGAAATAGATTTTTTTATATTTTAACTCCCGAACTTCCCAAGGGCTACCCGGTGAAGGGTTCGCAAGGTACTAGACAAGATAGTGGCATTTAGAGCCACTTTGCCCTTTTCGAGAGAGTTAGGTGGTGTAGAAAATTTTGTGATGTGGGTTTCTATTAAGAATGAGGTAATTAAAATCCAGCCATTTATCTCTGTGCGAGTAGGCGGAAATTAAAAGCTATACTCACGCACTCGACAGAAAATTAAAACACACCCACTCGATAGAAAGTAAACACACTCTACTGAAATAAAGCCTGCCAATTAACTCAAGTGAGTAGGCGGAAAAATAAAATACGCACACTCTACTGAAATAAATCCAGCCAATTAACTCAAGTGAGTAGGCGAAAAAATAAAAGAGACGCACACTTACTTGAAATAAATCCAGCCAATTAACTCAAGTGAGTAGGCGGAAAAATTAAAAATACGCACACTTAACAAAATCCAGCCATTTAACTCAAGTGAGTAGGCGGAAAAAATTTAAGAAGGAGGCTGAGAAAGAGAAGTGATAAAATTAATATATTCGCGTTTTCAATTTATCAACAAGCGTTGCTTCCCCGGCAACGGCGCCAAAAACTTGATTGTCTCTGAGATATCTGCAAGGAGAAAATACCAAACTAACAATTCATCAAGGCAAGTATACCTATCGAAATGCAGCTAGGGGACACAAGTGTCGTATTGAAATCCGGGAACAGTTGAGTAAGCTTACTCACACGAAATCTATTATTTTATCGACGGCAAAATAAGGTTTAGCTAAATGGACAAAAAGAAGAGAACTACTTGCATGAAAAGATAAAGAGAGCTAAAAGGGGGATTAACTTAAGCTTAGTAACGATGAAGGAAAAATGCACTCGATCAGAAATCACCTCGGCAAGAGTGGTTAGAAAAATACGATAAATAAACCTAAGCTAATTAGGGTAAAGGTCCTTGACCGTGGAGGTTCCATGAATATTGACACGCTTCTCTCGAAGGCCGTGCCTAACTGAGTTTAGGAAGGTCCGACCGACTCTCGCCTAAATCGGAGGCCTAAAACTCGCTTTACGCGGTGAACCCCTCTATTGGATTTTACTCCAATCCGGGAGATTTGAACGTCTGCCTCTCTCGAGGGGTGCGAACAACTCCCTTTACTCTTGAGTGCTCATTTCAAACTTTCGGCCTCTCGGCTAGCCCAGAATGAAAGCAAAGGTGGAGAGTATATATCGATAATATACCTCCAACCCGTGATAAATCAAGAGTAATTCAAAGCTAAACCCTAAAAAGAAAAGGTAAGATTCAAAGCATCATAACCTAATCACTCGAACCTCGGATCAATTAGATCGAGTACATGGAGGATTAGTTAATCATGGTGAGGTGGAAGAGGGGGATGAGTAGAAGAAAAATACTGAAAACAGAGCAGGAACGAAAAAGAAAACAACACTTTTTATTAAGAGAAACAGTGATCTTAAAGCTTGAAAACCAGAGATTACAAGAACATGAAAAGGAAACTACACTATCATTAGCATTATACTACAAAAAGAAGCTAGGAGCTAATACAGGGAAAGCATAAAGCTAGAACTACGAACTAAAAATGGAAAGACATGCTTAAAAAGTTCATAAATACGAAGGACAGAACCTCCCCTCTCAAAGCGAAAAGTTGTCCTAAAACCCCTGGAGTTGGGCTCTATTTATAGAATTTTTCGGGTCGGGTCACGCCCCCCTGTCACGCCCTGGTCGGGCGTGACCCTGGGGCGTGACACATTCGGCGCGACTTTTTCGGGCAGGAATTGAATTCTGACGGAGTTGTTGCGGTACACGCCCACAGGTCACGCCCTGGTAGGGCGTGACCCTGGGGCGTGTTCTTTGCGGCGTGACTTGGGGAGCTGAAATTGAATGCTGGAGGTGACGGGCGGAATTGCTGAAGTACACGCCCATATGTCACGCCCGGGTCAGGCGTGAACCTGGGGCGTGACACTTTCGGTGCAGCGGTGGAGCGGGAAAAAACGAGCGCGCTGCGGCGATTCCTCAGAACCTGGGGACACGCCTATAGTACACGCCCGTGTCGGGTGTGTCACGGGCGTGACCGAGGGCGTGTACACTAAGTTTCCACGGAATGCAGTTTCGGACCAATTGCTTCATTCCTCTGGGTTACACGCCCTAGGTACACGCCCTGGTAGGGCGTGACCTTGGGGCGTGTCATAGCAAAATTCGGCTGAAAGCCGTGAAAACCTGCAAAAAGCAGAAAAAATGCATTAGCGACAAAAATATATACAAAGGGGAATCAAAACAAGTACTTTACAAGACATGATTGGCTTTAAAACCCCGAAAATATCCTAATAAAATTGACTGCAAATGTATTATCACTAATTCTCTGTCTAAGTTCTAGAGAGAAGGGAGAGCGAAGGAGGAAGAAGAAACCTAGATCCAGTCCTTGGAGGGGCTTCGGAGCTCCAAATAGCGAGCCGACTTCGGATGTACGAAGGCAAAGAGAGTGCGGTGCTTTTCATCTGCTTACATTTCCATCGCGCCGAGGAAGAATGCTAGGGTAACGATTCTCTTCTTGAGCATGTGAAGCTCTTCTTCTTTTACATTGGAAGCCCGCTCTCGTGAGTTTGCAGTGAGTTTGAGGCACTCCTTCAGGTAGATATGTGAAGTCCCCGTTGTGTAGAGTCCGTAATCGAGAACGGACATAGGCATGATTTGTGAAGCCTATCCGGACATGTTGGTCTGGATCGGTGATGTTGCATTGCATAAATGGCCGGAGAAGACTCCGTGCGAATGTTTGTTTTCGGGTTTCTCTACGTGGTAGATTGCAACAGGGTGCCTTGGGGATTAACCCAAATGTGCACCCAGAAAACTGGGCAGATGCGTAATTCTGCCAAACATGTGGGTCTGGGAGCCAACTTGAACATAACTGGGTTATGTGTTGTCTGTAAATGATTTGGGACTCGTGAAAGTTTGACCCGCGCATATGTTTTAAATTAACATTGCGGTGTGAGCAACGGGTCAGGCAGAACTGTACCCGCTCTATGTCGTTCGGTTAAAGAGACCTAAAATTACTTGACACTTACCGTTGGCATAGATTGAGGGTCTTTGGCAGTAGCCATAAATACTAAATGCTCACGAGTTATGGCCGTCCAAAGGGATGGTGGTGAGTCGGCGGACTTTGACCGTGATCACCGAGAATGTGCCCTGAGTGCACGAGGTGTGTGGCCGTGCGAGCCTACGCCTGTGATTTAGTGATATTACTATACTGCTTGGTTATACTAATAAATTGCAGGGAAGAAGCATCTCCACCCCGAATTGGGGGCGGGATCGTTATAATTTGGTCAGCATTGCTGATCGTTTCCTTTGTTTGCCAACGTGCGGTGGTTTGTTGCTTGCAGGTGCTGCTGGACCAAGCGGTCAATAGCGGGCTAAAGCCCAAGTTGCTGTGCCAGCCCTCGAAGGCCTAATATTTTGGATGTTTTCTTTATTCATGTATGGTCGGCCTGCGTGCCGAGGTTTGAAAACATGTAATTTTGAAGGAAACAATTTGTAAGGCCTTAAGGCCAGTACTTGTGTATTTGTACTTCTTTCCTTTGGGATTGTTTAGTGGACATTCATGCTATTTGTGCTGGGTTCTTTTAATTGCAAAAACAAAACTGCTTCCCCTAGAATGCTCTGTGTAGGACATTGAAATTATTGGATGGTTTCCATTGAGTAACCACCCGGTCTGTCTGTGGTATATGGCGTCGGGCCCCGGCCGGACCTACTGCTATATGTTATGCGACGGATAGGGGGTGTTACAACCTGTTCATGACAAAAACACTCCCAGCGGTGTAGTTGTTTGAGGGATGTTACACCCCCTGACACGCCCATGTCAGAGAGTGTGTACTTGTAAATTTTGCCAATAAAAGGCCAGCTGCTGTATGAGTTCAGGGTTCCAAAAATTTGAACCATTTTGATGTTAAGGGCTGCTGTTTGGTGCTTGCTTTAGTGCTATCGAATAGTTTAGAATGCTCGCCTAACCAAACTCATAAGCTATCCCCATTCCGATGAGCGGCTAATCGCTTTTATCCCTCGGTATCAAAGAGCATTGTGATTTAAAAATGTTTTAAATAACTAAAGTTCTTATTTTTCAATTAAATTAGAAAACTTGAGGTTTACCCTGATTTAACGACACGTAGAACCACATATCGATGTGTGGGATCTATTTCCGTTATCCATATGCTAGCTAGCCGAGAGGCCGTGCGTATGGACTGATCATCCCTGGGTAAAGAGAGTTACGCACAAACCCTCGAGAGAGGAGGCGCGCTAACTCTACCGTATTGAGTTCCCCACCCATTAGCGGGGTTCTTAGCGTACTGCGGGCATTAAGAGGAATCCTTCGTCGGACGAGAGCCCGGTTGAATAGCATTAATGTGCAGGTGAGCAATATTCCTAGAGATTGGTGAGCTCATAATCTTGGAACCTCCACGGCCAAGTTTCCGCTTTAATTGAATTGAAACTTTAGATCTCTAGTTATTCAAATCTATTTTTAATCCTAACGTAATTCGATACCGAGTGTTAACTCTTCATCGACTTTAATCTCAATCTATTTTTGTTCTATTTTAGTTAAAATCAACAAAAATATTTCCGTAAAATAATACTGCTTTCGGAGTAGTAGGGGTAATCAACCTGTTCCCCGGAAATTTACGATATGGATATTCCACCGAATATTCTGTATTACTTGCGATAAGTGCACTTGCCTCATCTAGCAAGCCCGCGGCGTTCGACTCATCAAACCAACCACCCACATAAGAGTCTGTTCGCGGGCCATAAGTAGGAGAACTTATTCTCTGAGTTTTTGTAAGGCTAATTTATAAAGGCTGAGGTAGGATATTGTAGAGTTCTCTGAAGTAGGAGATTGTGATATCTTTGAAGTAGGACCAGTGGGTCTGACTGTAGGTTTCTTGGAGAGAAACTGAGCCTTGTAGGATCTGAGGATCTGTGTTGAGAAGGAGGTGCTATAACCTTATCTATCACATTGCTAGTGGGGAAGAAGGGGAAGTGGATGTACCCTAGATTGGGGAACCACTATAAACTTGTCGTGTCCCTTGTGTTGTGTGCTTTGTTCTTTGCTGCATATGTTGTGATCAGTTTTGTTATTCTATTGTTTATGCTGGGTACAACTTATATTCTGAAATCCATTAGGGCTCATAGCAAAAGTTAAAAGAACTTCAAAGAAGTTTAATAGGTCACCTATTCACCCCCCCCCCCCCCCCCCCCCGCCCCGAGGCGACTTTCTACACATAGGCTTGACTTTCACAGAGACAACAAAAAATCACTTTTGCGACGTGCCAATTCTTTAGAAGACAACTTATATCTTGGTGCAGTAAGAAGCAAAATTGTGTGGCAACATCTACTGCCAAATAAGAGTATATCTCTGGGGGTAGTTGTTGCTCAAAGCTTCTATGGATAAGGAATCAACTCGAAGATTATAACTTAAAGTTCAGAGAAATTCTGATGTTTTGCGACTCCTCCAGCACCATTGCAATCACAAACAATGCAGTCTCCCACAGCCGGACCAAGCACATCGAGGTGCGCTACCACTTCATCCATGAGCACGTGGAAAATAAGGACATAGCCCTCAGCTATGTCCTGACGGACAAGAAGGTTGCTGATATTTTTTATGAAGCCGCTGGAAGAGACCAAGTTCGCGCTTTTCAAAACAGAGCTGGGTATGCTGAATAAGGATCCATGAAGACAGGCAAAGTGGCAGAAATTTTCTCGGGATCGATTTCAACAAAGCAGGAATTTTTACAAGTCAAATTTGGAGAACTTTGGCCAACTCGTCATATAATCTTATGATAGTAGCCGAATCAGATTCCTCCAACAAAAAATTTTGCTGAATTCTATTTGGGGCAAAATTTCACTTAATTTTATTGGATTCGAAGACTCGACGACCAAATTTGAGGTACGTGCATTCTTCATGCAATTTAAAAATTATATATATATAATTATAAATAGAGAAGGGAGGGCAAGATTCAGCAACACGTCGAAATACACCGACTCTCTGAACTGCTGGAATCCCACCCCTTCATCTTCCAGATTTCGCCGAATCCACCTCCCTATTCCCGTCGAAGATCTACTGCAGTGCGTGCGACAAGGATCGTGCGTCATCCCTAAGCCCTAGCTGACAGTCACACCGACACTCCACCGATCTTGCACAGTAAACCTTCCCGATCGCCCACTGTCGACACTTCCTCAGTCCAGTATAGTGTGTTATCGTTCAAGAGATTTTACAGTGCAGCAGTTGGGAATTCAGAATCTTCAGTGTTCAGAAATCTAGCTCTACCGAGATTCAACCCACTTTCCAGAATCTTGCATTCCAGATTTTCGTGTTTGTATTTCCTCAATGGCTGCTAGAACGACCTCTGATCTACTTGGGGGAAGTGAGTTGGTTCGCACCAGATTTGCTCATGCCTCTAACGAATTCCAGAATGCCATTCTCATGCTAGAGACAGTGGGACTCTCCTTCGTCCTCGAACACCCCTACAAGGTGCTGGACAATGAAGTTCTTGAATTATTTTCAGAATGCAAAGCTCGGGCATGAGGATTCTATGATAAAACGCAATGTTCAGAAGTACAAGGTCAAAGGGAAAGCTTCTCTCCTGTCCAGGGATGTGCGGCTTCCCGTCTGTGAAGAGGCTGATTACCTAAATGAAGACGATTTCACTAGGGCCCTGCTATTTTTTGTGTTGCCCCGAGGCACCAAGGCCATCAAGCGTAAAGGAATGAATGAGGAAGGCAAGCTCCTCTCCGACATCATTGGCAAGGAGCTGATCTGCAAGACCGGCTCGCATGACTACCTTTCTACAGAGATGTTCAAACTGCTTGTCGCTACAATCTGCAGAAGGAGGTTGGATTGGGGTGTGTTGCTATTTGACAAAATAAAGGATAGCCTAGTCACTCCTAACTTTGGAAGGATTATCAACCTATACCTGAACCAACTGGATGGTGATAGATTTGATATGACTAAAGGCGTTCTTATTCATCATTTGAATAAAATCGACTCCACAATCTTCACAGGATGGGATATGAGGATTATCCAGAGGGGGTGCCCCTGACCTCCAGTGGAGGAGGAAGAATACATTCCTGATGATAGGATCCCTTCACCACAGCCTAGTGAGATTCTTAATAGCATGAGTGCATGATTTGAGGGGGGAGTTGGTGATTCTAGAATCAGTTACAACTACAGCGACTTCAGTTCCAGATATGATTCCAATTTCAGTGGCCCCTAACATAATGCTTCCAGTTCCAGATCCAGAACCAGAGAATATGATGGCAAAGGTTGCTCAGATTTCTCAGACTGCTATTGAAGAGTTGATGCCTGAAGTGGCCGGGGTTGATACAGTTCAAGAGGACATTGTTGTTACAGATGATCAAACTGCTACTGATCATGATGAGGATGTTGCTGCTAAATTGAATCAAGATGCTGTTGTTGATGATGATGATACAGTTGCTGATGATTATCCAACTGTGGAAGATTATGAGATTGACGTTGCTGCACATGAGAATGTGAGTGTTGCTGATACTGCCATAATTATTTCAGAGTCGATGTTCATGGACAATCAGATTGTTCCTCTCCCTGATATGATCACCTCTGTAGTGTTTGATGGGGATCCAACTCCGTCCCAAATATCTATCTCCACTGAGGTTGCTGGACTAATACGTAACCTTGACAAAGGACTTGGCAAGATACCACAAGTGCTCGAAGGGGTAGTAGATCTTTCTGATAAAGCAGCCGCAGATGTGCATGCACCTGTCATAGGTTCTGCAGAACCAAGTTTGATTTTTGCGAATGTTCCTATTCCAGTGTTGCCAGATGTTCCTAGCTCAAGTTCTAGTGATCAGATCCTGAAAGCGGTTGAGGCCATGCTAGCAAAGCAACAGGTACAGTTCAATACCTCGTTGGTGAAAGTAGTTAAAAGAGTTAAACAATCAGAGAAGTTTACGCTTGATGGGCGTGCAAAAGTTAAAGTAAAATATGATAAGCTAGAGGCCATATTTGATTCAAAGTATGCAGAAGCTGCAACTGCAGTAACTCTTATGATGAGAGAACTTGAGCACAATAAAGGAGTAATGAAAAATGTTGACACAAATGCTCTCTCTCTCATCGACGCCCATAACAGATCAATGGCACATTATGACACTTCCTTGAAATCTTATGCAAATGCGATTTCTACAAAAGTCAAAAAGGGGGAGGATGCCATTACAGCAAAAGTTGTCGGTGTTGAAAAGACCATGCTCGATCAATTCAAACAAGCAAATGATTATAGCTATGACAACACCATGTGGCTACATGGACAACTATTCCCTCCTCCAGCTCCCACTGAGCCTGTTCATTTTGACGTTCATCCGGGTGAGCCTGGTCATGATGATGTTTATCAAGCTCCAGACTACACTCAATACTGGACAGACTCACATGACTTCTCTTAGGTTCATGGTGCTGTTGTGACTCCAGATGTTCAAGCTGCTACTGATGCTGCTCTTGCTGCATTCTCAGAGGCTCAGGTTCTCAAGAAAAGGGAATTTGGAAAAGGTACTTTCGAAGTCAGACAAGAACCGGCCATGCCAGCTCAAGTCAGAGAAGGGCCTGGCCATGAAATGGATGAAGTTTGGATGCCAACTTCAAAAGGAATTATCTTGGACACATTTTCCTTGCACGGTGTATTTCTTTGGTTCTTTTTAGGAAACCTTTTATAGCTGTTTGATTTCAAATCCCTCTATAAATACCAAAGATAATTTCAAAATCAACAAGGAATCCCAAAAACCTAATTGCAATTTTGAATTTCTAGATCTTCCTGAAATCGAACCCGTCGGCCGCACGCTGTCTAGATCGCGATATTCTTACGTTCGGCCGCACTTCGTCAATCATCTTCTTCGCCGGCTATTTCAATTGGATTGTTTCATCCTTCAAGATTCTTCAGACTCCATTCCAAGTTGGTTGAAGATTCAAGATCCAAGTTTCAAGATCCAAATATTGCAATTTTTCTGAGTTCTCCAAGATTCAAGATCAACCCTTCCAAGAACGCCCGATCGAGACTTGCAGTCGTGTGCTATTTTTGCAATATTATTTTAAATCGTGTAAGATATTTTTCTCTTAGTTTTTGTAGATCTGTTTGTTGATCGAGAGAGTAGATCCGTTTATGGATCGAGGTTGTAGATTCGTTTTACAGATCGAGTTGTTGGAGAGTTTGTTCTATAATTTGTAGTAGCGTTGTCTCCGAGCTGTAGGAGTTGCGACTCCGAGGTGTAAGATTTGATGAAAGCTGAGTTTGGTGAAGTAGCCGAATCTGCCCTTCGTGGGAGATAGGCGAGGCGGGATAGTGGATGTATCCAACTCGGGGAACCAATATAAAATCTTTGTGTTTGTGTGCGTGATATTTACGATTATTTTTATTCCGCAAAAAGATGCAAATTTCACCTATTCACCCCCCTCTAGGTGATTAGGTCAACGCTAGATAGTTTGACCCCCCCAAGCAAGCTTACGGCCCTGCTAGCTAGTGAGAGCCTGGATAGCGGGTCTATTCGAGGCCGAGTGTGCCTCCCAGCCCAGCAAGCTAATGGAAGCCTGGACAGCGGGATCCTCTTGGGGTCTTCCCTTAACCCCCAAGAGTGCCTACGGCCCTGCCAGCTATTAGAGCCTGAACAGTGGGTCTACTTGGGGGCAGAGTGTGCCTTCCAGCCCTGCCAGCTAATGGATGCTTGGACAACGGGATCCTCTCGGGGTCTTTCAAAATCGCAAACATTTTCTTTCCTTCCCCCAAGCGAGTCAACTTTCCTGTCAGCTAGTGAAAGCCTGGACAGCGGATCTACTCTTGGCCGAGTGCACCTTCCAGCCCTTCCAGCTAATGGATGCCTGGACAGTGGGATCCTCTCGGGGTATTCCCTTAACCCCCCCCCCCCCCCCCTCGCCCACCAAGCAAGCATACGACCCTGCCAGCTAGTGAAAGCGTAACAGCGGGTCTACTCAGGGTCTTGCAAATCACAATCTCTTTGCAATAATCAAAAGAAACCAACATGTGTCAATTCAATGAATATAGTATAACAGGATTTACAATCTTACCACCACTATGGGTAGAAACACTTCAGATCGTCTCCACTCCAAGTATGGCTCATGGTCACCCCCTCCACATTCTAGAGGTGGTAGACTCCTGACCCTTGGGCCTTTTGAACTATATAGGGACCTTCCTAGTTTGGATTGAGCTTCCCAACTACTGATGACCATCCTGCGGTGTCAACTTTCTACAGGACTAGATCTACCTCTTGGAATTGCTTGATCCAGACATGTTTGTCAAAATACTTGGTCATCCGCCGCTTGATCTCCTCCTGCTTGATAACAGCCACATCTCAAAGCTCTTTCACCATATCCAGCGAGAGTCATAGCTCCCCTTCATTTTCTTCCATCCATTCCTCATCTCCGCCACTGGCGGTAGCGACTCGCGGCGATCGAAGCTCAAATTACACGGCAAGACCTCCTCATACCCATGAGAAAGTTTGAAGGGATCTCTCCGGTGGCCGTGTTGGGGGTCATCCACTGAGGGGAGCTGCTCCACCCAACTCCCCCTCAAGTTCTCTATCTTATTCTTAAGCAAGTTGACGATGATTTTGTTGGCCTCCTCCACCTGGCCATTGATTCTTGGGTGGTGGACGGAGGCAAACCTGAGGTCAATCTCCAACTAGGTGTAGAAGCTAATGAATTCTTCACAGACAAATTGGGTTCTATTATTCGTGACAATGCCTTGAGGTAATCCGTATAGGCAAATGATCTCCCCCCATAAAAAATTTCTGATGACTCGGGATGTTACCATGGCCAACGCCTTAAACTCTAGCCATTTTGAGAAATAATCAACCATCACTAGAAGAAATCTTCTCTTCCCGCTTGCCCGGGGAAAAGGCCCAACCAAATCCATCTCCCGGACGGTGAAAGGCCATGACCCCGTGATTCTTCAAAGCCTTTAGGCATGAAGAGTTGGAGGGGGTGTAGAGCTAACATTTTTGGCACCTCCTTGCAAACTCTATGGTATCCTTCCTTGGGGATGGCCAAAAGTACCCATGCCTGACCACCCTTGCCTCCAAATTCCTGCCCCCTGAATGACTGCCACATTTGCCCTAGTGCACTTCTTCGAGAATCCACGAGATTTTCTCCTCCGCCATGCATCGCGCTAGAAGCCCTGACAACATCTTCCAATGCAACCCTCCTTCATGTATTAGGTAGTGTGCTTATTTTAGCCTGAATCCCTTTGCATCTTTGTTCCCTTCGGGATGTTTGTCGGTAGTCAAGAAAGCTATGAAAGGATACACCCATGAGGATTGTCATTCCACTTCCGTCAACTCTCCTTCCTCGATCGCCATGTGAAAATGCTAGGTCAAAGTTCCTCCACCTCGGGGCCCAAATTTAGACAACTGATCGACCACTGTGCTCTCCTCCCTGCGGACATGCTGGATGGAGAATGTCTGGAACCTGCCGACCATCACCCTTACCTTGGACAAGTACTTAATGACGGTAGGATCCATAGCTTCATACTCACCCGTGATCAGCGATGCCATAACCAATGAATTCGTGAACACTACCACATTTTGTGCCCCGAGATCCTTGGCCAGTTGCAGCCCTGCAATGAAGGCCTCATACTCCGCTTGATTATTTGTGATGGGGAATCGCAAGACCACAACCTGCTCTATAATGACCCCGTGAGGGCTTACCAACAATAGCCCTCCCCTCATAGAATGCTTCCTTAAGGATCCATCGACCAACATCTTCCAAGCCTACCATAGTGGTGGCTTCTCACCCTTTACCTCGACGATGTAGTCGGTCAAGAAATCATCCACTACTTGTGCTTTAATGGAGAGTCGTGGCACAAAACTGATATCAAATTCGCTTACCTTGATGGATGACTTGTCTAACCACCCTGAGTGTTCCACTCCTTCGAAAATCTTCTGTAGGAGATGATCTGTCACTACCTTGATTGAATGGGCCTGAAATCATTGCCTGAGCTTCCTAGCCGAGATGACCGATGAGAAGGTCAGCTTCTTCAGGATGGGGTAACAGAGCTCAGCCTTCTTTAAGATTTTGCTGACATAGTTGATGGGTAACTGCTTCTTCCCCTGTTCCCTGAGCAGGACAGTTCTTACAGCCTCTGCCCCTACCTCGAGTTATAGAGCTAGATCCTTCCCCTCCCTCGCGCTCTAAAGGAGCGATGCTTGGGAGAGCCGACCTTTCAATGCCCAGAAAGCCTCCTTGCATTATTTCATCCACTCGAACTTCTAGTTTCCACGCAGTACCCTGAAGAAAGGTGAGCATTTATCTCCGGCCCGGGAAAGGAACCTACTTAGCCCAGCGAGCTTAACCATCAGATGCTGAACCTCCTTAGCTTTGTGTGGTGACTCTATCTCCATGATAGCCTTCACATTATCTGGGTTAGGCTCCACTCCTGCTAGGGTGAGGAGGTGACCAAGGAACTTTCCCGGACTTGCCCCAAAGACACACGTTTGGGGGTTCAGCCTCATCTTGAACTTTCTCAGGGTGGTGAATGACTCTTCCAAGTCGGATAGATGTGAACCCACATCCATACTCTTCACCATGAGATCATATACATAAACCTCCAAATTTCTACCCATCTGACTTTGGAAGACCCAGTCTATCATACGTTGGTACGTAGCCCCCGTATTCTTTAGCCTGAAGGACATCAACTTATAACTAAAGCATCCCTCTCGCATGATGAAGGAAACGTCTTTGATGTCAGGGGGATGTATGTGAATCTTATGGTAACCTGAAAATGCATCCAAAATACTCATAATAGCAAAATTGATGGCTTAATCAACCGGCGCATCGATCCGGGGCAGGGGGTAGCAATTCTTAGGACATGATTTATTTAATGGAGAAAAGTCTACACACATACGCTACTTCCCTTCTACTTTCTTCACCATTACCACATATTAGACCCAGCCTGGAAACTGGATCTCTGAGATGAAACCTGCATCAAGAAGCATCTTGAACTCTTCGCGGATGGGCTCATCGAGCTTGGTGCTCATGGCCCTCATCTTCTGGCGGATGGGATGCATTGAGAGCTCCAGATTCAGACGGTGACATGCCACGTCTGTATCGATCCCTGACATGTTTGTCATGCTCCAAGAAAATATATTGGCATTCCTTTGGATGCACTCTCGCATCCTCTCCCGATATTAATGGTTTAAGTCGTTGTAGATCCTCACCCTCTCTGCCTTTCCTTCCATGGTGAAGACTTCCATCTCCAAGTCCTCCTCCGCCTACTCCAACCTGGACTACTCTCTGCCGCTCTTAGGCTCCTCCTATGTCTGAACACTTCCTCCCCTCCTACTTCTTCAACCTCCATCACCTCCGATAGGCTCTCCCTCAGCTCCACTTCTCCGCCTCCCTGGGCCTCAGCCCCATCTTCTCCTTCCCCCTGCTCCCCCGTAGCCTTCTCTCCAACCTCACCTAGGCTCACCTCCCCCTCCTCTACAACTTCCACCTGCATCCCCATGTCATTCTCCAACTTCTTCGCCTCTACCATCCACGATATAGTGTTGACAGTAGTTGTTGGGTCCATTAATCCCAATGTCCTGGATTTGAAGAAGGCTTAACAAACAATGCATTCATATGTGGTGAAATAATTTGTGCTCAAGTTTAATAATAGTAGCAATGATGGGACATATAGCCTAAGTGACTAAGTCAGGTAAGTTCTTACCTAAGTGGTGGAAAGACAGAGAACTGTCTAAGTCCACAGACGTTGAGTGAAGATCATTCACTCAACACGAAATAATGTATAGCGCTGAGTGAAACCTATTTAGTCAAAGCTATAAAGTGGCATGCTTATACTGTGGCCAAGTCCACAGACATTGAATGAAGTCAACTCACTCAATGTCATACATCAAAAGGCTGTGAGTCAGGCTAATACAGTCAAAGCCTAAAGCGAAATGAGCTGAAAATTGGCCAAGTCCACAGGCGTTAAGTGTAGCTCACTCACTTAACTCCTTAGCTTCATAATTATTGAATTGCTGAGTTCAGAGTTCGTTGAACTAAGCCCTGAGTTCGTCAATATAAGATTTCACTTATTCGTCAAGCTGAACTCTAAATTCATCGAACTGAGTTTTTACACATTCGTCGAGCTGAGCTTAGAGTCGTCGAAATGTGTTTTGACTTCATGAAACTCAAACGGATTTCTGAAATTGAAAATCTTGCTAAGGCAGAAAGAGTTGAGTAAGGCATGGTCACTCAACGCTCTAAATGCCATGATAAAGAATTATTTAAGTCAAAATGCATTGAGTGAGGCATGCTCACTCAACGCTCTCAACGCTTAAGATGCTAAAGAAGCAGAATTGGTTAAGGCAGAAAGTGTTGAGTGAGGCATTTTCACTCAATGCTCTCAACTCCTAAAATGAAGAATGTTGTTAAGGAAAAAGGCATTTAGTGAAGTAAGTTCACTCAACGCTCTCAACTCCATGGATGCAGAAGAGGGTGCAGAAAGGTTTAAAGCAAAAAGCATTGTGTGAGCTTTACTCACTCAATGCTGTCAACGCCTAGATAGACAGAACTGTCTAAGTACTTTAGCGTTGAGTGAAGCTCATTCACTCAATGCTTATACTACTAATGCTTGAATTTTAACTAAGTCTTCATGTGTTGATGTCAGCAAGTCAAAAAGTCAACCATATTCAAATTGTGAGCTGCAAAGCCACAGTACATGAGAACAAGCATCGCAAGACTACTGTACGACAGTTAGGCATTAAAGCATGGATGCAACCAGCATTAATGGAGTGGGACCCACTGCTAAATGATTCATTGGGTTACATTAAATAAAAGGAGAAGCATTTTACATAAAGGGTAGTTGTTATAGTAGTTCATTCCAATCTCCATTGTTGTGGGTATGGCTGAAGAACAGAGAGCCCAATACAAGCAAGTCTAGAGGCATATCAAGTTAGCTGTTGATATCAACATCTTTAACAGCAAGATTGATGGTACAATCTTCATCTGCACCAGCTAGCAAGCTTAGGGTATCTCATTGAGAAAGAGATAGCAGCTAGGGCCGATCCTTATTGCAGGTGCTTTAGAGATCCAGTCAACAAATCCTAAAGAACTTTTTCTTGGGGATCTATGGAGAAGGAGATAGGGATGAGCAGTTGGCTCAGTTCAGAAAGGTGCAAAGAAGCTAATATGTAATTTGCTTCCAACATAATCCAAAATATCTACATCATTGTTGTTGTGAAGAAAAGAGGACTGAGATTTTGGTTCAGTTTAGAAAGGGGCAGAACAGTGTTTTGCAAGTCACTTCCAGCTCAAGTGGATATACTTGTTGGTGTGAAGTAATTGGGGCTAAGGTGTTCTTAGTCTAGAAAGGTAGACTCAGGAAAATATTCCTGGTGTCAAAGTTGGGTTGAGTCTAACTCAGTCAAGGTACATTGGCATATAGGAATTCCTCTTGTGTTCAATCAAGAACCTAAACAACCCACTTCCATTTTGTAGGATCCTTTGTAGATCTGAGAGGTAGGAGCAAACTTGCTATGAGGTAGGATCTAGAAGTGGATCTGAGTTGTAGGTCACTAGAGCTTGAGCTGTAGGATCCTTTTGGATCTGAGGTAGGGCTATCCTCCCAGTCCGAGTTGTAGGGACTTTGGGCCTGAGTTAGGAGATCTTTGGATCACTGATTTGTAGGGCCTAGTGCCTTAGCTATAAGTCTTGGAGGAGACTGAGAGATCCTGAGGGATCTCAGGTGTAACCTCTTTGGAGCATTGTTTTGGTGAAATGCCTTGACCAACAGGATGTTGACAAGGTGGGAAGAGAGTGGTTCTACCCAAAGATTGGGAACCAATATAAATCTGTGTGTACTCTGTTGTGTTGGCTTTTCTTTGTGTAGGTAGCTTGTCTTGAAAGAAAAATTTAATCTACCAATGAAACAGCTAACTAAAAAAGATTAAAAATAGTCACTTAGGACTAAAAAACTGATTCACTCCCCAGGTGATTTAGCTATCTTTGAAATAAAGACTTTAAAGTGGTATCAAAGGAAGGTTACTCAAAAAGGACCTAACAGTCTGAGTAGACATCAAAGGATAGCAAAAAGGTTTTTGACTTATGTGTTCAAAATATAACCATAAGGTGTGGAGATCAATGGAGCTTCAAATCAGCAAAAATGATAAGAAGACCATTGGACTATTGGCTGCTCTTGCAGCAGACAAAGACTTTCCAGATACAAGAGCAAAGATCAGGGCCCATCTATCACATTCAGATAGTGACTCAGAGGTGGATGATGCTGAGGAAGGTAAATGCAGAAGCTATGAACTGACAGCTACATCATAAGAGGAATTCTGCCAGGATCAGCCGGGATAAAGTCAGGTATATTTTCCATCTAGCTCATCCTCAGAGTTTGGATATGCGTCCTGCTCAGGCTTTGATGCATCCTCATCAAGTGATGATGAGAGTACTCTATCAAAAGATGATATCAATCAATTGATTGAAAGTTTTCAAGAAAAACAAGTTGTTTGTTAAGAAAGAAGTAGAGGAAATATCCTCCCTACACCTGACTGCTTCCCAGCAAGATGAAGCTTCAACCTTTCTATGTCTAACAGAGAGGGAAGCAGCCCATCTGAAGATCATGGTAGATATCCATGTTGAGTCCATAAAATATAAGGACTCTATTATCAAGGATCTTGAAGAGAAACTTGAAAGGGAGAAGAGGATTGTGGCCATTATTTCTAAGATAGATGTTATCAACAGAAAATCTGAGTCTGAGTCGATCTCTAAAGTTATCCAATCTCAAAGAAGAGGTCAAGCTCCTGTCAGGCCTCAGTCAACCTTTCACAAGGTAATTCTCCCATCCATTAGGCATGACCAAGACTGTAAGTGTAGTCACTAGAGGTATGGGAATATTCCTTGTAAGATCACAAAAGTAACTTACAATGGAAGAAGAGAGGTCATGGAATTGAGTGCATAGAAGACTTCCCATGTAAAAAATTCAAAAGACTCATCCTGGACCTTTTGTATTTAGTCCCTTAACCCCATCATTCAAGGATAAGGCTGTTGCCCTTTCTAAGGTTCTTCATGCCAGAACTCATTCCTATAGTGCCTCAGTCAGTAAAGCTGTCTTGACCACCTCTGAAGCCATTAAGAATATGCCAACTGCAAAGAAGGTTGTTGCTAATGGAGTTCAAAGTAAGCCAAGCTCCTCTACTGTCAGACTCACTACTGGTCAAGATCTTGCTGGAAGAAACAAGAAGAAGGCCATAGTTCACTCCACTGAAAAAGCAGCCAGAGATGACTTGCACACTTCAAGGTGTGTTTGGAAAAGGAGATACAACATCCAGGATTGTTTGTGATGTGGCAAAGTGGGACACTTTGCCATAGATGGTTGGCACAACCCCTGTGTGCCAAAGGCAAGGCAGTGTCTTCCTAATAGGACTCATGTAGGTAGACATTTGCATTCCTATGGTAACAAGAACCTAGGACCTATGTCAGCTTGGGTTCCTAAGGCAATGTAATGTCTGTCTTGCAAGATAGTACAAGTGGCTATAACCATTTATGGTCCTTGGATAGAGATGTACGAGACCCAAGTCTTGGTACAAGGAATGATTCAGCTTATTATCATGCACAAGATGTCAAAGACAAGTGCAATTATTTAGGGGGAGCTTGCAAAGGAAAGTCAGATGCACATCAAAGGCTAAAGATCAAAAGCACGGTTGTTGGTATGCTCAGATACTGTGAATCCAGTATGGGCTTCAAGTCTATAGTGCAGAGATAAGTAGAATTCACCTAGCTTTAATTATACTATTTAATTTCTAAATTGATTATGCATGTTAGAGATAATATAATTGAAACAAATGACTGAGAAAATGTAAAAACATTAGTCTAAACAAATCTTCTCAATAAATATGTTAGTGGCTCACATGTTCACTATGCCATAAGAAGTAACTAGTCTCAACATACCAAAAGACACATATTACATGTGCAATACTAGGTTAGATCAGTATCAAATTTTGGTTTAATCAATTGACTTTGGGGGCTAACACATTCTCAGTTTAAATTAATTTTAGGATATTGAAACTATGTCTAATTGCACCCCACTAGAACACTTCTTAGAATGTGTACTACAGGATAATCTTAGCCCTACAAGTTAGGCCAACTCAGTTAGGGGCTAGTTGCAATCTAATTACTAAAGAAAATAGATGTTGAGAAAAATAAGCTTACTCAACAAAAATTGTAGAAAAGACAGCATGCAGATAAGTGTCAAGATTCAATCCTGGCCACTGATCAAAATTGATCAAATAAGATAGTGACTTTCCCCCTTCCCTTAGGAAATAACTATAAATAGAAGAGCTTGTGCGATAAGAAAAGTCATTATTCCTTGGAATCTCTGGCTCGTATTTGCTGAATTGACGGAAAGCCGTTTTCGCTAGCCTTCTCAAAATTCTCCGGTGAAATGGCGCCCAAAGGACAAGATTATTTATTTGAAGGTTCGGAAGTGGTGAGAAATGGATTCAGGGATGCTTCTGAAGAATCACAGTATGTTCTTCATCTTCTCTGTGTTTTTGACCTAGAATTCCTACTATCGGAACCCTATTTACTCTTGAAGCGGGAAGTTCTCGAATTATTCTCCAACGTTAGAGGAGATACTTCATGAGAGAAAATCAAGACTACTATAAGTGGAACAAGTGTCAAGATAACACCAAGAAGGCTGGCCAAAGCCCTAAAGCTGACAAGTTCTCCACAACTGATAACGAGGATGAGTTGTCTCAAGAATACATAAAGTCTGCAATAAAATGGTGTGGGTTTTCTAAACACACCTCCGGCTCCATTTTGAGAAAGGAACTGAACCTAAAGGGTAAGTTCCTGGCCGATGTCATTGGAAAGGCTTTGTTATGCAAAATAGGGTCCCATGACCAGATGTCAAAGAAGATGTTTGAGGCTATGGCTAGAGTCATTCTATCGAAAAGAACTGACTGGGTAGAGTAGTGTTTAGCAGGATAGTGGAGTGCCTTGCTAAACCAAATTTACGGAGAATTCTTTCCCTATTTCTACGAAGGACAGTTCCAGAAATCCTAAACTTGAAGCTTGGTGCAAGAATACACCACATAAAAAGAATGGACATCAAGATGCTAGAGAGGTGTGATAGGGTACTTCAACCGCATGGACCATCAGCTATGGAACAGAAAGGAAAGAAGATTGTTGCTACTAAGCCTAACTCCTCTAACAGCTCATCTGAGGAGGAAGAGTCTCACAATCTAGAACCATCATCATCTACTGAAGAGTCCAGGAGTGACGTGTGGTTCTTCTGCGGAATTTACGGATGTACCTGCACAATAAAAACAAAAACCACAGCACACAGAATACACAGCAGATTTATAGTGGTTCCCCGACTTGGGTACATCCACTTTCCCCCTACGACCTATCTCCCCAACAAGGGACGACTCGGTCACTTCTCCAACGGGATTGAAATCCAATCCCTGCACTAACGTAAGGAGCCCTTCCACACGTGAGAGTCAACACTCCCACAAAACGGGTTGCACCCAACCCTTACAACACGGAACAAAAGTTCCTTTACAATAAAATAAATGTAGAATGTACACGTGATACAAACTTCTCTTGGAGACTACGGTGTTCCTCTTTGTTCGACGACGTGTTCTTGAAGTCGATGAAGAGTCTACGACCTTGGTCTCTCTTGGAGAGGATTTCCCCGGAACCGGCGGCGGCACACGCGCGGCGGCTAGCTTCGGAATCGGCGGCTACGATGAAGAGCAGCTGCTGAACTTGGAGATCCAAACTTCATTGCGAAGCAAGCTCGGTCTTCCAACGATCACACGAGGATCGGTCGTCTCGATCGATTCGGATGGGAAGTGTTTCCGATCAACAAATCGAGAGACAAAGGATCTCTGGATAGACGCGTGAGACTCAAGCCTTGCTAAGCTACTGTCGCCGGAGATCGGGAAGAAGATCTATCAGTGGCGGCGACGGACTTGCGCGAGCGGCGATGGAGGCGGCGGAAAGATTTCGCGATCTTAGGGTTTCCGTGAGCTCGGCGTATTTTTCTATCTCTGTACTGTTCAAAATACCCATGTATTTATACCCTGAAGATACAGCA
Organism: Platanthera guangdongensis; assembly: GCA_039583875.1. Lineage (NCBI taxonomy): Eukaryota > Viridiplantae > Streptophyta > Magnoliopsida > Asparagales > Orchidaceae > Platanthera > Platanthera guangdongensis. The sequence goes on along the minus strand of CM077164.1, from coordinate 80,332,028 downwards.
ATTTTGACCGTTTGTGGGACCCACAAAAGGAATCCCCAAATTCCGGTTCAAACTAGTCCAAAAGCAGAATCCGGTTCAGCAGCATTCTGAGAAAACACCAAGTAAAAATCGGCGAGAATCGCAGACGATTCTCGACGAATCGGCGAGAATCACCAAGTGATTCTCGACGATTCGTCGAGAATCGTTTGTGATTCTCGTCGAATCACTTGTCGATTCTCAACGAATTTGACTTTGTATTCATGGGCTGCTTGACCACTGGTTCGGCGGGAATTACAAGTAATTCTCGCCGAATCTTACTTGGCACCATTTTGAGATGGCCAGAATGAGTCGGCGAGAATCACTGATGATTCTCGTCGATTCGGCGAGAATCACTAGTGATTCTCGCCGATTCGGCGAGAATCACTTGGTGATTCTCGTCGAATTTTCCTTGGACGATTTTTCGTCTTCCACCTAGGAGCTGCTCCTTGATCCTCCATGCTCCTTGTTTTTGCTTGCATATGAACGGCCCTGTACTTGAAAGCAAGTGCACTCCAATAGAGAGAGTACACATAGGCCAACACACTGATCTGCTCAACGAGGGATTACGTCGTGCAGACCCGTGTATATTGACCTACTGCACCCTGACATTGGTGTGCACTTAGCGTGGAGAAACTGCAAGTACAACTTGAAAAAGTTTATCAAATACATAGTCTATTGACCTTAGCTTGTCCAGGGGCATCTTCAAATCAGGTACATTGTGGATACAATACCCAACAATCTCCCCCTATTTGAAGAAGCCTAAACCCTACAAGCTAAGGTGAATAGAGCAAATGGAAAGGAAGGCAACTGAAAGCCATAAACTTAACATCATTAAGTGGAGTCATCCCTTACCAATACCGATTGCTTGGGAGCAAGCTGGAGCCACCTTAGCCTTGACCCCGAGAGGGTAATCTCCCCCTTTTCGGCTTCGGCAAATCGGGGTCAGTAACCTTTGGCCCTTAGCTCCCCCTCAGATCATGCACGGGTCGGAAGCTTCTGTAGTCTTCATTCTTCATAATTGAGCATCCCCAATTCAGTCTTGAAAAGATTGAACTTTGCCTCGTCTAAGGGCTTTGTGAATATATCAGCAATCTGCCTGTCCGTGGGGACATAACAGAGAGAGATGTCCTTGTTTTCCACGTGCTCCCGAATGAAGTGGTAGCGCACTTCAATATGCTTCGTTCTGCTGTGCGAGACAGGATTGTTGGCAATGGCAATAGCACTGGAGGAGTCGCAGTACATAGGAACTTCCTTGAACTGAAGGTTGTAGTCGGCCAACTGATTTCGGATCCAAAGGAGTTGTGCGCAACAGCTGCCTGCGGAGATGTACTCAGATTCTGCTGTGGAGGTAGCCACACAGTTCTGCTTCTTGCTGTTCCATGAGATAAGCCTTCTTCCGAGGAATTGGCACGTCCCGGAAGTGCTTTTCCTGTCATCCCTACTCCCTGCAAAATCAGCATCTGAAAAGCCTATTAGCTCGACATCATTGTTTCTCGGGTACCACAAGCCAAGATTAGGAGTACCTTTAAGGTATCTTAGAATTCGCTTTGCAGAGACACGGTGAGATTCCTTAGTGTTCACCTGATATCTGGCACAGACACATGTGGAGAACATAATATCCGGTCTACTGGCAGTAAGGTAGAGCAGGGATCCAATGATGCTTCTGTATTTGGTTTCATCGAAAGGTTTACCTTTCTCATCCTTATCCAGAGACATGGTGGATCCCATTGGATTCCTCATAGAGGTTGCACTCTCCATTCCGAATTTCTCAAGGAGTTCATTTGTGAACTTCGTCTGAGAGATGAATATTCCATCCTCAGACTGTTTCACTTGAAGGCCTAAGAAATACTTAAGCTCTCCCATACTGCTCATTTCAAACTTTCCTTGCATAAGTTTAGAAAACTTTTTGCAAAGATTGTTGTCCGTTGAGCCGAATATTATGTCATCGACATAGATTTGCACCAGCAAAATCTTGCCTTTGACTTCCCTGAGAAACAATGTTTTATCTATTTTACCTCTGGAGAACTTGTTCTCAAGAAGAAAACTAGATAAAGTCTCATACCAAGCTCTTGGAGCTTGTTTCAACCCATATAAGGCCTTATTAAGAAAATAAACGTGATTGGGAAACGTAGGATCAACAAAACCTGGGGGTTGAGCGACGTATACTTCCTCTTTCAGGTCTCCGTTCAGGAATGCCGATTTCACATCCATTTGATAGACTGTGAATCCTTTGACTGCAGCATACGCCAGGAACACCCTGATTGCCTCCAGCCTTGCTACTGGTGCAAAGGTCTGGTCGAAATCAATCCCTTCCTCCTGTTGGTAACCTTGAGCCACCAGCCTGGCTTTGTTCTTTACAATGACACCATGTTCATCCAGCTTGTTTCTGAAGATCCACTTTGTGCCGATCACATTCTGCTTGTATGGTCTGGGAACCAGCGTCCAAACTTTGCACCGTTCGAATTGATGTAGTTCCTCTTGCATGGCCAGAATCCATGCCGCATCCTTGTTCACCTCGTCGAACTTCTTTGGCTCTACCTGTGACAGGAAGCTTAGATGCAATACTTCGTTAGTTGTACCTCTTCGAGTTCTGACGCCGACACGAGGATCCCCGATGATCTGTTCTCTAGGATGATCCCTCACGTGACGGAGCTCTAGAAGTCTGGCGTCTGGAGCTTCAACTACTTCTTGGGCTTCTCTTTCTTCCAAGAGATTTGATTCATCTTGATCTTCGACATTTTCAGATGACGTGGAGGTGGACACTTTGACGTACTTAGGAGTGTCATCTTTAGCGGGCTCATCCAGACTCAGCTGTTTCAATCGTGCACCTGCATCTTCAAGAAAACTATTGGAAGAGTTGCTGTGAAGCAAACTTCCTTCATTAAATACAACATTTATTGATTCTTCTACCACTAGGGTTTTCTTATTGAAGACCCTATATGCCCGACTATGGGAACTATAGCCCATGAATATGCCTTCGAAGCATTTTTCACCGAATTTAGTACGCGGGTACTTCCCATTATTTAGTACATAGCATCGGCAACCAAAAATCCTTAAGTAGGACATGGTAGGTTTCCTGCCTTTCAGTAGCTCGTAGGGCGTCTTACGATGATGCTTGTTGATCAATGCTCGGTTTTGTGCATGACACGCTGTATTGATAGCCTCTGCCCAGAAGTATTCCGGGAGAGAGGCGTCTTTCAGCATTGTCGTGCAGGCTTCAATGAGAGTTCTATTTCTCCTCTCCACAACCCCATTTTGCTGAGGAGTGCGTGGGGAGGAAAACTCATGAAAGATACCGTGTTCTTCACAGAATTCTGTCATAGCACCAGATTCGAATTCTGTTCCATGGTCACTTCTGACTTTGACCACGGAGCAGTTAAATTCATTCTGAACCTGCATGACAAAATTAGTGAAGATGTCAAAAGTATCTGACTTTCGTTTCAAAAAGAACACCCATGTAAACCGAGAGTGATCATCAACTATCACTAGCGTATATGATTTGCCTCCCAAGCTATGAACTTGCATTGGACCAAACAAGTCCATATGTAACAGGTAAAGACATCGGGAAGAGTCTTTGTCTGCAATGCTCTTAAAGGTAGCCCGTGTCTGTTTGCCCATCTGGCATGCATGACAGGGGCTATCCTTGATGCACTTGATACTGGGAGCATCTCTTACTAAATTCTTAGAAAATAGCATACTAATTGTCTTATAATTAATATGTGCCAATCTCTTGTGCCATTGTTCACAAAGAGATGCACTGCCTGTTGCCACAAGGCATACGGGGGTAGATGAATCTATACTAAGAAAATCTAAGCAGAAGATATTTCTGCTCCTAATGCCTGATAATACCGTCTCAGAAGAGGTACGTGAAATTATCAGACATTTATCCTTGCAGAACTTAACGTCATAACCTTTGTCACATAACTGACTTACGCTGATTAGGTTATGGTTTAACCCTTCAACATAAGCCACGTCGGTGATAGAGATTATACCGTTGGAAATCATACCGTAACCTCTGGTGACTCCTCGATCTGACCCTCCGAAGATGACTTTGGGTCCATTCTCGACGGGAGTGTAATCACGCAGCAGGCTTCTTGTCCCAGTCATATGCCGGGAGCATCCACTGTCCAAATACCAGATTGGCGTTTTGGTGGCCTTTGGACATTCCTGCAAAACAAAATTAAGTCGCCTTAGGAACCCAATCGACTTTGGGTCCTAGATTCCTGGTTAGCACACTCCCCCTCGGTTGGTTAACCCTACGAGTGGTCGGCCTCGCATTGTTAACATGGGGAGTCTCGTAATGTCTTGGATTAAACCAACAATCCACGACAAAGTGACCGACTTTGCCACAGCACCAACAGTCGAACCTGTTGTATCTCTTCCTAGGCTCCTGCCTTACCCTGGGAACGGTGGGTGCAGCTGGGGCCTTGGATCTGGAGGTGGAGACCTCATGGTGACAACAGTCACATGACTTTGTCACCTTCTGTATAACAGGCTTGGCCTTTGGTGCCTGCTTTCCATTATGGTCGCTAGAGAATGGACCATAACTTCCTATGTGGATTTCCTCATAAGGTGCCTTGAAGGCACTCTCACCAAAATTCCGGGGGAAGTTCCAACCGTCATACCGGCTCTTAGGCTTTGCAACCGAGGGCCGGAAATGATGCCCAAATGTTGACTCAAAATCATGTTGGTTGCAAGGAAAGCCAGGCTTTCTGAACGCAACAGGACTAAGAGGAGCCTTCCCCTTTTCATCAGCAGAGGCCTTCTTTGCGGCCTTATTCTTCCTCTGGTTCTTGTTTCTCCTAGATGAAGAACCAGATACCCCAATATGCCCCAAGCCAGCTCCTTTGGCCTGAGCAGAGAAGGTGTCAACGACTGGAAGCACTGTTTTTGGCATAGAGAAGCTCTGTACGATCTTCCTTTCTGCCGCAAGTAGTTCTTCCAATTTGTTGACTTCCTCCTGCTTGAGATCAAGGAGCTTCAAAGACTCTGAGTGCTTTGAAGTTAGGTCAATGTGCTCCTGTCTGAGAGAGATCAAGCTAGTGACCTCTTCCCTTAGGGATACACACTCACCCTTAAGGAATTTTACTTCCTTCTTCTCAGCCTTCAGTCTCTTGCGGCACTCGTCGAAAGTGTTGAGCAGAAGCTCATACTTTTCGAGGAGCTCAGCTTCACGGGCCGAAGGGCCATCCTCAGGTTCATCATCCTGAGACTCAGGATCAGAGTCGGAGTCGGAGAGAGGGGTGTGAGCTTTTACCTTCCCAGTGAATGGGGGGCATTCTCCTTCTGAGTCCGATCGACCCACCAGCCCGAAGTAGGCTTCTTCATCATCACTGGAGTCTGAGGAATCAGACTCACTTAGTGTCTTTGGCCGTTTAGCGATGTAGCTTCGCTCCTTCTTCTTATCTCTGGAGGACTTGTGCTCCTCTTCTTTTCCTTTTTCCCTCTTGCCTTGATAGCAGTCGGCCACGACGTGCACTGGCTTATTACATCCAAAGCAAATAATGTCAGAAGAACGATGTTTATTAGGTTTAGATGCATACCTGTCAGAAGAGTAGTTTTTCTTCTGATGTCTGGAAGAGGAGCCGTCTCTCTTTCTTTGATTCCTCATCTTGAGGAACTTCTTGAACTCTCGAGTGATGAGGGAGAAATCCTCCTCCGACAGTTCTGAGCTGGAGGAGCATGGATCGGAGTCCTCCTCCTCATCCTTTTTCCTGGCACGGTACGACACCATGCTCTTCCCTTTTCTGGAGTGACTGGCTTTTAGAGCCACAGTCTTTTCTTTTGCAGCAGCCTTTTCTGCTTCTTCCTCAGCTTTCCTGGTGTTCAGCTGAAGCTCATAGGACATCAGCTTCCCAAACAGGATTTGTGGATCAGTTTCTGCCAGTCTGCCAAATTCTCTGATGGCGCAGATCTTAGTGTCCCATTCCTTAGTAAGGGACCTAAGGAATTTGTCATTGAGTTCACCATTGGTGAACACTCTTCCGTACCCCTTGAGGGCGTTGACAATCTTTAGGAAGTTCTCGTAGGTGACCCCGATCTCTTCCTTCGGCCCTTGTCTGAAGGCTTCATACTTCTGGTTCAGGAGGGATCTCCGATCATCCCTCACTTCATCTGTGCCCTCCATAAGAATGATCAGACACTGCCAGATCTCCTGAGCTGTCCTGCAGTTGCTGAAGTTCTGCATCATCGAGTCATCAACTGCACTGACCAGGATGTTTCTTGCCTTCATGTCAGGGCCCACTAGGACCATCTCATCCTTGTCCATTTCAGAGAGTGTCTTCGGCACTTTCTTGGTGGGATCAATGGTGGAGGCCTTAGTGGGGACATAAGGTCCCTCCAGCACGATCATGAACAGTCGAGGGTCCACTTCTTCCATGTAGAACCTGATCCTTTCCTTCCAGATAGGAAAGTTGAGTCTGTTGCACACTGGGATCTTGCCGGAGTACTTGAGCCCGTCCATAGTAGATGTAAGTCTCCTTGTTGACACTAGTGGCAGGATTCTACTCAAGGTGTTAACCTCTTGATGAGCAACCTCCCTCTGATACCACTTGATAGTCCACCTAGTGTCAACTATGTGCACCTATGGGGGGGGGGGGGGGGAATAGGTGACGTGTGGTTCTTCTGCGGAATTTACGGATATACCTGCACAATAAAAACAAAAACCACAGCACACAGAATACACAGCAGATTTATAGTGGTTCCCCGACTTGGGTACATCCACTTTCCCCCTACGACCTATCTCCCCAACAAGGGACGACTCGGTCACTTCTCCAACGGGATTGAAATCCAATCCCTGCACTAACGGAAGGAGCCCTTCCACACGTGAGAGTCAACACTCCCACAAAACGGGTTGCACCCAACCCTTACAACACGGAACAAAAGTTCCTTTACAATAAAATAAATGTAGAATGTACACGTGATACAAACTTCTCTTGGAGACTACGGTGTTCCTCTTTGTTCGACGACGTGTTCTTGAAGTCGATGAAGAGTCTACGACCTTGGTCTCTCTTGGAGAGGATTTCCCCGGAACCGGCGGCGGCACACGAGCGGCGGCTAGCTTCGGAATCGGCGGCTACGATGAAGAGCAGCTGCTGAACTTAGAGATCCAAACTTCGTTGCGAAGCAAGCTCGGTCTTCCAACGGTCACACGAGGATCGGTCGTCTCGATCGATTCGGATGGGAAGTGTTTCCGATCAACAAATCGAGAGACAAAGGATCTCTGGATAGACGCGTGAGACTCAAGCCTTGCTAAGCTACTGTCGCCGGAGATCGGGAAGAAGATCTATCAGTGGCGGCGACGGACTTGCGCGAGCGGCGACGGAGGCGGCGGAAAGATTTCGTGATCTTAGGGTTTCCGTGAGCTCGGCGTATTTTTCTATCTCTGTACTGTTCAAAATACCCATGTATTTATACCCTGAAGATACAGCAATTTTGACCGTTTGTGGGACCCACAAAAGGAATCCCCAAATTCCGGTTCAAACTAGTCCAAAAGCAGAATCCGGTTCAGCAGCATTCTGAGAAAACACCAAGTAAAAATCGGCGAGAATCGCAGACGATTCTCGACGAATCGGCGAGAATCACCAAGTGATTCTCGACGATTCGTCGAGAATCGTTTGTGATTCTCGTCGAATCACTTGTCGATTCTCAACGAATTTGACTTTGTATTCATGGGCTGCTTGACCACTGGTTCGGCGGGAATTACAAGTAATTCTCGCCGAATCTTACTTGGCACCATTTTGAGATGGCCAGAAGGAGTCGGCGAGAATCACTGATGATTCTCGTCGATTCGGCGAGAATCACTAGTGATTCTCGCCGATTCGGCGAGAATCACTTGGTGATTCTCGTCGAATTTGCCTTGGACGATTTTTCGTCTTCCACCTAGGAGCTGCTCCTTGATCCTCCATGCTCCTTGTTTTTGCTTGCATATGAACGGCCCTGTACTTGAAAGCAAGTGCACTCCAATAGAGAGAGTACACATAGGCCAACACACTGATCTGCTCAACGAGGGATTACGTCGTGCAGACCCGTGTATATTGACCTACTGCACCCTGACATTGGTGTGCACTTAGCGTGGAGAAACTGCAAGTACAACTTGAAAAAGTTTATCAAATACATAGTCTATTGACCTTAGCTTGTCCAGGGGCTTCTTCAAATCAGGTACATTGTGGATACAATACCCAACACCTAGCAAGTACTTTCCTAAGCCATACCATTATTTTGAAAGGCAGAAGATCAAAGCTGAAGAGCTTAAGAATAAAGATCTGAAAGGCAAGAAGCCTGCTGATGCTGAAACTGCTGATGCTGCTATCCAAGCTAAAGTTCAAGCTGGCAAAGGGATAGTTATTAAAGAGCCAGAACTGAAATAGATTTAATATTTTCTTGAAGTTTATTTTGTAATCTTTTGGATGTAAAACATTTAGTGAACTTCTGAAAATGTATAAGAAAGATATTAGAACAATATATGATTAATATATTTCATGTTTGTTCTGTGAATGTGTCTATGTCTATTTCTTATTTGTTCTGTGTTGATGTATGTATATACATGTGTAATTGATACATGTTATGTTTACCCTACCGTACTTAATTCTGCTTTACATCATTTTGTAATTTTATTATGAATGGTGTATATCATTGACTAAGGGTTATGACTTCTCCAAATAGGGGGAGATTGTTGGATACATTGGTTAAATGTACCTGATTTGAAGAAGTCTCACCCAACTCAATGATATACATCAAAATGTATTTGATGTGTTTTTGAGTTACTTGTGCAGGTTAAGTATTTGCAGGACTGAAGCAAAATTTCTAAGTCCATGTGTCGACACCCAGAGGGAAAGTGTCGACACTTAAGAAGACTTGTGTCGACACCCAGACAAGCAGTGTCGACACTTGGAGTCATTGTGTCGACACCTGTGATGCAGAGTCGACACCAGACACAAAGTGTCGACACAAGGAGCTGTGTCAACACTCAATGAAGAAAGTACAGAAAAGCAGTGTCGACACTTAACAGCAGTGTCGACACCCAGTGAAGCTGTGTCTACACCAGAAAGTGTCGACACATGGAGCTGTGTCGACACTCAGCAAAAGTCAGCAGACACTGAGTATAAGTGTCGACACTCAGAATAATGTGTCGACACTCATCAGAAGAGTCAGCACTTGAAGTAAGTGTCGACACCCAGAACAATGTATCGACACTCAGCTGAAGACTCAACACTTGAAGAAAGTGTCGACACATGGAGCTGTGTCGACACTTAGCAAAGAAAAGCAAGATCGACAAAATATTCTAAGTACAAGTGTCGACACTAAGGGAATGTGTCGACACTCAGCTGAAGTCTCAACAGAAGAATCAAGTGTCGACACAAGGAGCTGTGTCGACACTCAGCAAGTATCAACATAGAAGACTACGTGTCGACACCAAGAAGCAGTGTCGACACTTAATAGATTCAACACATGAAGATGTGTCGACACAAAGGAGATGTGTCGACACTTAGAAGAATTCAGCAAAAGATAGAAGATCAAGTACTTGTGTCGACACTCAATTTTAGTGTCGACACCTGAAGAAGAATCTGTGTCGAGACATAGTATCTAAAACACAAGGAGTTGTGTCGACACCTTGTAGACTTGGGTCGACACTTACACAACTTGTGTCGACACTTGGTCAAAATATGTAGATGAAGGGCAAAAATCACTTAAAGACAGAAAGTCTCGACACTTTCAGACAGTTAGAGAACTTTCAAGAATTGACTGGATGACTTGATAGCTGCCGTTCCAGCCGGTCTACAGCACCTGTCAGAGATATCAGAATTCAGTTATGGACCGGACCAGCCGGTTACCATGAAGAAGGCCTATAAATAGGCTCATACAGTTTACAGAAACTGTTGTTCAGATTGTTGTTCAAGTAGTTGAAGTAATCCAACAAGTGGTTCACAGAGTTATTAATCAAGTATCAAGACAAGAAGATCTAGCTGTCCAAGTGCAGATCTAAGAAGTTGGAGAGAGAGAGGGCTCCATCCAAGAAATCAGCCATTGGAACTAGGCTGCGAAGAAGGATTCAGATTCATTTTGGATCTTAAGAAGCAGAGGTCAAGGATCAACTGCAGAAGGAATCAGTCTTATTCAGTTCTACTTTCAAGAAGCTTTGAAGAAAGCTAAGTCAGATTGAATCCAGCTGAGTTCTTCCAAGAACTCATCAAGAAACTCTCAACTCCCCTCTCTTGTTTCTGAGTTGTTGAGTTATTATTTCTATAAACATTTTTATCTTGTAGGATCCTTTGGATCTGAGTGAATTGTAAGCCTGTAATTATAAAGGTTGAGGGTAGGGCTTGAGAGCCTGAGTGTAGGAGATTGAAATCTCTGAGTGTAGGCCTTGTTGGCTGAGTGTAGGCCTTGTTGGCTGAGTGTAGGCCTTTGTGGCTGAGTGTAGGCTTTGGGATAAAAGCTGAGGTATAGGGCCTTGAGCCTGAGGTGTAGGAACCAGTTTGGGTTCTGAGACAGTGGTGAAGTTTGGCCGAATCTAGTACACTGCTAAATAGGCGAAGGGGGAAAGTGGATGTACCCAATGCTTGGGGAACCACTATAAAACTCTGTGTCTGCTGTGATTATGCTGTGATTGTGTATGCTGTATGATTGCTGTGCAAAAGTAGTTAGAATTCTGTGATATTAACTGTTTGCTGCCATTAAAGTTTAAAAAGAAATTGGTCACCTATTCACCCCCCCCTCTAGGTGTTTAGGTACTATATCTTTCACAACAACATGGGCTCCAGCCCGCTATTTGGCACTCGGCTCTGCAGCACCTGCAAGCACATTCCACCGCACGGTGGCAAACAAAGCAACGGTCAGCTAAAAGCCGACCAAATTATAACGACCCCGCCCCTTACTCGGGACGGCGGTGCACTTTCCCTGCATAACGTTAGCCTAATAAAACAATAAAGCGCAATTATACTACGCCACAGGTGTAGGCTCGCACGGCCAAACACCCCGTGCACTCAGGGCACATTAACGGTGAATCCTGACATATCAGTGTTTTCTCCACCATCCCAAAGATGGCAACCAAGTGAGCTTTTTAGCCTTTCTGACCCTGTCTAGTCTAAGGCTCCCGACTATGCCAATGGCCAGTGCCCTTTTCGGATTTCTCGCACCCTTCCACATATCCTAGGTCCAATTCCACTTGCCCGTTGTTCACGCCGCATATACAATTTAAGTCCTATGCGCGGGCCAAGCTTCTCTCGGATCCCAAAATTTTCCAAACAATCTCCTAACCCAGTTATGAACAAGGCCGGTTCCCAGACCGCAAAGTTAGCAGAACACGTTTCCGCTCAGTTTTCCGGGTGCGCCTTGAAGCTAGCCTCCAAGGATCCCTGCTGCAATCTACCGCGTAGAAACCCGAAAAACCAAAAGCACGGAGTCTTCTCCGACAAAACATATCAAATGCAACATCACCGATCCAGACAATACACGTCCGGGTAGGCTTCACACACAATGCCTATGCCCGTACTTATGATTCAGGGATTTATATGCAACACAAGGTGGACTATTCACATCAACCCCATGGAACACCACGCACTCACCACACACTCGCGGGAGCGGGATTCCCTTTGTAGAAAGAAAGAGCTTTACATGCTCAAGTAGAGAATTGTTATACTTGTAGTCCGTTATGGCGCCATGGAAAAAACTACACGGTTAGAACTCTTCGGAACGAACTTTCCTCCACGGATCCGCTCTCAGATTTCGAAACGGTGCTCCGATGCTCCGCCGACGGCCGGAAACCTCCTTCTTCGTCCTCTTCTCTCTAACACCTTGGAAAGAGAAAGCCTTGGAGAGAAATGAGGGATTAACTCCCCTATTCCCGGCCTTAACAGAGAAGGAAGTCATCTGGGTCGTTGGATCTTAATTAAAGAAAACAAACGGCTCAGATCCGCTCAAAAATCTCCAGACCTGGGCCGAACACGGTTTGGCACACGGCCGTGTCCCAGGCCGTGTGGCTCGATCCAGGCACGATCGTCGAACTGAGAAACGACACATGGGCTCAGACACGCCCGTGTCCAACCTGACACGCCCGTGTCGGGTCTCTCTACACGCCCGTGTTTGGGGGCGTGTCATGCATAACCGCCACGCATAACCGCCACGCCAACCGATACGACCCAACTGCATCCGGGTACTGACACGGGTAGGCACACGACCGTGTCCAATGACACGCCCGTGTCAGCTAGCCATGTTCCTGGCCGTGTCTTTCTCGGGATGAAATGACCAAAAACACCAGCCAGACACGGCCTTGGACACGCCCGTGTCCTAGGCCGTGTACCCCTATGCAGGCACCAAAAATCCCTTTTTTCGCGAACAACTCAAATACAATTTTTGGGGCGTTACACACGCCTAGTAGTAGAAGTGCCCGTTCTACTATCACCACATGGCCACGGCGGCTGACGCCTGAGAGGTTAGCAACCTGCTCGAAAAGCGGGAACTACAGTCTGTGTCGACATAGCAATTGCATGTGTGTGATCATAAGTGAGTCATTGCATAACATACATAGCATTTCATTACATTGCACAACAAGATCCTCATCGTATAAGTTTGTATGGGCACTCTTATACGATAAGTTACATTTATGTAACCTGATCCTTAACTTATAAGTTTGTATGGGCATTCTTATAAGTTAAGTTACTTTCCTATTGTTACTTATACTTGTTAGTTTACTATAGCTCTTAAATAATTGCTAGATCATGATACTGCTACTCTTACACTATTGTCACCTGCTTGTACTTCTTTTACTTGCATATATATATTACCCTTGTTACTTCTCTCCGCGCGGTGCCGAGGAGTCGCCGGGGGAGCGGATGTGAAGCCACTTAGTCGTTTCGACTAACGGTTGTTACGTCTTCCTTTTAAGAGGTCACGCCGCAGGTAGAGTAGCCGCGGACTACGCAGCAGGACAGCCAGGCCAGGACGACATGGCCTGAAGTGACGGTGTCGTCGATACTGTCGGTCACAGATGTGAGTGTTGAGAGGATTTGATGTAGCCCTTTTTTGGGCAATTTCTATAGCAGTACTCTGATATGTAGAAGCATGTTTTAGCTTCTTTTTTGGTGTACTGATTTGGACATTATTACTTAGTGTGGATTGACTTCTCTTGCTTATATTTTGGTTGGGTTGGCAAGTTATATTGATATTGTTGTAGCTGGCGGAATAGGCGTCTTGTGGTACAGGTTAGCCTGTGTGCTAATGCTACCATAAGGCGGCTGTTCCGGGCATAAGACCCCCCCTTCGTGCCGTGTTTTGGGATCCGGGAGGGGGGGGGGGTCTTACAAATGGTATCAGTTTGCCACGATCCTCAACTAAAGAAGTCATTCAACAATGGTGCCACCCCATTTGATTAGTTAGTTTGGGGACAAACTGACTTAGCGGAAGCAGTGGTGTGCCTATATGTAATTCATGCTAAGTATGTCCAACTTTGACCCTAACATTAGCCAACCTGACCATACGTTTACGTTTTATGTGTAGATTCAAGCGCTCGTTTAGCAGATGGGAGGCACTCCTGCTCCCTCCATACCAACTCCCACTCAGTTCCAACAATCTGAGTTGGGGCAGATGCTCACTGCCATCCTCGATGCTTTTAGGGCGCAGCAGCCCCCGGTGCAACAACAGGCCCCGAGCTCCAACTAGCTGAGCACCTTCCGGGCTCTCTCCCCTCCCGCCTACCTTGGGACGGAGTCAGTCATACGTACAGAGGAATGGCTAGGCATGGTACAGGAGTTATTGGCTGGTATCCGTTGCCCGGCCAACATGGCAATGACATTGGCGGTGTCCATCTTGGACTTACATGCTAAGAGGTGGTGGAAGTCCCTCATGGGCTCTACCTTCCAAGGCCGGGTCTACACAGAGATAAGTTGGAGTAAATTTTCGGGTGTTTTCTTGGAGCACTTTATCCCTACATCGGCCCGAGATTAGCTTGAGCAGAGGTTTCTTCTAATAAAGCAGGGATCAAAGTCTCTTACGGAATACCAACGGGAATTCCAGCATCTCGCAAGGTTTGCGGATTCTTACAAGTTGGATGACAGAGGTTATGCCAAGCGCTTCTACAAAGGGCTGCGAGATCCCCTAAGGCAGTCCCTTTTGTTTATAGCGGATGGTAGCTTGGTAGAGATCATTGATATCACGAAAAGATTGGAGGCGGACCAGTTGGGATGTAGTAAGAGGCCTGCGGAGGACATGATGGAAGCCGGCCCAAAAATAGAAGGAGGCGGGACTTCAGAGGAGGAAGAGGATATCAAAGAGGTGGAGGGCGTGTCCACCGGAACTATAGAGTGTTGCATCTGGTTCCGCAGCCGCCTGCATTGCCTCCACCGCCATAGCCACAGCAATTCCAGCAACCTGAAGGGCGTCGTGGGCTGGTGTGCTTTGAATGCAACCAGCCGGGCCATATTCGATGTTACTGCCCGCAATTGTTTGGGAACGTCCTTCCCACTCTCCCTCCGGCAGCTCCTCAAGGGCGGGGTCACGTGCGTGGTCGATGACGAGGACTGTGAGGAGGTAACCCCGGCCCTGCTAGGGATCAGGTGTACGTGCTTGACATGGCGCAGGAACGGAACCCCCAAGATGTGATTGCAGGTATGATTTAATTAATTAACATCTTTCCATTATTTAACTTGAATTGATTAAGACTTACTAGACACCTAGCAATAAGTTTTGGTTGTTGGTACTTAGACACTGTGATAATTGGCGGGAAGACGGCCTATGCGCTATTCGATACCGGTGCCTCACACTCCTTTGTGTCCGAGGATTTCATAAAAGACGTGGAGGGTGTACAGTACTTTATTGGCATAGCCCGACGAGTACGCCTTCCGTATGGCACGGAGATGATCGCAACCGCCAAGTGCGAGTTGGAGTTATTCATTGATGGAAAGGCCTTTGATATGCTGGCCACGGTCCTGAGAATGTCGGAGTTTGACATCATTTTGGGCATGACATGGCTGGACTGGCACTTTGCGAGGATCGACTGCGCATAGAAGCGAATCTATTTGAGACATGGAGACTCCGACGTCATCTTCCAAGGTATTGGGTTCGCGCCGCGTATGATATTATCTTCTGTTCAGGCTGTAAAAGCCCATATGAAGGGCGACGAGGTCTTCATGATCTGGTTCGAGTTGAAGGAGGAAGCATTGGAAGTAAAGGATGTACGAGTAGTGCAGAATTTTCCCGAGGTATTTCCTGAGAAGCTACCAGGATTACCTCCGCATAGAAAGGTTGACTTCCAGATTAATCTAGTGCCGGGTGCCAAGCCTGTATCCAAGACACCGTACAGAATGGCCCCGAAGGAACTCGCGGAGTTTAGAGTTCAATTGCAAGAACTGGTGGAGTCAAGGTTCGTTCGCCCCTGTTCGTCACCCTAGGGAGCCCTGTACTGTTCGTGAAGAAGAAGGATGGAACCCTGCGTTTGTGCATAGATTATCGGGAACTCAATCGGTTGACGGTGCGGAACACTTATCCACTACCTCGGATCGACGAGTTGTTTGATCAACTAGTGGGAGCACATTGGTTTTCTAAACTGGATCTGCGCTCTGGATACTATCAGTTGAGAATATGAGAAGGGGACATCCAGAAAACGGCCTTCAGTTCAAGAAATGGTTTGTATGAGTTCACGGTAATGTCGTTTGGGCTCAGAAATGCCCCTTCGGCCTTCATGAGTCTGATAAACAAGGTGTTTGAGCCATATTTGGACATCTTCGTCATTGTTTTCATCGACGACAACTTGGTCTACTTAAAGACGAAGGAGGAGCATGTCGAGCACCTTACCTTGGTGTTGAAGAAATTGAAGGAACACGCCTTGTACGCCACGTTTAGCAAGTAAGAATTCTGGCTTAAGGAGGTTCCCTTCTTGGGGCATGTGATCAGTGGAGCAGGATTAGCAGTGGATCTAGCAAAGGTGCGAGCCGTGTAGGAGTGGTCGCCCTTGAAGTCGGCGGCCGATGTACGGAGTTTCCTTGGACTTGCTGGGTACTACCGCATGTTCGTGAAAGGATTTTCAAAGGTTGCTCTTCCCCTTACCTCATTGACGAAGAAAGGTGTGCCATTTGAGTGGACTCCCCAATGTGAAGCGGCGTTCCAAGAGCTGAAGGATAGGTTTACACGGACGCGTCATATCAAGGGATGAGAGCAGTATTGATGCAGCACGGGCACGTAATCGCTTATGCTTCACGGCAGTTAAAGAAACATGAAATCAATTACCCGGTTCATGATTTGGAGTAGGGAGCAGTGGTGTTCGCTTTCAAGGTCTGGAGGCATTATCTATATGGCATCCACTGCGAGATCTTTTTCGATCACAAAAACTTGAAGTATGTCCACACTCGGAAGGAGTTGAACCTGAGACAACGGCGGTGGTTAGAATTTCTATGCGATTATGAGTTCACCATGAACTACCACCCCGGGAAAGCGAACTCGGTAGCCGATGCATTGAGTAGAAAAGTGCAAGGCTCTATCCCAGAGTCTCGGTTGATGATCATGGAGTTGGCTCAGATGATTGAGGAGATGGATATTACTCTAGTATTCAAGGCTCCTTCGGCAGAGTATGCGGTGTTGAAACCGGAACCCGGCTTCCTGTGGAGCTCGCCCTTGGGGAAGGGGTATTCTCGCGCCTACTTCGCTCCTGCAAGAAATACGACAAAAGCAAGGAGAAACAGGCCCAAGGGCTCGGTAGGGAGGTCCCACCACAAACCCGGAAGATCTCAGAGCGCTTCCCCTCCTTAGCCTGAAGCCGAGCTAAGGTACCCTCAGAAAGCACATGAAGATTTGGGGAGAAGAGCACAGGGAAAAAACCTGCCTTCTGGGGTACCCCTTGGGTCTTATTTATAGCTTTTGAAATCCGGACTGCCAATAACAAAAATAAATGACCTGAAATTACCAGAAAACCACCGGCCGGGTCTGCCAACAGCCAAACTCCGCTGTTTTGAAGGGCTATGGGCAGACCAGCAGGGGTAAAACAGTAAAAAGTACCTCTGACCCCCAGGCGAGCTGGGAGCTCTGGTCTCCCCGGCGTGCTCTGCTCGCCCACTGCTGCCGAGCTCTACTGCGAGGGCGCGAGTTGCAGCCCGCTCGGCGAATGCCGAGCTCGGGGGTCGCCGATCGACGATCTCTGGCCGACATTTGCCGAGCTAAGCCTCGCCCCTGTTGCTGCCGAGCTCGCCTGCTGCTCCTAACCTGATCTGCTCGCCCCCTGGTGATCCTGCTCGCCGGACACGGGGTTATACACAATCCCCGCTCTTTCGAGCTTGTGAAAAAGCTCGGAAAGAAACATCCAAGCCGAAGTGTTCGGCGAGCTCTGGCTGGCGAGTTGGAGGGAATCTTCTGGTGGGGGCCACCTGCGGCTATATATATGCACCTGCTCTGCTGCCTTGCTCTTGCCATTCCACCTGTCGCCTTGCCAAGATGCCCCTCCCTAAAGAGATCCAAGAGCGCATAGACCGAGCTCGCCTGGCTTCCGCGGCTCGCGTTGCCGCGCTGACGGCGATCCCCGCAAAAGCTCCCCAAATTGATTCTGCCGAGCCGAGCTCTAAGAGGACGAAGCCATTCCCCGAGGCGGCCGAGCCCATTTTCCACGACATGAGGGCCACCCTGGTTCGCGAGACCGGCTCTTCTACCCGAACCATTCTGGAGAAGGATAGGGAGGTCGTCGTAGTCGGCGACGATCAGGACGGCCAACCAGATGGCGAGGGCACCACGCCGCGGGTCCCCACGCCGCGAGGCGAGGTCACGCTTGTCACTTCGTGATTCTCAGCACCGGACAGCCATCCCCGGGATCCGCCGCCCCTCTTCGGGATCCTGCCTGTGATCTCGCAGAGGCCAACTTCGCATGCGGGTTCCCCCCCTCCTCGCCAAATTGACGCGGCCGCGGGGGAGGGTCTGGGGAACATTCCCACCCCGGGCTTCGAGCTCATCTCACCAGGGGCTCGCGGCCCAGGTCGCGGGAAGGACCTGAGGTTCATCCCTCCCCGCATCTCCTTTGAACCGCCGAGCTCTTCAGGTCAGCCTCGCTCAACCCCAAGTGCTCCATAAGTTTTTGCTCTGCTGATATATGCCTTTACAGCTCTTCCCAGTCAATCGGCTGCCGAGGAGTCCTCGCGGGCAGCCCACCACTCTCCCCTCCCGTCTCCGAGCTCGCTGGACTCTTACATGGGTCCGGAGGTGGATCAAGGCGAGCTGACGAGGAGGGAGGTCAAGCTCCTCAAGAAGCTGGTGTGCGGACTGCGCGAGGTGCAGGGCGTCAACGAGACGCTGCAGCGCGACTACGCTCGTCTTGCTGAGGAGGTGCGCCTCAGCCAAGCTGGCGAGTTGATGTCCCCGTCCCGACTCCTGGACGAGATAGACGACGGTCTCTTGGTTGCGCAAAGGAATTCTGGAAGGATCCGCGAGCTACTCCGCGCGCGGCAGCCTGGGGGGCGGGGGTCGTGAGGCCGGGGTAGGTAAGTCTGCGGGCTCCTCTGCCGAGCCGACCGGCGCTCGCATCCCGGTGCCCTCCCTGCTCGCGCGCCCCGCTTTCAATTCTGAACTTTTTTACTTCTGTGATGAATAATTTTTAGAACATTCTTAATTATGTTACTCAAATAAAAAACTGCCATGTGACTTAGCCTTGGTTAGGACGCGTCAGAAGTCGGCGAGCTGGGGTGGCGAGCTGGGGTGGCGAGCTGGGGCAGCGAGCTTCACCGATGTGACAGCCTTCCTCAGATTCCTTTTCCTATAAATAGCCCCCCCCCCCTTCTCACCTACCCCCGTACTGCCTTTATTGCTTTGCTTTCCTTTCTTTGCTTTCTCCATTCCCTGCTCGCGTCGTGCTTTTCCTCTGCGATCATGGGCAAGAACAACCCGGACGCCGACGGCCGCTCCAAATGCGCGCAACACTTCGCAGACTATTGCTTCTTCGACGGCCACACCAGCGAGGAGGAGCTCGCGGAATTCAAGGCCGCGTATGTGCCGCCGTGCTTTGAGGCACGCAGGCCGGGGCCGGGCGAGGCCATCAACACGTTCTACGAGAACGAGCTCGCCTTCCCCATCTCGCACTTTGAGGTGGGGCTGCGACTTCCCTTGTGGCCGGAGATCCGGCAGATCCTGAAGTACTACGGGGCCGTCCCCGCACAGCTGAACTCCAACGCCATCGCAATGATGGTGGCGTTCGTGAGCTACCTCCGGAGGGAGCGGATCGAGTTCAACCTGACGGTGTTCAGGAAGCTTTTCTCCTATAAGGCGACGACGGACGGGGTCGCCTACTTCGGCGGCTTCTTGATCAAAGTTCGCGAGATCGCGAACAAGCACCATACCTGGATGACCAAGATCGCCTTCGTCAAGGGCGATCTCGGCAACATCCCCTACTCGTCGCAACAAAAAGTCGAGGATGTGTACCGCCCGCCGGCCGTGTCCGGCAACGACGCCGAGCTCCACAAATTCTTCCTCCACAAAGATTTCGAGGTCGCCTTCCTGCGGAGGGGCCTCGAAGCGCTCCCCCCGGTTCTGCCCGGCGAAGGTATATTCTCCTCATCTTGCCGAGCTCGCCTACTCGCCGAACTCGGCACATCGTTATATCTGAATTCCTAACCTTTCCAAGTGTTTTCCTTCAAGGGAGCGAATAATCCCCGCGAACCCGCC
Organism: Platanthera guangdongensis; assembly: GCA_039583875.1. Taxonomy (NCBI): domain Eukaryota; kingdom Viridiplantae; phylum Streptophyta; class Magnoliopsida; order Asparagales; family Orchidaceae; genus Platanthera; species Platanthera guangdongensis. The sequence continues at coordinate 80,312,381 of CM077164.1, read as the reverse complement.
GTTCGCGGACCCGGGGTTCGATACTGACCCACTTGCTCGCGAGAGGGCGGCGGCAGCGGCCTGCCGAGACGAGGCGGCCCTCTCACAGCCCTCTTCCGGCAAGAGGCGATCTGAGGACGCGGGGTCGAACCCGCCATCCGGCCCCCGTCAGATGGAGAAGATGCGGAGGGCCCTGCTGGCTCCGTGGGGGCAACAACAACAACATCAGCCCAGCCCCAAGTACATCAGCTCGTCGGAGACTCCTCCTGACGCGTCACCGGAGAGCCCGCTGAAGGAGACGACTAGCAAGGGCCGAAAGGGTGGCAAGGGCCCTTCTACCTCGGCCGCGATCTCCCCTCCTCCTTCGGCGAAGAGGGCTGCCCGCGAGCACGCGCCGCCGAAGCAGCACCCCCTCTTCAACTTCGGCGCGTGCTGGAAGGATTCCGCGGGTGAGCCCATGCTGCAGTGGGACGAGCTCGCTCATCGAGTCTCCGTCTCCACTCTGCACCCGTCCTGGCACGACCGCGAGCCCGCCACCGGTCACGCCTATGCCCTCGGCTTCGGCCTTTATGGCCGGGAGGATGCCGAGGCCTACAAGAGGACGACCCTCCGGCAGCTCGGCCATGAGGGTCTGCAGTCCCACCTGCGGACTCTGGAGCTGCACCACATGCTGGCGCGCCGCAGCTTTGCCCTCAGCCATCAGCTCGAAAAGGCCGAGCAGGCTCGCGACCTCGCCAAGGAGCAGATCGCCGATCAGGCGAGGCGGATCGGCATCGCGGATGGTCTCCTCGCCCAGGCCGCCGGCGGATTGGTAAGTTTCACGCACCGCTCTCTTTTACATAGAAAGCTTTGTGCTGCTGCTAAATGGGCTTTTCTCCAGGATGCCAAGGCGGCGGGCGAGCTCCAGGCTTGCAACATTGAGCTGGGGGAAGAGGTCAGCCGGCTGCGCGCACAACTGGTCGCGGATGCCGACGCTGCTGGGGAGCTCCAGGCTCACGACGCCGAGCAAGGGGAGGAGATCGGCCGACTGCGCACACGCCTTGGCGAGCTGGAGGGCGCGAACGCGAAGTTGAAGGGGGAGAACCAGCACCTTCTTGGCGAGGTGCGTCTCCAGGCGGAGATCTTCTTCCCGTCGCACGACATCGATCCCACACTCCCCTATAAGAGCCCGCGTATCTTCGGCGAGGCCGACCTCGTCGAGAGATTGCGGATCAACTCAATCCAGACCGCCGAGTGCACCCTCTCAATGATGAAGGACTCCGGGGTGTTGGTGGAAGGGTGCGGGGAGATCTCTGCTCGGGACCTGATGCCGAGTCTGTTTCCGACGACGCCGCCCAGCGAGAAGGAAGATAGCCTGGATGCAATGTTCGGGAAGAGCTTCCAGGATCCTTCGGGCGACGGCGAGGACCAGCACGGCGGAGGGGGCGAGGCCAGCGGATAGCCTTGTATTTTTTTCTTTTTTGATTACTCGCCGAGGCAAGCTCCCTGTAACTTTGTAAATAATTAATGAAAGTTTTTTGATCATACCGGTGTCATTTCCTCCTTACTATGCTTGTGCTCTGGATGTGTGCGAGTGCTTCCTCCCACGACCTCGCAGAGGTAAGTTCTGCGAGTAGCGGTTATGAGAGCGTGCACGCGAGCGAGACACGTTTTGAGGGTTCGTCGAGCCTCAAATGATTTTGTGGCGAGTTGCTTTCCGCCCTTATCGCGCCACCATTGCTCGCATGCGAGCAATCCAGGTTGAGCCCGTTGGAGGAGAAATTTTTGAAGTGTAATGGGCCAAGGAGGCGAGATTCCTCGGTCCGGCTTGTCTTCCTTTGGAGAGACCCGGGCTTACGGCCTACCCGCCAATGCCGAGCCGAAGATGACTAGCCCGAACTCGCCCCTGCAGAGCCCTCCAGCCTGGCTTGCCTTCTTGATTATGCCGAGCTGAGTTTGCCGAGCCCGAGCTTATCCTGACAGGACCCCTCCCCTTGGCTCCCTGCCACAGACTTTGGCCTGTACCTGATGACTTCAAGGCCGACACCACCGAGTGACCTCCAACCCTGCCAGCTAGGTGGGAGCCTGACAGCGGGATCTGTTCGTGGCCAAGGAAGACACCGAGTGACTTCCAGCCCTGCCAGCTAGGTGAGAGCCTGACAGCGGAATCTGCTCGGGGCCCGCTACTACCTCCATCGTGTGACTTCCAGCCCTGCCAGCTAGGTGAGAGCCTGACAGCGGGATCTGCTCGAGGCCAAGGATGACACTGAGTGACTTCCAGCCCTGCCAGCTAGGTGAGAGCCTGACATCGGGATCTGCTCGGGGTCCGCTGCTACCACCATCGAGTGACTTACAGCCCTTCCATCTAGGTGAGAGCCTGACAGCGGGATCTGCTCGAGGCCTAGGATGACACCGAGTGACTTCCAACCCTGCCAGCTAGGTGAGAGCCTGACAGCGGGATCTGCTCGGGGTCCGCTACTACCACCATCGAGTGACTTCCAGCCCTGCCAGCTAGGTGGGAGCCTGACAGAGGGATCTGCTCGAGGCCAAGGATGACACCGAGTGACTTCCAGCCCTGCCAGCTTGGTGAGAGCCTGACAGCGGGATCTGCTCGGGGTCCGCTACTACCACCAACGAGTGACTTCCAGCCCTGCCAGCTAAGTGAGAGCCTGACAGCGGTATCTATTCGAGGCCAAGGATGACACCGAGTGACTTCCAGCCCTGCCAGCTAGGTGAGAGCCTGACAGCGGGATCTGCTCGGGGTCCGCTACTACCACCATCGAGTGACTTCCATCCCTGCCAGCTAGGTGAGTGCCTGACAGCGGGATCTGCTCGAGGCCAAGGATGACACCGAGTGACTTCCAGCCCTGCCATCTAGGTGAGAGCCTGACAGCGGGATCTGCTCGGGGTCCGCTACTACCACCATCGAGTGACTTCCAGCCCTGCCAGCTAGGTGAGAGCCTGACAGCGAGATCTGCTCGAGGCCAAGGATGACACCGAGTGACTTCCAGCCCTGCCAGCTAGGTGAGAGCCTGACAGCGGGATCTGCTCGGGGTCCGAAACACATCACATTCTACCATGCAGGCTAGTTACAACATTATCAGAGAGCTTGAAGGAATTTATTATAATCATAGTGCTGCTTACATGTTTCAGGGGAAAAATCGTTTGAGGTCGTCACCTCTCCAGGTGAGACTCAGGGTCTCGCCCTCTACATTTTGGAGTCGGTAGCTCCCTGACCCCAAGGCTATCTTTACAATGAATGGTCCCTACCAGCTGGGATTGAGCTTCCCTACGGATGCTGACCTCCCTGCTGCATCTACTTTCTTCAGCACCAAGTCCCCTTCCACGAACTGCTTGACCCTGACATGCTTGTGAAAGTATTTGGCCATTCTTCTTTTCACATCCTCCTGCCGGATAGCGGAAAGGTCTCTTACCTCTTCCACCATGTCAAGGGAAAGCCTCAGTTCCTCCTCATTTTCTGCTTGCCATTCCTCACGGCCTTCTTTTGCTGCCACGGCTCGCGGTGTTTGGACTTCGAATTCAATGGGAAGCACGGCCTCGCATCCGTGGGAGAGTTTGAACGGGGTCTCTCCTGTAGCCGTGTTGGCGGTGGTCCTCAGGGCCCAAAGAACCGCGGGAAGCTGCTCTACCCAGCTCCCTTTCAGGTTTTCCACCTTCTTTTTGAGGAGGTTGACGATGATCTTGTTTGCGGCCTCCACCTGCCCGTTACTCCTGGGGTGATGGACCGAGGCGAACCTGAGATCGATCCCAAGCTGTTCGCAGAAGCTGGTGAACTCGGCACTAGCGAACTGGGACCCGTTGTCCGTGACGATGGCCTGTGGCAGCCCATGGCGACAGATGATCTCCCCCCAAACAAAATTCCTGATCACCTGGGAGGTCACCTTGGCCAACGCCTTCACCTCCACCCACTTTGAGAAGTAATCAACCATCACTAGGAGGAACCTTCTCTGGCTGCTGGCTTGGGGGAACAGTCCAACCAAATCCATTCCCCAAATTACGAAGGGCCATGGGGCCGTGATACTTCGGAGCCGCTAGGCCGGCTGCAGCTGGAGAGGGGCAAACAACTGGCACTTGTGACATCTTCTTGCGAACTCTGCATCGTCTCGGCCTAGGGTGGGCCAGAAATAACCTTTCCTGATTATCCTCCCCTCCAGGGTCCGACTCCCGGAGTGACTCCCACATTCCCCGGAGTGGACTTCCTCCAAGATCCTTCGCGCTTCTTCCTTGGTTACGCAGCGGGCTAGCATCCATGAGAGGGTCTTCCTGTATAGCTGCCCGTCCTGGAGGAGGTAGTATGCTGACTTGTGCCTCAGCTTCTTCTTGTCTACCCCCTCCGGATACTCTCCTGCGGAGAGAAAAACCACCACTGGATCCATCCATGAAGCTTGTTGATCGATTTCCATGAGCTCTCCTTCTTCGATGGAGGGGCAGAACAGGTCGGTGATGGTGCCCCCACCTGGGGACCATGCTTAGCTAATTGATCGGCTTGTTCATTCTCTTCCCTGGGCACGTGTCGGATGGTGAAAGTTTGAAAAGTGCCAATGACTCCCTTCACCTTGGCCAAGTACGATCGCAGGGTGGGCTCCCTTGCCTCGAACTCCCCGTTAATCTGAGAAGCCACTACCATGGAGTCAGTAAGGACCTCCACATCCGATACCCCCAGCTCCCTGGCCAGGCGCAGCCCCGCTATCACGGCCTCGTACTCGGCCTGATTGTTGGTAATGGGAAAGTGCACCACCACCGTTTGCTCAATACGAGTCCCCTGGGGGCTTTCTAGGATCACCCCTACTCCCAGGGAATATCTTCCCGAGGCACCATCCACCCTCACCTTCCAAGGGGTCGGGCGGGTGAGCTCTTCCTCTGCCACTTCAACCACGTAGTCGGCCAGGAAGTCGGCCATCGCCTGATCCTTGATTGAGAGCCGCGGAACGAAGGAGACGTCGAACTCGCTCAGCTCCACCGACCACTTAGCCAACCTGCCTGAATGCTCCACCCCCTCAAAGATGTTGCGGAGGGGGTGGTCGGTCACCACTCGGATTGAGTGTGCCTGGAAGTAAGGTCGCAGCCTACGAGCCGAGATGATTAATGCGAAGGATTGCTTCTCCAAAATCGGATATCGGAGCTCGGCCTTCCTCAGGACCCGGATCACGTAATATATAGGGAGTTGCCTCTTTCCTTCTTCACGAACCAAGACGGAGCTCAAGGCCTCCGCCCCGACCCCAAGATACAAGAACAGGTCCTCCCCTTCCTTCGGCCCTTGGAGCAGCGGGGCCTGTGTCAACTGTACTTTGAGGGCCTGGAAAGCCTCCTCACACTCCTTGGACCATTCAAACCTCTGACCTCCCCTTAACGTTTTGAAGAAGGGGGAGCACTTCTCCCCTGCCCGAGAAAGGAAACGACTTAGCCCAGCTAGCTTCCCTGTTACCCGCTGGACCTCCTTAGCGTTCCGCGGGGATCCCAATTCCAAAATTGCCCGGACCTTATCTGGATTCGGCTCGACCCCCGCGGGGGTGAGCAGGTGCCCCAAGAACTTTCCCCTGCTAGCCCCAAAGACACATTTTAGAGGGTTCAATCGCAACTTGTACTTGCGCAGGGTGGCGAAGATCTCCTCCAGGTCCTGGAGGTGAGAGTCCACATCCCAGCTTTTGATCATGAGGTCATCGACATACACCTCCAAATTCCTCCCCCTTTGTTCCTTAAAGACCCTATCCATCATTTTCTGGTAGGTTGCCCCAGCATTCTTCAGCCTGAAGGGCATCATCTTGTAGCAGTAACATTCATCCCCTGTGATGAACGAGACATCTTTGGTGTCTGGGGGGTGCATCCTGATCTGATGATAACCTGAAAAAGCATCTAAAAAACTCATTACAGAAAAACCGACGGCTGAGTCAACCAGCGCGTCGATTCGAGGCAAAGGATAACAGTCCTTATGACAAGCTTTATTAAGTAAGGAAAAGTCGATACACATCCTCCGCCGGCCATCTCCTTTTTTTACCATAACCACGTTGGAGACCCAGCCGGGGTACTGAATCTCAGACACGAAGCCGGCCTTGAGGAGTTTCGCCACCTCCTCCCTGATGGGCTCCGCCAGCTTGTCCGCGGTGGATCTCTTCTTCTGCTGAACGGGGCGTGTTCCCGGGTCCAGGTTGAGGTGGTGGCAAGCCACATCCGCGTCAACCCCCGGCATCTCCGCGACGTTCCAGGCGAAGGTGTCCACGTTCTTCTGGATGCACTCCAGCATCCTGCACTAGTCCTCTGGGGTTAGCCCCCCCGCTGACGCGGATCTTCTCCGTCCTTCCTCCTCGGGTGAGCACCTCCAGCTCCACCACCTCCTCTGCTGCCTCCAGCCTAGATTGCTCCCCCCATCCCTCGGCATCCCCTTCATCCGGAACAGGGACCTCTACCTCCATCTCCTTTCCCACGGCCCTCACTTCGGCCACCTCCTCCAGATCTCCTACTGCCACCTTCTCTGCGCAGTCCTTCACTCCCAGCTCCTCCCCTCCTGCTTCATACTCGACCTCCTCCATTCTCCTCCCCATCTCCTCGGCTCCCTCTTGCCAGGAGATGGTGTTCACCGCAGTGACATAACACTCCCGCGCCACCTTTGGGTCCCCTCTAACCCTGACCTGGACCCCCTCAGCGTTGAACTTCAAGCATTGATGGAAAGATGAGGGGACGCAGCGGAAGGCGCTGATCAGGGGCCTTCCGAAGATGGCGTTGTAGCTGCTGGGGGCGTCCACAATGACGAACTTGCAGTTTCGGGACTGCCTCCCCAAGGTGACATGGAGGCCAACTCCTCCCTCTACTTCCTTCCTTTCTCCTGAAAATCCGAACAAGGGGCCATCTGAGGCCAGCACCCTATTTGCCTCCACCTTCATCGCGTCGAACGCCTTTTTGAAGACGACGTTGATGGAGCTCCCATTGTCCACGAGGATCCGAGAGACAGTGAAGTTCTCGATGGCCGCCTTGATGACCAGCGCATCACAGAACGGATCCTCGTGGTCTGGCATATCACTCCTGGAGAAGGTGATCCTCTCCTCCGGTGGTGGGGTTTGGGATGTAGAGGCGACGCTCTGCCGGTACATGGTGTGGAGACTGGCCTTACGGGAGGCCTCGATCCCTACTCCCCCGTGGATCACCCCGATTCCCCCTCGGGTCCCCACATCCACCCGGTCTTCACAACGATCCTCCTCTGCCCGAGGCAGGACCTCCTCAATCCTCACTTCCTGTCTCCCTTGCTGCTGCTACTGCTCTCTATTCCCCCTCATCTCGAGGAACTCCGGACAGGTGGCCGTTGCATGCCCTTCTTCCTGATGGAAGTCGCAATAGGGCAGCTCCACCCTGACCTCTCTTCTCCTCCTCCTCCACACTCCTCTCCTGGCCCCCAAGGCTATGGCCATGGCCTCTTCTTGATCGGGGAGCCTGGGCCTTTGGCCCTGCCTCCAGCCTGGGGGGTGGAATTTGTCTTGCCTTCCCTGAAAGTGACCCCTTCCGAAGTTCCCTCTCTGTGGCCCCTGCCCTTGCCACTCACGCCTCCAGCCCAACCGACGGTCGGGCTCCTGATGCCCCCACCCCGGCTGCTGCGGCCCTTGGAGCTGCCTATGCTCCATTTGCCTGGACTCCCTTCTTCTCTCCTCCTGTCCTCTTCCTCCCTTCGACTCCCTCTCCTCCTCTGCGGCCCACCTGGCCAACTTCCTTGCAAACTCCGGGTTCGACGCCTCCCCGTCTACCTCTCTCGCCTCCCTTTCCATCAACTCCTCATAGGAGAGGGGAGGAACTCTTTTCAGCTCCATTCGGAAGAAACCCTGCTGAAGGCCCAGGGTAAAGGCCATCATCAGACTATGGCCCGGCATCTCCTGGACCTGAGTAACCTCCTCCTGGAATCGGTCCACGTAGCTCCCCAACGTCTCGTTCACCCCTTGCTTAATGTGAAACAAAGACTCGGACTCCTTCTTCCTCTTCTTCGAGGTGGTGAACCTCAGCATGAATCCTCGGCGCAGGTCCTCGAAGCAGTAGATGGAGCTGGCCGGTAGCTGGTGGAACCACTCTCTCGGCTTTTCCTGGAGGGTGATGGCGAAGAGCCAGCACTTGAATCCGTCCGACATCTGACGGATGGAGACCACGTCCTCGAACCATTGGACATGCTGGACCGGGTCTCCCTTCCCAGTGTAATAGGACATCTCGGGCTCCCTGAACCCGTCCGGAACTGGAGCTGAAGAGACCAGCTCGCTGAAGGGGCTCTCTCCCCCCATTGGGCGAGCTGGCGAGTCTCGCGAGCCCAGCTCGCCGAAGCGACCTCGGCCTGCCGAGCCGGGGAAGAGCTCAGGCCCGGGGAGCTCGCACCCTCGGCCTTCCTCGGCCACTTCCTTCCCAGCTCGCCTGCCGGGAGCGTCCTCACCCAATGAGGGGGCGGCCGCGATCTGGACTGCCGGAGTCGAGCACTCGGCCCGCGTGCCGAGTGCGAACTTGACCAGAGTCAGCACCTCATTTTTGAAATCTTCAAACATTCCCACCGTTGCGAGAGGCGGGGGGGGGGGGGGGGGGGCGGCGAGCTAGGCCTGTCGGATCCTTGTCCCGTCATTGAGCTCGGGGAAACTTTTCTGCACTGACCAATGTCCACGCTCACCGCACCAAAATGTTGAAACCGGAACCCGGCTTCCTGTGGAGCTCGCCCTTGGGGAATGAGGTGGTCTCACGCCTACTTCGCTCCTGCAAGAAAAACGACAAAAGCAAGGAGAAACAGACCCAAAGGCTCGGCAGGGAGGTCCCACCACAAACCCGGAAGATCTCAGAGCGCTTCCCCTCCTTAGCCTGAAGCCGAGATAAGGTACCCTCAGAAAGCACTTGAAGATTTTGGGGAGAAGAGCACAGGGAAAAAACCTGCCTTCTGGGGTACCCCTTGGGTCCTATTTATAGCTTTTGAAATCCGGACTGCCAATAACCAAAATAAATGACCTGAAATTACAAGAAAACCCCCGGCCGGGTCTGCCAACAGCCAAACTCTGCTGTTTTGAAGGGCTATGGGCAGACCAGTAGGGGTAAAACAGTAAAAAGTACCTCTGACCCCGAGGCGAGCTGGGAGCTCTGGTCTCCCCGGCGTGCTCTGCTCGCCCACTGCTGCCGAGCTCTACTGCGAGGGCGCGAGTTGTAGCCCGCTCGGCGAATGCCGAGCTCGGGGGTCGCCGATCGACGATCTCTGGCCGACGTTTGCAGAGCTCAGCCTCGCCCTTGTTGCTGCCGAGCTCGCCTGCTGCTCCTAACCTGATCTGCTCTACCCCTGGTGATCCTGCTCGCCGGACACGGGGTTGTACATGCGGAGTATTTGGCAAGCATGAGCATAGTTTGTGATATCCGGGACTAGATTCGGGTGGAGCAAGGAATGGATGGGGCCTTGGCACTAGCAGTCAAGGCAATTGGAAGATGGGACCACCGATGAGTACACACTAAAAGACGGCCTCGTTTATTATCGTGGACGGCTCTATATTCCCAAGGGCGGAAAAATCCGGGAGGATATCTTGAGAGAGGCACATTGCTCTCAATATTCTGTACACCCGGGTATTGCCAAGATGTACGCCGGCTTACGGAAGACCATGTGCTGGCCGGGAATGAAGAAGGATGTTCGTTACTATGTTACACATAGTGAAGCTTGTCAAAGGGTGAAGGCCGAATGTAAGAGTCCCGATGGCTTGTTGCAGTCGTTGCCCATCCCCGAGTGGAAGTTTGAGGATATCTCCATGGACTTCGTCCATGTGCTACCTCGCTCCCGCTCCGGAAATGATTCTGTGTGGGTTATTGTTGATCGACTGACAAAGGTGGCCCGGTTCATTCCAATGAAGAAGGAAGCACACATGGACGTTTTGGTACGCCTCTTTGTGGAGCAATTCGTACGGTATCATGGCGTGCCCAAGACAATTGTTTCGAATCGGGATGGCCGGTTTACTTCCAAGGAGTGGAAAGCGGTGCAGGCGTATTTGGGCTCGCGCCTAACCTTTAGCACAACGTTTCACCCTCAGACGGACGGGCAGTCTGAGCGGACCATTAGAACACTGGAAGATTTATTAAGGTTATGTGTGCTGGATAGAGGAGAGCCATGGGAAAGGCTCTTCCCACTAGTGGAATTCTCCTATAAAAATAGCCATCAGGCGAGCATCGGCATGGAGCCCCATGAAGCCCTTTACGAAAGAAGGTGCAGGACTCCCTTGTTTTGGGTGCAGGATGAAGATCCGAAGACATTGTGAAATGAATATATAGATGATACTGATGCGGCGGTCAGACTGATACGGGATCACATGTTGGAGGCTCAAAGTCGGCATGTGAAGTATTACAATGCAAAGCACCGGATGGTGGAGTTCCAAGTGGGTGATAAAGTGTTCCTCAAGATTCGGCCGATGCATGGAGTGTCGCGGGTGCGTGGAGTGAAAAAGCTCAGCCCAAGGTATGTTGGGCCTTATACTATACTGGTTAGAATTGGCCCGTTGGCCTATCGGTTGGATTTACCGCCAGAGCTAGAGAACCTCCACGACGTGTTCCATGTGTCGTCGCTTCTAAAGGTGTTGTTGCGGCCCGAACAATATACCACCACTACTGATGGTGTTGTGGCGTCCGATAGGTCTGTACGACTAGAGCCGGTGCGGATCGTAGATAACGAGACGAGAATATTGCGCCACAAAAGTGTTCCCTTGGTGAAGGTGCTATAGTCTAATCATGGGAAGGAGGAGTACACATGGGAGCCAATGGATTTGATGCAACAATGCTACCCAGAGTTTTTTGCTCAAGGTAATTTTATTTAAAAGCGCATGTTAATTTTCCTGTTATGCTTTCCTCCCCTAGCCTAAGCCTGATTTCGGGGACGAAATCTTTTATTTGGTTTATATGATTTGTAACGTCCCGATTCGCACAAGGCCCCTCGTTTGCGTGTTCGAGTTAGGAGGGCTGACTCGGGTCCAGAGAAGTGCAGGAAATTGGGCTGCACTTGTGGTGGAATGGAGAAGTTAGTCCGCAGCCCTGTGTTGACACAGCAGCTGCCTGTGTCAATACAGCGGTTTCATGTGTCGACACACCAGCTGCCTGTGTCAACACAGCAGCTTCTAGTGTCGACACAGCTGCTACATGTGTCGACACAGCTGCTGTGTGTGTCGACACAGCAGCAGGCTGTGTCGACACAGCAGCAGGCTGTGTCGACACAGCAGCAGGCTGTGTCGACACAGCAGCTCTGTGTCGACAAAGCAGGCCTGTGTCGACACAGCCATGTGTCGACACAGCCCTGTGTCGCCACAGCCCTGTGTTAACACAGTCCACGTGTCGACACTCGAGTAGAAGGATTCGGCCAAGTGCACGGCCGTGTCGTGTGGGCACGGGTATGGACACGGGCGTGTCCTTACCCATGACGAGTACTTAATTCAACGATTTTAGTTGAGTTTGACGAATTCCGGTCGACGATAGGAGTCACGCCCGGTGTCACGGGCGTGACCATTGGCGTCACCGGGGCGTTTTCTCCGTTCAACGATTTTAGTTGAGTTCGACAAATTCCGGTCGACGATAGGATTCACGCCCGGTTTCACGGGCGTGACCATGGGCGTGACCGGGGCGTTTTCTCCATTTGTCGATTTTAGTTGAGTTCAACGAATTTCGGTCGACGAAAGGAGTCATGTCCGGTGTCACGGGCGTGACCATGGGCGTGACCGGGGCTTGTTCTCCGGTCGACGATTTTAGTTGAGTTCGATGAATTCCGGTCAACGATAGGAGTCACGCCCGGTGTCTTGGGCGTGACCATGGGCATGACCAGGGCGTGTTCCGTTGTATCGAATATTAAATCGGCATTGTAACCGTCTGTAACGCTTCGCTCGTGTCGGTGAATTGATTTGACATTGTAACCGTCCGTAAAGCTCCGCTCTTGTTATATATATGGACTGTGAAAACCCTAGACATTTTCACTCTTTTTCCAGCCGTTTTCCCTGAGAGAAATTACTGATTGAGAGAGAGAAGTTGCAGGAGCAAGTTCCGGAGTAGGAGATCTGCCAACGTCGCGAAGGAGAAGATGCCGCCAAGGAGAATTACGAGATCCATGGCCGAAAATGGAGGAACCGCTGGAATCGAGGTGAGATTCCTACCCTCTCCCAAGGTGCTAGATCTGTAGATATCTAGGCGAGACGTCGACTCAAAAGAGTCTTGACATGTGAGAAGATGCTTTCTCTAGGGTGAGGCCAATCCGGGGCTTGTGCTCTTGGTTAGTGGTGTCTTCAACCTCTCTGATCTTCTATGTGGAGATCGGGGATGGTTTCGTGAAGAGCAAAGGCCTCATGAGGGTGAATAAGGTTGGAGGAATTTCTGGAGGAGATTTGAGAGGATCGACTTGAGGAGGAAGATGAACCGATGCCGTTCGTTCCGCCTCAAGATGCATGTTGAATCTGTATTCTGCGCGCAATGATTTTCTAGGACATTTTCATGAAGGATATGGCCAGATCTAGGCTTTCGACTAAACATGAAAGTTGAAGCCCTTAAAACTACCTTTCCAACGACTAGCTGCACGACTTCAGGCGATGTCTGTAGCTGCGGGAAAGTCTGAACGAAAATGGTGTTCAATGAATCCTGCATGCAGAAATTGTGTTCAGTACGCAGCGGACCTCAAGGCTGGTTTCTAATAGGATACATTCACATCTGGGTTGAGGTCTGAATATGAAAGTTGTATCCCATGGAAAGACCTTTCCATCGAGCGGTTACAGGTCTTCACCGGATTCATGTAGCTTCAGGAATCTCCGGTCGAAGTTGCTACACAGATTTACTCTGCACCTAATTTCTGGGCTTATATAATATGGATTTGGATTCGGTGTAATTAATATTGCAAGTTACTTGACTTGGATGAACTCTTTTATGATTAATCATTTTAGTTGCATGATTGATGTAGTTTATTAATCAGATTTCATATAATCCAATTGTTAAGCAAGCTTACTTAAACGAATTGACTTGATAGAAATTGATAGATGGTTATTTATGCGCTTCATGTTTATAATATGTTGTTATCCTTTGGAAAGATTGATGAATCTTTATACGCGCATCATGTTTATAATATGTTTGTACTTTTGAAAAGATTGATAGATCTTTATATGCGCATCATGTTTATATTATGTTGTCATCATTTGGAAAGTCATATAGAAGAATAAATTATGGCCATGAGTATGTTTGATTAATGGAATGAGTTTAGTAGTCCAATACTTAGAGCGTCGTCTCCCTACGGGTAGTATTGTGAGAGGATGTGAGTGCGGTGTTGACCGTCACTTGTTTGGTTTGTGTTGAGATAAGGTATGGATGGATGGTTGGGTTGTGTCCTCGTGCTTACTTCCGAGGCCCCTTCCATGTTATGGCGAGGAGGCATTTGCATGCGGTGTCAGTCGACAAGCGGTGTCGTAATCCTGGGTTAAGGATAGTGTCGTAGGTTTACGTGCTCGCCGATCGTCACACCGACGGGAGTTGACAGTTAGACTTTATTTGGTTGGGCTGTGTCCTCGGTGTTCACGTCCCGAGGCCCCTTCCATGCCAAGTGAACGGTTGGGCTGTGTCCTCGTGCTTACTTCTGAGGACCCTTCCGGGTCACACAAGGCTAGTTCGGGCTGTGTTCTTGGTGCACATCTACCCAAGACCCTGCTGGGCCATAGTACGCATGGGCTCCGCTGTTGTGTTCTTAGCGTTGAGGCGTACGGAGTCCTAGGTGAAGTAGTGTGGATACCCTCCTAGTAGTAGAATTGCTCGTTCTACTGTCACCTCTTGGCCACGGCGGCTGATGCCTGAGAGGTTAGCTACCTGCTCGAAAAGTGGGAACTACAGTCTGTGTCGACATAGCAATTGCATGTGTGTGATCATGGGTGAGTCATTGCGTAGCATACATAGCATTTCATAACATTTCACAACAAGATCCTCATCGTATAAGTTTGTATGGGCACTCTTATACGATGAGTTACCTTTACGTAACACGATCATTAACCTTTAAGTTTGTATGGGCATTCTTATAAGTTAAGTTACTTTCCTGTTGTTACTTATACTTGTTAGTTTGCTATAGCTCTTAAATAATTGCTAGATCATGATACTGTTACTCTTACACTATTGCCACCTGCTTGTACTTCTTTTACTTGCATATATATACATTACCATTGTTCCTTCTCTCTGCCCGGTGCCGAGGAGTCGCCGGGGGAGCGGATGTGAAGCCACTTAGTCATTTCGACTAACGGTTTCTACGTATTCCTTTTAGGATGTCACGCCGCAGGTAGAGCAGCCGCGGACTACGCAGCAGGACAACCAGGCCAGGACGACAGGGCCTGAAGTGACGGTGCTGTCGATACCGTCGGTCACAGATGTGAGTGTTCAGAGGATTTGATGTAGCCCCTTTTTGGGCAATTTCTATAGCTGTACTCTGATATGTAGAAGCATGTTTTAGCTTCTCTTTTGTTGTACTGATTTGGACATTATTACTTAGTGTGGATTGACTTCTCTTGCTTATATTTTGGTTGAGTTAGCATGTTATATTGATTTTGTTGTAGCCGGCGGAATAGGCGTCTTGTGGTACAGGTTAGACCGTGTGCTAATGCTACCGTAAGGCAGCTGTTCCGGGCATAAGACCCCCCCCCCCCCCCTTCGTGCCATGTTTTGGGATCCGGGAGGGGGGCTCTTACATGCTATATGCTATGCGATGGATAGGGGGTGTTACAATTTGGTATCAGACTACTGGTTTCGATCAACTTAAATGAATTCGTGGGCGAATGTTTTAAGGGGTGGTGAGCACATGTGTGTGTGTCATTGTTAAAACATCAAAAGAGCCCATGAATGTCCACTTAGGAATGAAAATACACGTGTTTGAGGAACCTGCGTGTTCCTATAATTGTTTTTTTCAATTTTGTTTGGTAGCTTAATGGTGTTTTGTACGACTATAGGTAACCAAGAGTGGTGCAGCGCCGTCAGAACGTCTGGTTTCTGAGGATTATAGTGCACCCAACGACGTACTTGAGACCTCTCCTTTGTTTGAAACCATAAGAACGATCGTTGAAGCAGTGTTCGCTGTGACTAATGCACAACATGGAAGGAATATGCAACCCTTTGCCCATGTTGTGGTTTCAACGCCAGGTGGCGTGATGGAGCAATTGACATTTGGTACACCATCGGGTCAGTAGCAGAACATGTGTTTAGTGCAGGGAGCGCACTCTGTTGACGAATATTTGCAAGCATTTCTTATGATAAGCCGCTACCCAGGCATTGAGTTGGAAAACGAGCAGTCCATGGTCGATAGATTTTATAGCGGACTTCGCGATGATTTACAACTGATGTTGCTAGGACCAAAGCTACTTGGTTTCTGAGCATTGATGGAGTCGGCTAGATCTTT
This sequence comes from Platanthera guangdongensis, assembly GCA_039583875.1. NCBI lineage: Eukaryota > Viridiplantae > Streptophyta > Magnoliopsida > Asparagales > Orchidaceae > Platanthera > Platanthera guangdongensis. Next base: position 80,297,035 of record CM077164.1, on the reverse strand, counting down.
GGAAGAAGATTTGGCAAAAGTCAACCAGACGTCAGAGTTCAGGATACCAAACTATGCAGGTTCGGCAAAGTCTAAACGCCGAAGGAGGAGGATTAAGATATCTAGAACACCTACTAGTCGAGCTCCATGTACTTGCTATACTTGTGGCAAGTTAGGACACTTAGCCCGTGATTGTCGGAATGGTGCTCAGAAGGCAAACAAAGCTATGTCAGGAGCAGTTGAGGACTCTAGTGCTAAGAAGACATAGTTCAAAGTGCCGGCTACCTCAAAGTCTGGATATCGTAAGTGGTATAAGAAGGCTAGGACTTCAGGTCCAACCCCTCCTTTTGGTTCTTCGGGGGCATCTATAGGCCGAACCCCGGCCGCATGTTATGATTGTGGGAAGCCGGGGCATTTTGCCTGTAAGTGCTGGAGAGGACGCCCAAAATCCGAGAGGAAGCCTAAATAGCACAGCCTGGGCCAGCAGGAGGCTAGGAAGCACGCTGGCGTGGTGACAGGTACGGTTTAAAATTATAGCAGTTAGCTGTAAATACTTGTTTCCCTTGCACGTATTAGCTTAGGACTGCTTGTGCTAAGCTTTGTTCTGATTTTCGATTATCCAGCGAGAGCACCATTTGATTCAGGAGCTTCGCACCCCATTTTGTCCGAAGAATTCATATCGCGCGTCAGGAGTTCGATTTGCAAGCGTCGTTATTTCCTCTAATGGAGTTCGACGTGATATTTGGTATGGACTGGATATTGGAGCAGCAAGCATATATTAATTGCAGTCGCAAGGAGGTTAAGTTGGGAACAAGTTGTGAGACGATGTTTGTAGGCTTGAAAGGGGTCGAGCAGGACTTTGATGTCTGCTCTTTAGGTGGTGAAGGCAGTTCGTGCCTGATCAGAGTTGTTTTTCACGCTAGTGGAGGTTGCAAAGCCTAAGCCTACATTGGACAGTATTTCAGTGGTATCCGAGTTCCCTGATGTGTTCCCTGGCGATCTTCCTGGACCCCCACCTCTATAGGAGATAGACTTCACGATTGAGCTAGTGTCAGGCGAGAAACCTGTGTCATGCTCTACGTATCGGCTAGCTCCTAATGAAATTGCGGAGCTGAAGGTTCAACTTCAAGAGTTGTTGGAGCAAGGTTATGTGCATCCAAGTTCGTCTCCTTGGAGCGCACTCGCCCTTTTTGTGAAGAAGAAGGTCGGAAGCTTGAAACTTTATATCGATTATCGGGAGCTGAACAAGCTAACGGAGAAGAACAAGTACCTGATCCCAAGGATCGATGATCTATTTGATCAGTTAGTCGGGTCATCGGTGTACTCGAAATTGGATCTTAATTCCGGTTATTATTAGCGGAGGATAAGGGAAAGTGATAGCCCTAAGACAGCTTTTAGCACGAGATACGGACATTATCAGTTTACAGTCATGCTGTTTGGGCTGACTAATGCGCCGTCAGTATTCATGGATCTGATGAACAGGACTTTCAGAGAATACTTGAACCACTTTATGATCGTCTTCATCGACGATATATTGGTGTACTCGCAAAGTGAGGAGGATCACTTTAATTATGTGCATTTGGTGGTTGAGACACTGAGGAGGAATCAATTGTACGCCATGTTCTCCAAATGCGAGTTTTGTTTGTCCTCAGTAGCGTTCTTTGGTCACATAGTCAGTGGAGAGGCTATTGCGGTGGATCCGACGAAGATTGTTGCGATACGAGAGTGGTCTGTGCTGTCTACGGTAGAGGAAGTGCAGAGTATTCTGGTTCTTGCCAGCTATTACAGGCACTTCGTGGGAAACATCTCGCGGATAGTGTTACCCCTCACGACTCTGACGAGGAAAGATCAGAAGCTTGTTTGGACACCGGAGTGCGCACGAGCATTTGAGGAGTTGAAGAGTCATTGACCATGGCGTCAGTGCTGAGTGCGCCAAGTGGGACCGAAAGCTTTGAGATCTACAGCGATGCTTTGGGCAGTTGATTAGGTTGTGTCCTACTACAGCATGGAAGTGTGATATCGTATGGCTCACGAGGGCTAAAAGTGCATGAGAGAAATTATCCGGTCCATGACTTTTACTTAGGGGGCGTGATTTGTACCTTGAAGTTATGGATACATTACTTGTACGTGGTGAAGGTCGACATCTATACCGACCACAAGAGCCTGAAAAACTTGTTGGATCAGAAGGATCTGAACATGCTACAGGGGAGATGGATGGAGTTCCTGGGGGTCTACACATTCAAGATTCACTATGTGCCTAGGAAAGGCAATGCGGTTGCGGACGCGTTGAGTCGCAGGGTCCCAGCGTAGGCCAAATGGCTGTTGATTCATGACAAGTGTTTGGTTCGGGAGTTGGAGGTGTTGGAGATCTCTTGCATAGATAAGCAGACAAGTGCCGAAGCGCTATTGAACTGGACAGAAGTTCAGTGTGACCTGGCTAATCGGATTCGGCAGGCTTTGGATTTGGATGGCCGCATGAAGCAAATCATGGTTGAGGCTTTGGATGGGTCAAATTCCTAATTTGATATAGAGGATGGATTGCTATGGAAATACGGTCGTCTGTGTGTCCCAAACGTGGGCAATCTGCAGGCGAAATTGATGTACGAGGCTCATCATCCAAGTAATCGATCCACCCAGGGTGCACGAAGATTTATCGTGATATGAAGAAATTGTTCTGGTGGCCAGGACTTAAGAAGGATCTGACACTCTATGTGGCAAAGTGTCAAACATGCGCCTTAGTGAAGGCGGAGTGCCAAAAACCTGGAGGATTCTTGAAGTCCTTGCCTATTCTGGAGTGGAAGTTCGACGACATATGGACTTTGTGTATGGTTTGCCAAGGTCGCAGAAGGGAAACGACGCCATCTGGGTGGTCGTAGATCGTTTTACAAAAGTGTCGCACTTCATTCCGCATAGGAAGGATGATTCTGTGAAGAAATTGACAAAATTATATGAGGATAATATTGTACGGCATCACGGTGTGCCCCACAGCATTGTGAGTGAACGAGATGGGTGGTTCATGTCCAATGATTGGAGGTTAGTGCAGCAGATATTGGGAACAAAACTGAGTTTCAGCACAGCCTTTTATCCACAGACGGATAGTTAGACTGAGAGGGTCAACAGGATGATGGAAGACATGCTTCGCATATGCATTTTTGGATTTTGGGAAGCAGTCGGAAGATCACCTATACTTGGTGGAATTCGCTTACCACAATAGCTACCAGGCGAGCCTTCAAATGCGCCCTTTGAAGCACTTTATGGTAGAAGATGCCGCACGCTGTTGTCTTGGTTGGAAACGGGTGAGTCAAAGTTGTACAAGCGGCAAGAGGTGGAAGATGCAACGCCATTGGTTCGAACGATTTGAGAAAGATTGCTAATTTCTCAGGACCGGCAAGCTAAGTACAATAATGCCAAGCATAGGAACGTGGAGTTCGCTGTCGGCGACTGGCTGTACTTGAAGATTAAGCTATTCAAGGGTGTCTCACGGGTACGGCGCTTGAAGAAGCTAAGCCCGAGGTACCTTGGACCGTTTGAGGTTCTGGAGCGGATTGGCGAAGCAGCATATCGATTAAGGCTATCAGTGGAGCTAAGTGGCCTAGACGACGTATTCCACATATCAGTGCTGCGAAAGGCGGTGCAAGAGCCTTCGTAAGTGATTGCGGTCGATCAAGTGCCGATTGATAATGTGTTGATGATGAAGGTCAAGCCCATTCGCATTGATGACTAGGAAGTCAAGCAAATGCGTAATAAGGAAATCATGATGGTTAAGGTCCGTTGGGACAATTGCGGTAGGGAGGACCTCTTTTGGGAGCGAGAACATACCATGCTTGAGGAGTACCCGGAGTTATTCCACTCAGGTACCGTTTAAGTTTTTTTTATCTTTCCTTTATGTAATTTTGGGACAAAATTCTTTTAAGAGGGAGAGAGTTGTAACGCCCCGAAATTCAAAAGAGCGATGGTTGCCGTTTTGAGCTAAGTCTGGGATTTGGTAGAGTTCACACGGGCCGGGACACGGGCGTGTCCCAGGGCCGTGTCGTGCTTAGGTTCAACGATGGTCGTGTGGTCGACGAATTTTCAGTTGACGATCGTCGAATAGCAAACACGGCCTGAAACACGGGCGTGTCCCAGGCCATGTCCTACTCAGGTAGTTGGTTGAGTCGTGTCGGGGGTGAAACACGGCCTGGATCCCAGGAGTGTTCAACCTGACATGGGCGTGTAAAATTCGACACGAGCGTGTCGAATACCCATGTTCTTCTCGGGTTGGTGTTGGTCCTGTGTCGATGGAGGAACACGCCCAGTTACACGGGCGTGTACTGGATGACACTGGCATGTCGAGACAGACACGGGTGTGTCAAGAGCCCGTGTACTTTTCAAGACGCGGCGGTTTTGATGGTGAATGGGGCACACGACCATAGACACTGGCTGTTCTTGCTGGGTTATACCCGGGAATAAGTTTGGATGCCTTAATTTCTCTTGAGTCATCTCTTTCTAAAGTTCTAGAGAGAGGGGAGAGCGAGGAAGAAGAAGGAAGATAGATCCGACCGCCGGTGGAGCTTGGGATCCCCAAATCGCAAACCGACTTCGGATCTACGGAGGCGAGGACATTGCGGTGCTTTTCATCAGCATAAATTTCCATGGCTCCATAGAGGAATGCTATGGTAACGATTCTCATCCTAGGAAATGTGAAGTCCTCTTTTACTTTGCATAGGAAGCCTGCTCTCGCGAGTTTGCTTTGAGCGTGAGGCATTCCTTTGGGTAGACATGATAAGTCCCCGTTGTTTCGCATGTAGAGTCCGTAATCGAGAAACGGACATAGGCATGATGTGTGAAGGCTTCCCGGACAAGTTTGTCTGGATCAGTGATGTTACATTGTATGAATGGACGGAGAAGACTCCACGTCGATGGTTGTTTTTCGGGTTTTCTACGCAGTATATTTTAACAGGGAGCCTTGGGGACTAACTCCAAGGTGCACCTGGAAAACTGGGCAGATGTGTGATTCTCCCAACTTAGTGGCATGAGAGCCAACTTATACATAACCGGGTTATGTAAAGTGTGATATCGATTTGGGACTCGGGGAAGTTTGACCCGCGCCCATGTCTTAAGGTGACAGGGTGGTGTGAGCAACAGGTTAGGCGGAACCGTACCCGCTCTATGTCGTTCGGTACAAGCGACCTAAAGTACGTGGTACTTGCCGTTGGCATAGATGGAGGGTCTTAGGCAGAGGCTAGAAAGACCAAATGCTCACAAGAAATTGCAGTCCATGGGGCGGTCATGAGACCGCAGACTTTGACCGGGTTAACCGAGAATGTGCTCTGAGTGCATGGGGTGTGTGGTCATGAGTGCCTACGCCTGTGGTGAAGTGTTTATTCACTATTGTTTGGCAATGCTAATAAAGTGCAAGGAAGGAGCATCGCCACCACGAGTTTAGGGGCAGGATCGTTATAATTTGGTCAGCATAGCTGACCGTTGCTTTTGTTTGCCACCGCTCGGTGGATTGTTGCTTGCAGGTGCTGTGGAGCCGAGTGGTAAATAGCGGGCAAAAGACCTTGTTGCTGATACGACACTCAAAGGCCTAATTTTTTGAGTGTTTTCTTTTATACTCATGTATGACCTATCTGCGTACCGAGGTTTGGAAGACACTTTAATTTGAGTAAACTATTGTAAGGCCATAAGGCCATGTACTCATGTATTTGTACGTTCATTCCTATTGTGTCTTTGTAGTGGACATTCATGATGTTGGCTGGGTTCTTTATTTGTAACTTTTAAATTGCTTCCGCTAGAATATCCTCTGTGTAGGTTGTTGGTTATTGGCAGGATGGTTTGCATTGCGTAACCTTCCGGTCTGTCAGTGGTATATGGCGTCGGGCCCCGGCCGGACCTACTGCTATATGTTATGCAACGGATAGGGGGTGTTACATAGGGGATGATAGGACTTAGTCTCTTAGACTAATGGTTTTCGAACCACATCATTTTAGGGCACCGTGGATCCCAGCATGGAGGAGAAGCCCCGGAGGTTGGCATGCTTGGAGATGGGGCAGTCTAGAAACAAATTTTAGATTGCTAGGACTGTGAGTCCTGATAGCTAGTAGTTGTTTTAGTTTTTCTTCCGCGATGATAGATATGTAGTGAGGACATTGATGTATCGGGTGTGAGACCTATCTTCAGTACCTTTATTATTATTACTGTAGACTCTCCCTTCATGGAGATTATTTATATATATGTGATCTTTGTTATTGGATCCCTAGTTTGATTTGGGTTAGGTTCACTAACTAGGATAATTGACCCACCATGTATAGCCAGGGTCATGTCATTGTGTCCCAGAGTTTATGCTAAGTCCTTAAAATTAACCACACATGGACCAGCCAATAAAAGACTGTAGAAGACTCAAAGACTTGGAAGAAATTCAGTTCAGGAAGTGTGTTCGACGTTCGTCGAACTCATCTTGACGAAAGTCGTGCTCAACTCGACGAACTCAGAGTAAATTCTCTAAGTTGAGCTCGACGATATTCGAGCTCAGGTCGACGAATTCTGGGAGATCAAATTCAACATATTAAGTCTAGAATCCTTTCTCTGAACTCAAGTCGACAAAGTTAGATCACAGAATTGGGAAGTTTTTCTCAGAAAGAGGTTAGCTGAACTCAGGTCGGCAAACGTAGTTCTCAGGTCGACAAACTTAGTTCGCAGGTCGACGAACAAACTTTCTCAGGTCGACGAACAAGATTTATCAGCTCGACGAACTTGGATCTTAGGTCGATGAAATCTGTTCTCTGGTCGACGATTGCTGTGCAGTTCCAGACTTGGAATTTTCCCTCATTTTGTCCTTATTCTCTCGCAGTAATTCCTGAATAATCAGTGCTTATATTCTCTGAATATAGTCGTTAGTGGCAGCATTGATTATGGTCTTCATCAGGAATATTACTTGTCGTTTTTAACAGGATAGTTTGGGAAATTCATTAATGCAGATATTCTCTCTAGACGATTTTCATTCTCCAAGCCGTCAGCAATTAATGTAAAGGAATTCAAAACTCAAAGGAAAAACTCGACTGATGATATAAAAGAGATTTTTCTTTCTTTTGCAACATAGAGTCCAGAGCACAGAACAAATATAGGAATACAGATACACAGAGAAGAGATCAACAACAACAATACTCTGAACCTTCTCCGCACAAAAAAAATTGTTTTCTCCTTAACATTGCTGAAGAAGAAGAAGAAGAACAATCATTACAAATCAAGAGTCTTTTTCAACTTTCATTCTAGGATCTTTCAAGGACAACCAACTTCTATCTGTCAGAAGTTCCTGGATATCTTTTTCAAGTCAAGGCTGAAGAATGAAGACCTACACCCTGTGCAGGACTCCAAGTGTTATTGAGAGGAGTTCTTGACAACAACAAAAATCCACTAGTCTTCTCTGTTGAAAAGAGAAAGAGAAGACACCATCAATCTCTCTCACCCCTCTGTATAAAGGGTTTATTAACTCCCTTCAAAAGTTTATTTTGGTTTTTGAGCACCTGATCAAAAGCTCATTGGTGGCAGTCACTTGATCAAAACCTGCAAGTGGATTCCTACCAGGGTGGTAGAAGAGTGGATGTACCTAGGCTGGGGAACCACTATAAAAGTTCTTGTGTTGTTTGGTTGCCCTTTTCTTTTTGTTCTTGTTGTGGCTGTGATAGATTAGGTTATCTGTGTTGTGATTAGATTAAATTAACTTAGGTTGCTATTGTTTTCTGGTTACCTTGGTATCTCTTTTTCATTACTCTGATATTATAATATATATTGCAAAAGATTTCAAATTACTCTATTACCCCCCCACCCCCCTCTAGAGTAAATTAGGTCTAACCCTCTCCTTCAATTGGTATCAGAGGGGTTTCCTTTGGTTGTAGAAGCTAACTCTTGAACCAAAAGATCCTGTGTTAGATCTGATCTTTATTTCTCTTAGGTTTATTTGTTATACAGTATGGCACAGAACAAGGATTATGCAAGCACCAAACCTCCAGTCTGCAATTTAAATAAATTTGTAATCTGGAATGCAAGAATCAGATTGTATATGAATTCCATTGATGAGGACATCTACAATTCCATTTTGACAGGTCCTCCTCAACCTAGAGTATCTACTTCTACAGCAACCTAAAGCACTCATGCAGTTCCACCACCTGAGTGGACTGATGATCAGAAGAAAGCCAAAATTGCAGATGCCAAAGCCATGAATGTATTGGCTCAAACCATGTCAGATGATATCTTCCAAAAGGTGGCTGAGTGCACCTCTGCAAAAGCAATCTAGGATTCTCTCAACCAGATGGTTGCTATTTCAGCCAATGAGAGAAAAGATAGAAGATCAACTCTCATCTCACAGTATGAGAACTTCAAGAAAGATGAAGATAAATCTGTTGGAGACATGTACAACAAATTAAGCTCCATTATCAGTGAGTTGAAGACCTTTGACAAAGACATCTATCTCACTGAGGTGAATGACAAGATCCTAATGTGCTTCCTAAGCTCATGGGATTCTAGGATCTGGCCAATCAAGGAGGCCAGAAGCTTGAATGAGATTTCCACAGAATTTCTCCTGGGAAAGCTCAAATCTTATGAGCAGCTGATCAAATCCAGGGAAGCTGTAGAACAAAGGACTCCTCCATCAGCAAGAAAGTAGCAGAATATAGCATTCAAAGCTGCAGAAGAGACTGAAGCATCAACAGTCAATGAAGAACTGATGAGTCTCTTTGCAAAGAGATTCTACAAAATGGCTAGGAAAGACTTCAGGAGAAAGTCATCCAGGAATGATGACAAGCCCAGGTATGATAAAACTCCTACCAAAGAAATAGTGTGTTTTGGATGCACTTAACAAGGACACTTCATCTCATAGTGTCCTGAGAATTAGAAGAAGGAGAGGAGAAGAGAAAAGGACTCCTAAAGTAAGCAATACAGCAGGCCTACCTCCAGCAAGCACAAAAAAGAAGGAGAAGGGCTTTGTTGTTGAAACATGGAGTGACACAGAAGATGAATCCACATCTTCTAGCTCCAGTGAAGAGGAAGAAGAGGTTAAGGCAAGGAAAGTCTACCTCATGGCTATCAATACCTCTTGCAACCCATCAGATGTTGAAGACGAATCTGATAATGAAGAATCTTCAGAATCAGATGCTGATCTGATACTATCATCATTTGATTATAGTTCTGATAGTTTTAAAATTGAATTCAATACCATGTGTATAGATTTAATTAACTCTATAAACGAAATCAAAATGCTTAGGGAAAGATTGTCTAATCAAGAAAATTTGATTTCTGAAAATATTAAACCTAAAGATGAACTAACCTTAGCTCAAGAGCAAATAATTTCACTAAAATCTGAATTAGCTGAGGCTAGAAAACTTGAAGAATCTCTAAATGGGAGAAGTATCAAGTTGATGGACATCACAAGCACAGTCAATTCCAGAATTAATGGCAAGCTGGGCTTAGGTGCATCATCAAGCCAACCCCCACTTATTCAGAAAAATATATAAACTACACCCATAAATTTTTTATCAGAAAAGGGAAAGTAAAAGTTGGACAATAATAATGATAAACAAATTGAATCAAAACCAAAGAATAAGAAAAGAAAACAAAATAAGAAAAATCCAAATAAAAACAATGTTCAGCAGATTTCGTTGAACTCTGATCGACGAAATACGTCCAGTTCATCGAACTCCATTTGACGAACTCCGAACGCAGATTTATATAATAATTATTCGTTGAACTATGATCGACGAAACCGGTATGGTTCGTCGACTAGATATCGACGATTTTGGGGCTCAGAAAATGACTTCTATCATTCTCTGAGTGGAGTTCGACAAACTCATCCCAATTCGTCGAACTCAGGTCGACGAACTCACCAGAATTCGTCGAACGCAGATCAGTTTAATAGAAATATTAATTTCTTTAGAACTTATAATCAATAAAAAATATTTAATAATCAATTTAATCAATGGATAATTCCACCTAGGAAATATCACCCCTTAGGATATAAAAGCCAACCTGAATGTTCATTTATTTCCAGTTTTAGTTATGTAAAGAAAGAAAGACCCAAGGTATCCTGGGTCAGGAATGGCTAATCTATTTCATTATAGGTAAAAAAATGGTTCTACCGCAAAGCAACAGTGGTATCCGGACAGTGGCTATTCTAAGCACATGACGGGAAATAAGGCCAACTTAACACATTACAAGGCAAAGTTAGGACCAAAAGTAATATTTGGTGACTCCAATTGTGGTCAGACTAAAGGCTATGGACAAGTAAAAGTTGGAGCTGTCACCTTCAGGAATGTTGCATATGTAAGTGGACTGAAGTATAACCTTATCTTCATAAGTCAACTATGCGATGAAAGGTATCAGGTATCATTTACTAAAACCTCCTATATTATTACATCTTTAGAAAATCATGTTGTATTAACTGGCACTAGAGCAGGAAATATTTCTATTGTTAACTTCCAGTCAGCTAAATCTGAAATTTGCCTGTTTAATTCAACTAGAAACAATAATGACCTTTGGCATAGGAGACTAGGTCATGTTAACCTGAAAAACATTGTCAAAGTATCTAGGGACAACCTTGTTAGAGGATTGCCTTCTTGCCCCTACAAGAAGGAAAGTCTTTGCAGGGCTTGTCAATTAGGCAAGCAAAATAAAAGTAGTTTTAAATCATTAAACAAAAGTGACACACCTAGGATATTGTACTTACTACATATGAACCTTTTTGGCCCTATAGCAGTACAAATCCTAGGAGGGAAATCTTATACTTTAGTGATTGTAGATGACTTCTCTAGATTCACTTGGGTTTTCTTTCTAAGATCTATGCCTGATAACTTTAAGGTTCTTACATATTTTCTCAAGAACATACAGATTGAGTACTCTACTCCAGTTGCATTGATCAGAAGTGATCATGGAACTGAGTTTGAGTCTTTTCTTATGCAAGTGTTCTGTAGGAAGGAAGGCATCAGACATTGCTTCTCAGCTCCTAGAACACCTCAACAAAATGGGGTTGCTGAAAGGAAGAATAGAACACTAATTAAATCAGCAGACACATTACTTGCAGATGCTTACTTGCCCCTATCCTCTTGGGCAGAGGATGTAAGCATAGCAAATTATGTACTGAATAGAAGTCTTATACACAATCTTAAGAATAAGACTCCTTATGATTCACTAAAAGGGAAGAAACCTAAAGTAGACTACTTTAAAATTTTTGGATGTTTATGTTATATACATAACAACAACAAGAAACACATTAGAAAGTTTGAAGCCAAGGATGATATGAGAATTTTTCTTGGATATTCCCATATAAGCAAGACTTATAGGGTGTATAACAAATCTACCTTAAAAATTGAAGAATCTATCCATGTTTCTTTTGATGAGACTAACATGCTTTTCAAGGAGAAGAATTCTTCTACCAATGAATCTTTGCAGGAACATAATTTTTTTGAGAAGTTTAATAAACTGACCCTCACCAATTAGGCGGTTAGCCATCCTTCTCCACAAGGTGTTGACGAAAGTGAAGAAGAAGACACTGAAATCAGTGATGAACCAACAACAGCCAACCTAATTCCACAAGAGGAATTTATTACCCAAGCTGTTGAACAACCAACTCCACCCACTGAATTTGTCACACTTAGAGATCACCCTATATTTCAAGTGATTGGAGATATGACAGTTGGCGTGCAGATAAGGCATCAACTCAACCAAGACTTGATTCATGCCTGCTTCATATCTCAAATTGAGCCTCAATCCATTAAAGATGCAGAGCAAGATCCACACTGGATTATTCCAATGCAAGATGAGCTCAATCAATTTGTGATGTTTAGAGTTTGGGACATAGTTCTAAGACCCAAATACTATCCAGTCATTGGAACTAAGTGGGTATATAAAAACAAGCTGGATGCCTAAGGTGTCATCATATGGAATAAAGCAAGGCTGGTTGCTCAAGGTTACAGGCAAGAGGAAGGGATTGACTATGACCATATTTTTCTCCTGTTGCAAGGTTGTAAGCAATCAGGATTTTCCTTGCATATGTTGTCTACAAGAAATTTAAAGTCTATCAAATGGATGTCAAGAGTGCCTTTTTGAATGGAGAACTTAAAGAAGAGGTTTATGTTGAACAAACTCCAGGTTTCATCTCTCCAACTCATATGTCTTTAGATTGCATAAAGCTCTTCATAGTTTAAAGCAAGCTCCAAGAGCTTGGTATGAGACATTAGTTAGCTTCTTGATAGAGCATAAATTTTCTAGAGGCATTGTAGATAGGATATTATTCACTAAGCACCATAAGGATCAAATATTGTTAGTATAGATTTATGTATATGATATTATATTTTGTTCTACTGATTCCAAACTATGCAAGAGGTTTTCTGACCTCATGCATTCAAAGTTTGAAATGAGTAACATGGGTGAGTTCTCCTACTTCCTTAGTCTCCAAGTGAAGCAGCTACTTGATGGCATCTTCATATCCTAGGCTAAGTATGCAAAGGAGCTTATCAAAAAGTTTGGGATGGCTAATGTCTTAGCAAAGAAAACACCCATGGCTACAAATGCTATAAACGATTCTGATGAGCACGGGAAACCTGTTGATCAGAAATTATATAGGGTCATTATTGGGTCCCTATTATACCTTACAGCAAGCAGACCTGACATAATGTTTGTTACATGTCTTTGTGCTAGGTTCCAGCTGAACCCTAAACAATCTCACTAATTTTCTTTAAAAAGATTTTGAGATATATAAAGAGTTGTCCTCGTCTAGGACTTTGGTATCTCACTGAGTCAGAGTTTGATTTAACTGGATACTCAGATGCTGACTTTGCTGGATGCAGAGTAGACAAAAAAGTATCTCAGGAACATGTCAGTTCCTTGGTATGAGATTAGTCTCTTGGTTTAGCAAAACGTAGTCATCTGTGTCCACTTTAACTACTGAAGCAGAATATATAGCAGTCGGTAGTTGCTGTTCATAGATACTGTGTATTCAGTACCAACTACTAGACTATGGGTTCAACTTAAATAATTCAACTCTACTATGTGACAACACAAGTGTTATATCCATAGCACAAAATCCAGTCCATCACAGTAGGACTAAGCATATAGACATTAGGCACCATTTCATTAGAGATTGTGTAGACAAAAATAAAATTAATCTTGTTTATATCTACACTGATTTACAAAGAGCGGATATCTTCACCAAACCATTGGATGAGAGGAACCATCTGTTCTTCATAAATCAGCTTGGTATGATAAATGAAGAAGCTTTAATTTGATTTCTATCTATGGTCGATGAATTTTTCAAAGTTCGTCGAATGGAGATCGACGAACAGAGAAAAGTTCTAGAGAAATTAGTCGAACGGAGATCGACGAATTCTCTATGAGTGAAGTTATTTTCGTCGACCGGAGATTGATGAATTTGCTTCAGAAAACTTTCGTCGAACAGAGCTGGACGAAATGTTTTCACATCTTCTGACAGAGATCAATGAATTCTTTTGACTATAAAATGTTTCGTCGAGCTCAGATCGAAGAATTTCTATTTTTCGTCGAACGGAGTCTGCCGGTTCATATTCTGAAAACCATATACCTAGGTTCTCAATGACCTCCGTCCCGCACTTTCAGTTCCTTTGCACTTGATATTTATTTCTTTCTTGCAGGTGCATCCATGGCAATTCCGGCGAATGCTCTGTCCACCATGAAATTCGACATGGGTTTCGATATTAATTTTGACTCTTTCTAGCATTCGGACCCCATCTTCGTGTACATTTTGAAGTTGTTTGAAGAACAAAATCTGAAACGATTCATGACCCACAAAATAAATATTACCATGACAGAGATCAAAGAATCAGTCTTTACCTCCATTACAATAGAAGATACCATGACAAGCACAATCTCTGGTACCTCTGTTTCTCTTTCCACCAATATACTAACCGAAATTTTTGGTTTATTGACTGGAGATGAAGAAATCGAAATGGGCAATGAGTAGTATGAAAATATGTTGCTCAAAATGGGTCACTTTGGAGAGAACCAAAACAAGTTGTTGAAGAAGATCCTATCTGTCGAGTACAAGTTCTTGGCTGATGTAGTCGGGAAGGTGCTGCTGGGCAAACACATAGCACACAAATACATAACCAGGCACCAATTCATAGTGACGAGTGCTCTGGTAGAAAGGAAAGCAGCAAACTGGGGCAAGTTGCTGTTCAATTTGATTAAAAAGAAAAATTATAAGAAGGAAGTGTGTTTTGGACAGGTTCTGGGGATTTTTCTGCAGAAGAAGGCATCCGAACATCTGGTTTCCACACCAGTGTTTATCAATGCCTCCAAGAGGCTCACCTCTGCACTCTTTGGCAGATGTGAGAGGAGGATCACAAAGCCCTCCAAGTCTTCCTCCTCATCCCGACCTTCTGAGAGCACAAGGGCTGTCATAGCCGCTCCTCCACCCCCAGAAGAAGCTCCCTCCACCTCCACCATTCCTTCTTCTCCACAACCTCAACCATAACAACAACAACAACAAGATCACATTCCCACTCCAACAACATCTCCTGAACATTCTCCACCACCACCATCTCCACCTCCATCTTCTCCCCAGATACATATCTCTGACATACCATCCTCCTCCATGTAGGAACCCTAATTCAACCTCCTGTCTTCCCCACATCAATCACCACAACAATCCCCACATCAATCACCACAACAATCCCCACATTAATCACCACAATAATCCCTACATCAGTCTCCACACCAATCACCACACCACTCTCCCATCCAGGAACCCATCTCCTCCCCCACAATAATAGTTCCACCTTCTACTTATGTTACTCCATCTTTTCATATTCATCCAGCCATCCCAACTGATTGTCACCATTTAGAGTACACAGATACAAATTTCCCAAATGCCTTCTCTATCTGCTCTAATTTTGGTCATCACACTCCATATTCACTTCTTCTCCAAAACCCCTCTATTTTAATTTCTCTGACATTGCTAAGGATCTGCTAGCCTTCATCTCTCCCACTCCACAAAAACTCATAGATGATGCACTAGCTCCACTCACTGCCTCTATCCATACTCTCTCTACCAAAGTTGTTGTTTTATCCCATGTCCCTTCTTCTGGGGTACTGGATCCAGAACCCTCTGTAGCCAGTCAGGGGGAGATGCTCCATGATAAAGAAGCTCTAGTGGCAGCAGCAGCAGAAGCAGAAACAGATTCTTTAATGTCAGAGTCTTTAGAAGAAGCAGCCATTCCCTCTGAAATAGTAGATTTAATTGATTCAGATACAAAAATGGATGAGACAGTTATGTCTAAAATTGATACTGCTGGTGATTTTATTCTAAATCCCACAGTTACCTTAAATTCTTTATTACAATTATTCAATTTTGTGAACAGAGATATTCTTCCCAGCTCCTTTTATCACCATTCTTTGGGCATTGTACCATACACTGCACCTATAATCTTCATAGTTGCTAAGCAACTTAAGGCTATTTTTGCAGTAACAAAGCTACCAACTGTACAATCCCAATCCAAGGAAAATTCTTCTCCAGAAGCCATTTCACCTCCCACCTACAAAATGGATGACAGCCCACTTCCAGATCCAGATGAAATAATTATGGCAGACATTGAAGAGGAAAATAAAATAGTTGCTGAAAGCACTGCTGACACAGTTATTCCAGAACCTCCAGCTCTAGCTCCATCTCCAGAACCTCAGGCTATCATGCCTATAGACAAAGATCTTCTGAAAGCCTTGGATGCCTTATATGATGTTCCTCAAGGCTCCCCTGAAGATGATGATGATGATAATGATGATGATTCTAATGGTAGCCCTTCTACAAAGAAGAAAGTTTCAAAGAAAAGGAAAGCGCCTCCAGTTACTGCTCCCAAGCCAAATCCAACATATGATACTCCTTATTATATCCTTCAGAAAATTACTCCTTACCCTAGAATGCCAGACTGGATGTGGCTATCAAAAAATCAGCAAAAAGAAAGAAAAAAATAAGCAGAAGATATTCTCCTTCTCCACAGGGACACAGGAAAGGACCTCCTCCTCCTCTTCCACCTGCTGCTAGTACTTCAGGTAGCTCATCTCAGAGGTCTACCTCATTTACTCAAACATAAAATAGACAACATGGTAGATCCTCATCTTCACAAGGAAGCATCCAGCAGAGGTACCCTTCCAGCAGGCAGCAACATCAACAACATCAACAACCTCAACATCCTCAACAATAGCAACAACAGGTTCCTGAACCACAAAAGGCTGACAGTCCAAAAAGGCCAGAGTCTCCTCCCATTTCCTTTGTGGATCCAGAGACAGAGACTACTGCAAGAATGGCCAGTTTCCAGGAACTGTTTGGACTTTAAATGATAAATAAAGCTAAAGCTGAAGGAAACGATGACTCCCAGTATTCAACAATGTCCAAGTACAGAAAAAAGAATTGAAAAGGTATCACAAAGCAAATAAATTCTATAATGTTGATGTCTATATGAATCTACACCCAGAGGCTATTGTGCCTAGAGCCACATCTCTCAATATCATTGGAGCTGCTGATATGACCATATCCAAGAAGCAAGCAGCAAATCCCAATAGAGAGATCAAGTTCACTCAGCCTGCTAACAAGAAGGAGGATAAGCAAAAGGAGATAGTGAAGAAAAAAATGAGTTTATTCTGGTTAAGTCTTTGTCTTTCTGAACTCTTTATTTTTTTACTATCACTAAGCTACATTGTAAATATTTGTTGTTGTTTTAATTTATCTACTAGATATATTTTCTTGCTTTTTATTGCCTTTATTTCAAGCCTATTAGTGACCTCACCCAAATAGGGGGAGATTTTTGGATCCCTAGTTTGATTTTGGCTAGGTTCACTAACTAGGATAATTAACCCACCATGTATTGTCAGGGTCATGTCATTGTGTCCTAGAGTTTAGGCTAAGTTCTTAGAATCAACCACACATGGACCAGCCAACAGAAGACTACAGAAGACTCAAAGACTTAGAAGAAAATCATTTCAGGAAGTGTGTTTGACGTTCGTCGAACTCAGCTCGACGAAAGTCGTACTCAGCTCGACGAACTCAGTGTAAATTCTCTGAGTTGAGCTCGACGATATTCGAGCTCAGGTCGACGAATTCTGGGATATCAACTTCAACACATTAAGTCCAAAATCCTTTCTCTGAACTCAAGTCAACAAAGTTAGAGCATAGAATTGGGAAGTTTTTCTCAGAAAGCAGTTAGCTGAACTCAGGTCGACGAACTTAGTTCTCTTGTTGACGAACAAACTTTCTCAGGTCGACGAACATGATTTCTCAGCTCAACGAACTTAGTTCTTAGGTCGACGATTGCTGTCCAGTCGACGATTATTGTATAGTTCCAAGCTTGGAATTTTTCCTCATTTTGTCCTTATTCTCTCGCAGAAATTCCTGAATAATCAATGCTTATATTCTCTGAATATAGCCGTTAGTGGCATCATTGATTATGGTCTTCATCGGGAATATTACTTGTCGTTTTTAATAGGACAGTTCGGGAAATTCATTAATGCATATATTCTCTCCAGACGATTTTCATTCTCCAAGCCGTCAGTAATTAATGCAAAGGAATTCAAAATTCAAAGGAGAAACTCGACGGATGATATAAAAGAGATTTTTCTTTCTTCTGCAACATAGAGTCCAGAGCATAGAACCAATATAGGAATATAGATACACAGAGAAGAGATCAACAACAACAATACTCTAAACCTTCTCTGTACAGAAAACAAATTGTTTTCTCCTTAACATTACTGAAGAAGAAGAAGAACAATCATTACAAATCAAGAGTCTTCTTCAACCTTCATTCCAGGATATTTCAAGGACAATAAAATTCTATTTGTCAGAAGTTCCTAGATATCTTTTTTAAGTCAAGGCTGAAGACTGAAAACCTACACCCTATGCAAGACTCCAAGTGTTATTGAGAGAAGTTCTTGACAACAACAATAATCCACTAGTCTTCTCTGTTGAAAAGAGAAAGAGAAGACACCATCAATCTCTCCCCCCTCTGTATAAAGGGTTTATTAATACCCTTCAAAAGTTTCTTTTGGTTTTTGAGCACCTAATCAAAAGTTCATTGGTGGCAGTCACCTGATCAAAACCTGCAAGTGGATTCCTACCAGGGTGGTAGAATAGTTGATATACCCAGGTTGGGGAACCACTATAAAAGTTCTTGTGTTGTCTGGTTGCCCTTGTCTTTTTGTTCATGATGTGGCTGTGATAGATTAGGTTATCTGTGCTGTGATTAGATTAAATTAACTTAGGTTGTTATTGCTTTCTGGTTACCTTGGTATCTCTTTTTCATTACTCTGATATTATAATATATACTGCAAAAGATTTCAAATTACTCTATTAACAACCCCCCCCCCCCCCCCCCCTCTAGAGTAAATTAGGTCTAACCCTCTCTTTCATCTGTGGACATGTGTTAGAGTTTTTGTTTCATTTACTATCTTGTTGCTTTTTCTATGATCGATATGGCCGGCAGGATCGCCGTTTTGTAGTGACGACCTTCCCGGGCATGGAGGTGTCACCGCAAAGCGGCAGTTCTGGGCCTAAGACCCCGTAGCTTTTTTTAAAAAAAGGGTCTTAATGAGTCCATGATATCTTGGTCCGTTTGAAGTAGTGGAACAAGTTGGAGAAGCTACCTATCAGCTAGTTCTTTTAGCAGAATTGAGTGGATTGCATGATGTGTTCCACATCTCAGTACTTCGAAAATCCATGAAGGATCCAGCTCAAGTAATTGCGAATGATCGCGTACTGGTCTAATCTGGGCTAACGACGAAGGTTAGGCCCATTCGGATCGAAGATAAAGAGGATAAGCAGCTGCGGAACAAGACAATCGGGATGGTCAAGGTTCGGTGGGTCAATTGTGGCCGTGAGGAGCTAACATGGGAGCGGGAGCAAAACATGCGTGCTGAATTTCCTGAATTATTTGTCTAAACTGGTATAACAGTTTGTTTTATTTTGGACAGAACATAAAATGTTGTAACAAATTTTTGTTGAAGAAAAGTGATGTTATAACCTATATGCTACGGTGTTCTATTGCTTTATCCAAATTTCGGGACAAAATTTTTTCAGGAAGGGAGGGTTGTAACCCCCCAAAATGCGACAGGCAAAGAGTTGGCCTGGCTGGGCAAGAAATCGTCGAGCGGAGCTCGACAAAAATTGTAGATTGGAGCTCGACGAAAATCGTTGAGCGGAGCTCGACAAAATTGGCCCGTTCGACGAATTTCGTTCGATGAAATTTGTTCCGTTCGAAAAAATGTCGAAAATATGGATATGGCCAAGCGGTGTCTCGTGGCAGGTGGCTGGTGTGCGGCCACTGAGCTGTGGTTGACTTTTCAGCTTCAATCGCGAGCCGTTGATGTGTTTTGAGGGGAAGAAATCATGTGGCTGGAAGATAATCGATGTCTTATCTGTAGAGAATGGAAATAGTAAATCATTATTCCCTTTGTCTATTTTCCTTCTTCCCGAGATCTGGAGTAGTCCCTCTCGGCTATTAGGGTTTGAGTGCTCTGTTTGTGCTGCTGAAGGAGGATTTGGGGCTGGAATCTAAAGCCAAAGCGAGATTTGCGAAGAGGAAAGTGCGACGATCATTTCTATCCGAGTAGAAATGCTTTGCCATTGCTCCAAAGAGATCTTCATGTGTAATGATCTTTTTTCTTTGACAAGTGAAGTCCTTCTTTTGGCAAATGCATGGAATGTAACGCCCCCGATTTTTCTGCGATTATTTAATTCTCGTTGGGTGTTACGTTGACACGTTTTCGGCATATGCCATTTGTTAGAGCGTGGTCTTAGCTCTCTAGGTTCCTTGTGTGGTTGTTAGTAGCCTTTTTGGCAAGATTCTCTAGCATGCCGGGTCTGTTTTGGTGACCGGTGAGACCTCTCGGGGGATGCTTGTATTTTGGCTTCGGGTAGTGATAACCCGAGTTTTGTTCGTCGAAAGTTGATTTCGACTTCGTCGTTGCGTTCGTAGCGTGGGTATTTAGCTACGGTGTGAATTTCGTTGGATTCCGAGGTGGTTCGGTTTTCGCGTCGTTTTGTTGTGTTAATAATAATAGATGTAATTGATTAATTATTAAAGTTTGAAATGAATGGCTTTTAGGTGGCAGTTAAGACTGAATAGACGTGTCCATGCATATATATATATATATAGCATTAAGAAAAAAATCGAGATTTTTCATCGTCTCCTCCCGTGAGTGTATAACTGTCGCCTGTTCGAGAGGAAGAAAAAAACCGCCAACCCAGCTTCCCTTCAGACGCCGATTCTGGGAGCGTTAGTGGACGGAATTCGATTCCGAAAGCGGATTTTGAGTGCTCTCGCCTAGAACTTCATTCCTATGGTAAGAGATTCAATTTTCATGGTGTTTCTAGGGATCTCAGAACTTTTAGTTTGATCCTTTTCCGCCATTAAAACCTTAGGATCCTGTTTAGGTGCAGTTGTGGCTGGAGCCGAGAGAGAGTGGAAGGGCTGTGCAAGATAAATCGCTGGAATTTGTGGCAAGTGCTGCACCTACCCTTGCCAAGTTTTTCTTCTCCTATTCTTGTCATTTTTGTTGCTATCACTCATGTTCCTAAGATTATTATTTTGCTCTATTTTCCTGTAAAAATCATGAAGACCCTGAACCAGGAATGCTCCTTTATGTTCTTTTTTTTCATTTTTCTCAAGTTCTGAAACTCCAAGTCTTCGGCTGGATTGTTGTAGACTTATCTTTTATCAAATTGTTCCCTGTTAATCTGTGTTTGGGTAGCAATTAGCCTTTCAGCCCTAGAACTAGTAGCAGTGGATTTCCATACTTATATTACGAGTAATAGTATCAAATTAGGCTAAGAAGATTGGTCAGAAACGAAGTTGGAGGTACAGGATTACTGTGCACTCAATGCAGCCAGTTCGACGAATATCGTCGATCTGGGATCGACGATTATCGTCGAGCTGAGCTCGGCGAATTGCCTTAGTTCTGGGTCCGGCGAAAATCGTCGAACGGAGTTCGACGATTCTCCCGTGGCTAGTGTTTGACGTAAGGAAAATCGTCGAACGACATTTGATAATTTTTCCTATGACCTTTGTTTGACATAAGTAAAATCGTCGAATGGCGCTCGACGATTTTTCCCGCGACCTTTGTTCGACGAAAGGAAAATCATCGAACGACATTCGACGATTGTTCTCGTGTCCTGTGTTCGACTAAAGGAAAATCGTCGAACGGAGTTTGACGATTTCCCGTGGCCTATGCTCGACGAAAATCTTCGAGCTGCGTTCGACGATATTCCTGCATTTGATGATTGTTCCCGCGCTTGATGAAAATCATCGAGCTGCGTTCGACGATTTCTGTATGCTGAGATTTATTTCTTTTCGGTTACTTTTCTTCCCGAGTGATTACCTCCTAGGGGGGATGTCTTGTCGGCCTTTCGTTCTTCCTTTGTTTTGAGGGCCGAATCGTGGGTTATGGCAGGTAGTGGTATTTTGACGCTCTAAAGGAGCGGGATGTTTTGTGTGCGAGCCGTGGCCGCCACTTTTTATTCACAGGTACGGGCTGGGTATTGCTGTGGCTGCCACCCTTTTTATCCCAGGTACGGGCTGGGTTTGTGGTGGTTTTGTGCTGACACAGTGAAATATTATTTTTAGTTGGAACTGTTTTGTTTGGAGGACTGTTTTTGGTCACCAACTCAAGTCCATGTTGTTTACTACTGTCATTAACTCACAAATTAGGATTGTTAGGTGTTTCTTCCTTGTAGAATGCAGCATATTGTGGCAAGTTTTCTTGTCTTTTGCCTTGTAGCCTCTACAGGATTTGGACAGGGCTTGTTGTTGTTACCTAGTACTTGGTGTACTTTGGCTTACTTTGCACAGTGTTTGTTTTTACTGTCATGTTTACTTACTCTCTTTTGTCCCATTTTGATTTAATGCCCTAATTCAGATTTTCTTGTTTTCTCATGCTGAGGTATTCTTTTCTTTTCTAAATGCCTCAGGTTCTGATTAGTAGCCGGGTAGGCGGCTAGATTTGCTGTGGTGTTGTTGGTGATCCCTTGAGTTGTAGGGATCTTTCTCTTGGTTTTGTGCGTAGTTTTTCTGCTTTTCTTACAGACATACATGCTTGCCAGTGGGTTCGTGTCAGTTTGTTGACGCCCACTGGTAGTTTTACCTTATAATACTAGATATGTTTCTTTTACTGCTACCTTTCTGGAGATAGTCTACTTGCTCTTGGGAAGATTTATGCTAGGTTGCTAGATATTTTGAAACCTAAAAACACTATAATAAGAAAATCTCATGATCAGCATGTTTATAAAGCTCATACACTACATTCCAAGTAACGTAAAAAGATCGTTTTCCTACTTATAATATAAAATAAATCTAGAGTCTTGCATAGTATAAGTGGACCTTGGGGGACACTTATGTGCTCTCATAGGGTGTCAAATATAAATAAAATATTTTCCTCCGCGTATAAGTATAGTTTTTGAAACTGTGGACTAGGTGATCCACTGAGCCGAGGGATACAGCCTTTAAAATATAACTATTTTTTTCTAATCATTAAACTTACGAATTTTCATAGTCTAGTTAGATGGTGTTCGCCTGAGCATCGACAGTTATCCCCTGCTCGGCGTGGCATCACGATGCGTGTTTTCTCATACTCTAATAATTCTTAAATTCGGAGAAAATGCGGGTTGTGACAGTTGGTATCAGAGGGAGGTTGCTTGACAATTTGTCGGGCAACCATTCCTTATAGGTATTAAATATTTAGCATCATATCATACAGACACCGATATGTCATCAGCACGTCTTAGCTGAAGCACGAACACTACACTCATAGCATAACATGAAGTATACGGGGCATATTATGTAGTATGGGATGCATAATATGTGTCTGTATATGGATCCACCATAGGGGCAACATGTGAGGGTTATGTAGTATGAGATGCATAACCTCACCACATGAATGCGACTAGCACGTTTCTTTTTCGTTGCATGAGAACGCTATGTAGTATGGGATGCATAACATTTTCATGCGTACGTCGCTCATGACATGCATTAGGGGATTTTAGAATGCATAGCACCATCATGCATATCATAACATTGCATAAGCACAACGTGCCAAGCTAAAGATTTACAGGATGACATATGTACACACATGGTTTTAAATCAAAATATATATATAAATTCATGCATCTCCGATCTAGGTACAAGAGTTAGTTGATGGTGGTTAACCATCCTAGGTTAGTCATAACATCACTTTTGTTAAACAAAATAAAATCCCAGAGCAAGTATAGCAGTTAAAACTCCATATTTATATATGTATTGTCTGTACTGGTAGTTTGTTCCAACTATTGTACTAGGTTTTGACCTCAGTTTTTATGGTTTTAGGATGGCGAGACATCCTTCGACAAGGTCGACTCCCATGTCTGAGGGTGAGTCCTCAGGAGCGCAGAGTGATGCGGTGATCGAGAGCCTGCGACAGAGAAATGATTCCTTGAACAGGCAGATGGTGGAGGTGCAGGCCCAGATCCAGTCTCTAGTGGCAGTTGTGGTAGGACCGACTCAGGGGGTGCAATACCCTACAGGGGGTCAGCTTCTCCTCCCCCTCCTACTCCCCTGAGACCTCCAGTGGTGGTGCCAGTAGAGATGGCCTTTATCTCGCAGTTTCAGAGACTTAGCCGTCCTACATATGATGGGAAGGCAGATTTCATGGTCATAGATGATTGGCTGATCTCCATGGAGGAGATGTTCTCGTACTCCGGTATTGCAGATGATCAGAGAGTGATAATAGCCGCCTATCAGCTAAAGGGATTGGCTAAGAGCTAGTGGCTTAGGGAAAATGAGAGCTTGGTGGCAGGTTGCTCTTGGGGATTGTTCAAGGAGATGCTGTTGAGGAAGTTCTTGCCTTCGGTCGAGTGTGACCGACTAATGAACGACTTCCTTCACCTGAAGCAGAGGCAACTCACGGTTAGTGAGTACGAGATAGAGTTCAGCAAGTTGAGCCGGTTTGCCCCTGGGTTGGTGAGTGTTGAAGCAGATCGAGTCAAGAGGTTCCTTGGTGGCTTGAGGAGCGAGGTTCAGTAGTTAGCCAGTTCTTATAGATCAGAGACTTATGCAGGGGTTGTGGAGTCTGCTCTGAAAGTGGAGGCAATTGAGACCGCAAAGAATAGAGGCCAGCAAATGAGGAAGGACAAGAGTAAGTCTGCTGAAGAGAAGAACCCCCAGGTACTCGATGCTGCTTTAGGAAAGAAGAGCAAGGTAGTGTGTAGCTTCTGTGGCCGGTCATGCCACCCTGTTGAGAGGTGTTTCAAGAAGGTGGGAGCTCACAAGAAGAAGCAAGTTCATGCTATTCAAGGTGCTCCTAGGAAGGATGGTTCCTGTTCTGTTTGCAAGTGACTCGGGTGTGATGCTGCCCAGTGCTAGCCCAAGGATATAGTCTGCTTTCAGTGTGGCTAGAAGGGCCATATCAAGATGAGGTGTCCTCAGGTACAACCTATTCTTCAGGCAGTTCCACTTCAGGCTTTACCTCCGCCTCAGTGTGTGGACAAGGGCAAAGGAAAGTTGAACGTAATCTCTTCCAAGGAGGCTCAGACTTCGACTCAGGTCATCTCAGATTAGTTGTTTTCCTAGCTTGAATGTTTTATTTGTTAGAATGGTTATAGTTTTGTTTTGTTAGTTCCTTAGTTGATTATATATACTCCTATAGGAAAATTTAAGGTGAAGAACCGCTAGACGCGTGTTCAGTTCGACTCTAGCGCTACCCACTCGTTTGTGGATAGAGCTTTTGTAGAGTGATATCGGTTGATTCTAGATCAAGTTCGTGACACCTTCCGCATCAAGTTCCCTTCTGGTGAATCTGTGTTGTCAGATTTTGGCATTTTGGATTGCCCTATTTTGTTGGGGGACTTTCTTGCGAAGGCGGACTTGAAGATGATTGATCTAGAGGACTTCGATGTTATTCTGGGCATGGACTGGTTGTCTAGGTATGATGCAGTTATTCAGTGCAAAGGGAAGCGCTTGGACTTCATCAAGGTCAACGGTCAGCCTGGAAGTGTGTATGCTGATCCGTGTCAGGATTCTCCTATCATTTCTGTAGTATGTGCTCAGAAGCTGTTTCATTCTGATTGTTTTACTTATTTTGTCTCTGTGGTTGGGACTACTGTCAGTGTACCGCGCTTGGAGGAGATTCCTGTTGTATGTGGTTTCTCTGATGTTTTTCCTAATGACCTTCCTGGTCTTCCCCCCGAGAGGGATGTTGAGATTGTGATTGATTTGGAACCGGGTACGCGTCCTATTGCTAAGGCACCATATCAGATGGCCCCTCGTGAGTTGGAGGAGTTGCGAGTCCAGTTGGACGAGTTGTTGGCTAAAGGTTTTATCAGGCCGAGTTCGTCGCCTTGGGGTGCTCCTGTTCTATTTGTGAAGAAGAAAGATGGGTCAATGATGATGTGCATTGATTATAGGGAGCTGAATAAAGTCACCATTAAGAACAGGTACCCTCTGCAGAGGATCGATGACTTTTTTGATTAGTTGCGTGGTAGCACGGTGTTCTCCAAGATCGATCTTCGTTCTGGCTATCATCAGCTCAGGATCCGTGAGTCGGACAATCCACAGACTGCTTTCAGGTCGAGGCATGGGCATTTTGAATTCCTGGTTATGTCGTTTGGTTTGTCCAATGCGCCATCAGCATTCATGGACATGATGAACCGGGTGTTCAAGGACTTCCTAGATAAGTTCATTGTGGTATTTAACGATGATGTGTTGATCTACTCTCGCAGTGCTGAGGAACATGACCAGCATCTGCGATTGGTTCTATCTGCTTTGAGGGACCATCAGTTATTCGCCAAGCTGAGTAAATTTGAATTCTGGTTGTCCCAGGTTTCCTTCCTGGGTCATGTGGTGAACAAGGACGGCATCTCGGTTGACCCGGAAAAGATTTTTGCAGTGATGGATTGGAGTAGGTCGGGCATGCCCAAGGAGATTAGAAGCTTCCTAGGGTTGGCCGGCTACTACAGGAGATTCGTGGAGGGTTTCTCTACCCTGGTTGCACCTTTGACCAGATTGACTCGGAAGAACACGACCTTCATTTGGAGCAAGAAATACGAGGAGGCCTTTCTGGAGCTAAAGAGGAGGTTGTGCACTGCTCATGTTTTGACATTGCCTATGGAGGGCATGGACTATGATGTGTATGTGGATGCCTCGCATGTTGGGCTCGGAGGTGTTTTGATGCAAGAAGGGAAGGTGATTGCGTTCGGGTCGAGGCAATTGAAGACTCATGAGAGAAACTACCCCACGCATGATCTTAAGTTCGCAGCAGTGATCTTTGCCCTGAATCTGTGGAGGCATTTACTTTATGGTGCGCAGTGCAAGATCTTCACATATCATAAAAGCCTAAAGTACGTGTTCACACAGAAGGAGTTGAATCTGCGCCAACGGTGGTGGCTAGAGTATGTGGCCGATTATGATGTGGATATACAGTATCATCCGGGCAAGGCCAATGTGGTGGCCGACGCCCTGAGCCGGAAGACGGGGAAGATATTTAATCTCACCGCCGATCGTTTAGTGGAAGAGTTCCTCATGATGGATATCTCTGTGGGACGCTGTAACATGCAGAGCAGTTTGGCAGTGGCAGAGCCGTCTTGGATTGCACTTACCAAGTTGCACCAGAAGGATGATCCGGATCTTCTGCACTTATACCTCAGGACTGAGAGAGGGGAGTTGCAGGATTTTTCTATCGATGATGCGGGTACTTTGAAGTACCGTGGCAGGTTTTGCATCCCCGTTGTTGGAGACATCATGGGTATTATTTGCAGAGAGGATCATGGATCCAGTGTTGCCTACCATCCAGGATCTACAAAGATGTATCATGAATTGAAGCAGATTTCCTGGTGGTATGGGATGAAGGGCGATATTGCCCGATTTGTTGCTGAGTGCCACACTTGCAAGCGTGTGAAGGCCGATCATGGAAGGCCTGGTGGCAAGTTGACTCCGTTGGAGGTCCCTTCTTGGAAGTGGGAAAGTATTTCTATGGACTTCATTACGGGCTTGCCGAGATCTCCAAGGGGATTTGATTCAGTTTGGGTTATAGTGGACAAACTGACGAAGTGTGCTCACTTTGTGCCGTAGAAGATTGGCTATCCGATGAAAAAGATAGCGGAGCTGTACTTGAATGAGGTCATCAGATTACACGGTGTGCCAGTTAGCATCATTTCGGATCGAGACTCCCGTTTTACATCTCGCTTCTGGAGGAGTCTGCAAGAGGGTTTGGGTACAGATTTGAGGTATTCTACAGCTTACAACCCGCAGACCAATGGCCAGACTGAGCGAGTGAACTAGATAGTTGAGGATATGATCAGGTGCTACATCTTGGACAACGGTGGAGCATGGGATGAGCGTTTGCGGCTTATGGAATTTGCATACAATAACAGTTACCAGGAGAGCTTGCAAATGGCTCCGTTTGAAGATTTGTATGGGAGGCACTGCAGGACTCCCTTGTTTTGGACCGAGGTCGGTGAGAGGACTGTGTTGGGTCCGGATGCGCTCGAGGAGATGGAAACTGCTGTGAATCTTATTCGGGAAAAGATTTGTATAGCTCAGGAGAGATATGAGAAGAACGTCAACCGGTGTAGGTTTGACCTGGAGTTTTCTGTAGGGGACCTTGTGTTTCTTAAGGTTTCCCCGATGGTTGGTGTTAAGAGGTTCGGTAAGAACCGGAAATTGGATCCGAGGTATGTGGGCCCGTTTAAGATTGTTGAGCGGATTGGCGTGTCAGCATATAGATTGGATTTGCCAGCAAATATCTCAGATGTTCATAATGTATTTCATGTAATCCAATTAGGGAAGTGTGTGCGAAGCAGTGGGAAAGTCTTGGATGTTGTTCCCCAGTTGGAGCCTAATCCTTCATATGTTGAGGTGTCGGTCCGCATCTTGGATACTCAAGATCGGGTGCTGCGGACAAAGTCTATCCCGATGGTGAAAGTTCTATGGAAGAATCAGGATTTGGAAAGCGCGACTTGGGAGCTAGAGTCGGCTATGAGCGAGGCTCACCCTCATCTGTTCCCTTGATTTGTTTGGTACGTTTTCTTTCTATTAGCTCTTGTTTTGTTACTTTCCTTCTATAGTAGAAGTAGCGTATATAAAGTTTCAGGACGAAACTTCCTTTTAGGGGGAGTGACTGTAACGCCCCCGATTTTTCTGCGATTATTTAATTTTCCTTGGGCATTATGTTGACGCATTTCCGGCATGTTCCGTTTGTTAGAGCGTGGTCTTAGCTCTCTAGGTTCCTAGTGTGGTTGTTAGTAGCCTTTTTGGCAAGATTCCCTAACAAGCCGGGTCTGTTTTGGTGAACGGTGAGGCCTCTCGGGGGATGCTTGTGTTTTGGCTTCGGGTATTGATAACCCGAGTTTTGTTCGTCGAAAGTTGATTTCGACTTCGTCGTTGCGTTCGTAGCATGGGTATTTAGCTACGGTTTGAATTTTGTCGGATTCCGAGGTGGTTCGGTTTTCGCGTCGTTTTGTTGTGTTAATAATAATGGATGTAATTGATTAATTATTAAAGTTTGAAATGAATTGCTTTTAGGTGGCAGTTAAGGCTGAATAGACGTGTTCATGCATATATATATATATATATATATATATATATATATATATATATATATATATATATATATATATATATATATATATATAGACTTAAGACAAAATGACGGAGCCGACCCTCTCCCTCCCGCGGCCGTTGATGTTGAAGCGCTAACGGATGACACGCCACCACTACAAAGCAAAGATCTATGGCGAAATAACGACATGGGAGCGCGGCACCGCACCTCTTACCGCTACCATCTTCGTTCGCGAGATAACGCCATCAAGTGACGTTGTTGTCATAAAAACTGCCGGGCTGCGGATAACAATTTTTATGCTTATTTTGTTTAATTGGTGGTCTGCATTTAGCCTCCAATAGCTCTTAAATTCTGAATATTTTATGTATGAACTTTTATTTAGAGTGGGTCATATATAGGGCATCCACTCCCTTGGTTTTATGTAGAGAAAAAATAAACCTAAAAATTATCTTCAACTTTTGAGAGCTTGCCTTCTCATTGCCGCCGCGCCCCCTCATCTTCCTCCTCCTTGAAGATTTCGGCCAAGTGAAGGCCCTCCTCTTCCGGCGTGGGAACTTCGCGGTGTGACTCCGTTGAAGGTGGACGTGCAAAGCTTCTTCCCGTGTGACTCCGGCGGAACCGTGGTTGAGCGATTCTCCACGTGCAACTATCTACGAGTTGGGGTAACGATTCCTCTTCTCTATCTTGTGTGTTTCTTCTACATCCTACGCATATTTCTTGTGCGAAAGTTTTGGTGTGAAATCTGAAATCTTAATCATCGAAGTATTTCCATTTGGTTTTCGTATTTGATTCTCCAAGTTTCTCGCATTCGAAGAAGGGTGGTGACCTTTGGTTTTTCTTAGTCGGGGGAGATCAACCACTTTCCGAATCCTTTCTTTGATGGATCTCCTTGGTACGACTTCACTCGACCGAACAGTGTGGGTTCATTTCGCCGGAAAGGATAGTGGCCTTTAGTCACTATTTGATCCTAAGGGTGTTAGCGATCCTCAAGTCGTTGTGTGACGATAAGCGTTAATCTAAAACGTGGCTACGCTTGCGTGTGGTGTTTCTAAATTAGATCGTGTGCGGGTAGATTTAGTCGCTAGAACCTGCCGGACAATTCGCCCCGGTAGCCTACATCAATTTGGTATCAAATCGAGGTTCGTGCCGGTTCATAAATTGGCACAATCCTTCTCCGTTTGAGTAGGCTTTGTTTTCGCAAAAAAAACAAATTTCAGCAAAGTCACTATTTGGGGTCTGCCAACAGCGGGCTAAAATCTGAATTTTTCTTAAAAATCCAAAAAACAAAATTTCTGGTAGACTCTCTTCACCTTAGGAGGAATTAAATTTTTAAAAAAATTCAGTTTAGTCCATCGATCGGGCGGGAAAAAAATTATTTCTTATAAAATTTTAGCTAGTCAGGGTGTTTAGGACTATTTTAGTGAAAAAAAAGAAAAAGAATCTGCATGCGCACAAGGCACGACACCGAGTATGCCTTCTCTTCTTCCAATATGGAGGACGAGCGGCATGGAGGTCAAGACCCGACTCCCCCCGAGGCTCTTCGACAAGAGTTTAATGAGCACATCGTGAATCAAGAGCGTCGCATGAATAAGTTAAGGGATATGATCGCTCAACTAACGACTGCTAGAGCGGCTCCACCAGCCCCTCCTAATCCACTACCAATTAATCCTCACCCCCCGAACCACCACCAGCCCCGTTATCCTCATCGATTTGAGGAGGACTACGATGACCTTGCACCACGTGGTCCACACTATTATAATTGAGCTCCACAAGAGTTCAACATCACGAAAGCCATCCGTATAGAAGCCCCTACTTACGACGGCATGAGGCAGACCCAAATCTTTCTGAATTGGATAATGGATATCGAGTGTTATTTCGAGTGGCATAACTTAACCGATAGGCAAAAGGTCCAAGTCGCTAGGCTGAAATTACTAGACCGGGCCAAGGTATATTAGTTCAACGAGGAGAGACGCATGGGAGCGCTTGATGGTATGCAACCAATTGGTTTGCAGGTTATGAAAGCTATGTTGTCGGATCAATACGTCCCCACGTATTACCGTACACAACTGTTTGACGACTTAGCCTCTCTTAAGCAAGGGAGTCAGTCAGTGTCTGATTACATGGGTACACTCTCTCGAAATTTCGGAAGGGGTTGGATCCGGATATTAAGCGCAAGCTTTTGCGTTATGGGCATACGGATATAAACACCACGTACAACGCGGCCTTGGACATTGAGAAAAACATCGCTCTCAAGTCTAAAGCAAAGTATTTCCAAAAGGGGAAGTCCACGTATACAGACAAAGGAAAGTTTAAGGCTACCAGCACAAATTCGATAGTCATCACCGCTAGGAATTCTAAGAATCCAACCGGAGAGCGAGTGCCAATTGGGAGAGTTAATAAGACGAATGCCACATGCTACGCTTGTGGAGTACAAGGGCATTATGCGAACGAATGCCCCACCAAGCCTAAGGCCTTAGCGTTATTGGAGGCTCCTAACGACCCGACCGAAATAATTTATGAAGCCGACGAGGAGTCCGATGTTGAGGAGTTCGATGTGAGTATGGACTTCAGTTTAGGCCTCCCGACCACCTTCCGATGACATGACTCTATTTTGATAGTTGTAGACCGGTTCTTGAAGATGGCGTACTTTATTCCGTGTAGCAAAACTAGTGACTCCTCGCACATGGCAAAAATTTATTTTAAGGAAGTGTCGGGCACCGCGGCGTTCCAAAAACTATCGTTAGTGATAGGGACGCCAAATTCACTAGTTATTTTTGGAAGACGCTTTGGAAACTTATGGGAACCAAACTTTTATTTTCATCCGCCTATCATCCGCAATCGGATGGCCAAACGGAGGTCGTAAATAGGAGTGTGGGCAATCTTTTACGATGTCTTGTTGGAGAGCACAAAGGCACTTGGGATCTCATTCTCCCTCACGCACAACTCGCTTATAATAATTCTAAGAATAGGTCTACCGGGTTGTCGCCGAATGAGATTGTGCACGGTTATAAGGCGCCTGTGCCACTTGACTTGATTCCCCTACCGCCAACTTATAAATCAAGTCACTTCGCACAGGAATTTGCCCAACACATTCAAAATTTACATAAACACATACAAGAAGTGTTAGCCACGCAATATACGTCTGATCAGTTACACGTGAATTTGCACCGTCGAGCCGTCCATTTTAATGTTGGTGATTCGGTCTTGTTCGTCTCATTCCCGAGCGGATGCCTACGGGTGCCGTCAAAAAGTTGGCCAATCGGAGAGCCGGCCCATTTCGAGTTGCTAAGAAATTAGGAAACAATGCGTATCTTTTGGATTTACCGTCTGATTGGGGTATATCCCCTTTTTTTAATGTTTCCGATTTAACACCTTATACTTCTCCGCCGCTTGAAATATTCAACTCTCCTGTTTCTTCTTGCTCTCGATCTTCTCTTGGGCTTGGGGGGGGGGGGGGGGGAAGGTCTCATGAATCGCCTCTTACTACGGATTCCGTTGGAGGTACGTTGGTGGATGCTTTTGCTTCGGTCTTACCTTTTTCGACTAATGATTTTCCTAGTTTTCCCAAGACCTCTTTCTTACCAGACAGGATCCTTGCCGATGATGTTCTCTCGTCCCCGCTTGGTACCTCTCGCCGCTATTTGGTCCACTGGCGTGATCTCCCATCCTCCGATGATTCATGGGTTCCCGAAGAAGAAGTGGCTCGCTTGGATGATGCTCTCCTTCGCCGCTACAAAGACGCCAACTCCTCGGTGATGAGCCCTTTTGAGAGGGGGAGGATTGACGGAGCCAATCCTCTCCATCCTGCGGCCGTTGATGTTGAAGCGCTAACGGATGACACGCCACCACTACAAAGCAAAGATCTACGGCGAAATAAAGATGTGGGAGTGCGGAACCGCACCTCTTACCGCTACCATCTTCGTTCGCGAGATAACGTCATCAAGTGATGTTGTTGTCTTAAAAACTGCCGTGCTGCGGATAACAATTTTTATGCTTATTTTGTTTAATTGGTGGCCTGCATTTAGCCTCCAATAGCTCTTAAATTCTGAATATTTTATGTATGAACTTTTATTTAGAGTGGGCCATATATAAGGCATCCACTCCCTTGGTTTTAGGTAGAGAAAAAGTAAACCTAAAAATTATCTTCAACTTTTGAGAGCTTGCGTTCTCATTGCCGCCCCCCCCCCCCCCTCATCTTCCTCCTCCTTAAAGATTTCGGCCAAGTGAAGGCCCTCCTCTTCGGACGTGGGAACTTCGCGGTGTGACTCCATTGAAGGTGGACGTGCAAAGCTTCTTCCGGTGTGACTCCGGCGGAACCGTGGTTGAGCGATTCTCCACGTGCCACTATCTACGAGTTGGAGTAACGATTGCTCTTCTCTATCTTGTGTGTTTCTTCTACAACCTATGCATATTTCTTGTGCGAAAGTTTTGGTGTGAAATCTGAAATCTTAATCATCGAAGTATTCCATTTGGTTTTCGTATTTGATTCTCCAAGTTTCTCGCATTCGAAGAAGGGTGGTGACCTTTGGTTTTTCTTAGTCGGGGGAGATCAACCACTTTCCGAATCCTTTCTTTGGTGGATCTCCTTGGTACGACTTCACTCGACCGAACCGTGTTGGTTCATTTCTCTGGAAAGGATAGTGGCCTCTAGTCACTATTTGATCCTAAGGGGGTTAGCGATCCTCAAGTCGTTGTGTGACGATAAGCATTAATCTAAAATGTGGCTACGCTTGCGTGTGGTGTTTCTAAATTAGATCGTGTGCGGGTAAATTTAGTCGCTAGAACGTGCCGGACAATTCGCCCCGGTAGCCTACATCACAAAAATCGAGATTTTTCATCGTCTCCTCCCGTGAGTGTATAACCGTCGCCTGTTCGAGAGGAAGAAAAAACCCGCCTACCCTGCTTCCCTTCAGACGTCGATTTTTGGAGCGTTAGTGGACGGAATTCGATTCCGAAAGCTGATTTGGAGTGCTCTCGCCTAGACCTTCATTCCTACGGTAAGAGATTCAATTTTCATGGTGTTTCTAGGGGTCTCGGAATTTTTAGTTTGATCCTTTTCCGCCATTAAAACCTTAGGATCCTGTTTAGGTGCTATTGTGGCTGGAGCCGAGAGAGAGAGGAACGGCTGTGCAAGATAAATCGCTGGAATTTGAGGCAATTGGTGCTCCTACCCTTGCCAAGTTTTTCTTCTCCTATTCTTGTCATTTTTGTTGCTATCACTCATGTTCCTAAGATTATTATTTTGCCCTATTTTCTTGTAAAAATCATGAAGACCTTGAACCAAGAATGCTCCTTTATGTTCTTTTTTTTTCATTTTTCTCAAGTTCTGAAACTCCAAGTCTTCGGCTGGATTGCTCTAGACTTGTCTTTTATCAAATTATTCCCTGTTAATCTATGTTTGGGTAGCAATTATCCTTTCAGCCCTAGAACTAGTAGCAGTGGGTTTCCATACTTATATTACGAGTAATTGGATCGAATTAGGCTAAGAAGATTGGTCGGAAACGAAGTTGGAGGTACAGGATTACTGTGCACTCAATGCAGCCAGTTTGACGATGATCGTCGATATGGGTTCGACGATTATCGTTGAGCTGAGCTCGGCGAATTGTCTTAGTTCTGGGTCCGGCGAAAATCGTCGAACGGAGGTCGACGATTCTCCCGTGGCTAATGTTTGACGTAACGAAAATCGTCGAACGGCGTTCGACGATTTTTCCCATGACCTTTGTTCGACGTAAGGAAAATCGTCGAACGGCGTTCGACGATTTTTCCCGCGACCTTTGTTTGATGAAAGGAAAATCGTCGAACGGCGTTCGACGATTGTTCCCGTGTCCTGTGTTCGACTAAAGGAAAATCGTCAAACGGAGTTCGATGATTTCCCGTGGCTTGTGCTCGATGAAAATCGTCGAGCTGTGTTCGACGATATTCCTGCATTCGACGATTGTTCCCGCGCTCGACGAAAGTCGTCGAGCTGCGTTTGACAATTTCTGTAGGCTGAGATTA
The DNA here is from genome assembly GCA_039583875.1 of Platanthera guangdongensis. Taxonomy (NCBI): domain Eukaryota; kingdom Viridiplantae; phylum Streptophyta; class Magnoliopsida; order Asparagales; family Orchidaceae; genus Platanthera; species Platanthera guangdongensis. The sequence goes on along the minus strand of CM077164.1, from coordinate 80,262,487 downwards.
ATTTCTTTTCAATTACTTTTCTTCCCGAGTGATTACCTCCTAGGGGGGATGTCTTGTCGGCCTTTCGTTCTTCCTTTATTTTGAGGGCCGAATCGTGGGTTATGGCAGGTAGTGGTATTTTGATGCTCTAAAGGAGCGGGATGTTTTGTGTGCGAGCCGTGGCCGCCAGTTTTTAGTCCTAGGTACGGGCTGGGTATTGTTGTGGCCGCCACTCTTTTTATCCCAGGTACGGGCTGGGTATTGCTGTGGCTGCCACCCTTTTTATCCCAGGTACGAGCTGGGTTTGTGGTGGTTTTGTGCTGACACAGTGAAATTTTATTTTTAGTTGGAACTATTTTGTTTGGGGGACTGTATTTGGTCACCAACTCAGGTCCATGTTGTTTACTACTGCCATTAACTATTTTGTTTGGGGGACTGTATTTGGTCACCAACTCAGGTCCATGTTGTTTACTATGTTGTTAGGTGTTTCTTCCTTGTAGAATGCAGCATATTGTGACAATTTTTCTTGTCTTTTTCCTTGTAGCCTCTGCAGGATTTGGGCAGGGCTTGTTGTTGTTACATGGTACTTGGTGTACTTTGGCTTACTTTGGACAGTGTTTGTTTTTACTGTCATGTTTACTTACTCTCTTTTGTCCCATTTTGATTTAATGCCCTAATTCAGATTTTCTTATTTTGCTTGCTGAGATATTCTTTTCTTTTCTGAATGCCTCAGGTTCTGATTAGTAGCCGGGTAGGCGGCTAGATTTGCTGTGGTGTTGCTGGTGATCCCTTGAGTTATAGGGATCTTTTTCTTGGTTTTGTGAGGTAGTTTTTCTGCTTTTCTTACAGACATACATGCTTGTCAATGAGTTCGTGTCAGTTTGTTGGCTCTCACTGGTAGTTTTACCTTATGATACTAGATATGTTTCTTTTACTGCTACCTTTATGGAGATAGTCTACTTGCTCTTGGGAATATTTATGCTAGGTTGCTAGGTATTTTGAAACCTAAATACACTATAATAAGTAAATCTCATGATCAACATGTTTATAAAGCTCATACACTTCTTTCCAAGTAACGTAAAAAGATCGTTTTCCTACTTATAATATAAAATAAATTTAGAGTCTTGCATAGTATAAGTGGACCTCGGGGGACACTTATGCGCTCTCATAGGTTGTCAAATATAAATAAAGTATTTTCCGCCACGTATAAGTATAGTTTTTGAAACTGTGGACTGGATGATCCACTGAGCCGAGGGATACGGCCTTTAAAATATAACTATTTTTTTCTAATCATTAAACTTACGAATTTTCATAGTCTAGTTAGATGGTGTTCGCCTGAGCGTCGACAGTTATCCCCTGCAAAACGTGGCATCACGACGCGTGTTTTCTCGTACTCTGATACTTCTTAAATTCGGAGAAAAGGAGGGTTGTGACATGGAATCCCCCACCAAAAGGTGGAAAGTCGCAGGAGTTTCTTTGGGTTAATTCATGAAATCCCGAGTGAGTCTTGCATATAGATCCGGAAATGTGTAGTATGGAATAGGCATACTGTGTGAAGCCCATTTGGACAGGTTGGTTTGGATTGGTGATGTTTTATTTTGCGCACCGGAGAAGACTCCGCAAATAAATGTGTATTTTGTGAAGTCGGTGGGTTGTTCCTGTGAAGCGCAGTAGCAGGAAGTAATGTAGTGGAATTACAGGAAAATACTCGCAAAGTGCATGTACTGTATGCTATGAAAGACCAGTATTTCTGGCACTGCAAGTGGCTGTAGGGATTTCTGGATGGTTGGTCTAGATAGGGTTAGGGCTGGGGACGGAATGAGAGTTCTATCTCTAACGTCGGGCAATAGTGAGTGTCCCTAGCAATGGCTCCTATCTAACCTGTGATTGTGAAGCCAGTCCTTAGGGGATAGTGTGGCTATTGTGAGCTATGTGAGCTCTAAAAAAGGCTTCGTGTCGAACGGACAAGCGGATGCCGACTCGCGTCAGTCTAGTCATTGAACTGACGATTTGAGCAACGGGCAAGGGCTGAACTGTATCTGCATTATGTGTAACGTCCCGATTCGCACTAGGCCCCTTGTGCGCATTTTTGAGTCAGGAGAGCTGACTTTGGTCCAGGGAAGTGCTAGAAATTGGGCTGCACTTGGGAATGTAGGAGAAACCAGCCCTCAAGTTGTCCAGAGCGGGACACGGGTAGTGAATTCTCGACATAGTGAGTTTCACGCCCATATTACGGGCGTGACCGGTCCAACATGGGCGTGACCATGCCTGTGACTATCCAGATAGTTGTCGAGTACTCGAGTAGTTGTCGAGCACTCGAGTAGTTGAACACAGGACACGCCCCCTGTCACGGCCGTGACCATGGGCGTGACCGGGGCGTGTTCTATGGTCGATGATTGTGGGTGAGTTCGACGAATCCTTGAGTAGTTGATAGGTGTCACGCCCGGTGTCACGGGCGTGACCATGGGCGTGACCGGGGCGTGTTATCCGGTCGATGATTTTGGTTGAGTTCGACGAATCCTCGAGTAGTTGATAGGGGTCACGCTCGGTGTCACGGGCATGACCATGGGCGTGACCGGGGCGTGTTCTCCGGTCGACAATTGTGGTTGAGTTCGACGAATCCTCGAGTAGTTGATAGGGGTCACGCCTGGTGTCATGGGCGTGACCATGGGCGTGACCATGGGCGTGACCGGGGCGTGTTCTCCGGTCGACGATTTTGGTTGAGTTCGACGAATCCTGGAGTAGTTGATAGGGGTCACGCCCGGTGTCACGGGCGTGACCATGGCCGTGATCGAGGCGTGTTCTCCGGTCGATGACTTTAGTTGAGTTCGACGAATTCTCGGTAGTTGATAGGGGTAACGCCCCATGTCACGGGCATGACCATTGGCGTGACCGATGGCATTTCACTTTAAAAGGGCTTTGAAAACCCTAGCAGTTTCACTTCTCTTTCCAGCCCGATTTTCTGAGAAATCTTCTGTAGAAAGGGAACTGCAGGAGCAAGTTCTAGGGAGGGAAAATCCGCCATCGTCGTGAAGGAGAAGATGCCGCCGCGAAGGACTACACGATCCATGGCCGGAAATGGTGGTACCGCTGGAACCGAAGTGAGTTTCCTACCATCTCCCTTGGTGCTAGATCTGTAGATATATAGGCGAGATGTCGACTCGGTGGAGTCTTGACTTGTGAGAAGATGTTTTTCTCTAGGATGAGGCCGATCTAGGGCTTGTGCCCTTGGTTAGTGGTGTCTTCAACCTCTCTGACCTTCTATGTGGAGATGGGGGATGGTTTCGTGAAGATTAAAGGCCTCATGAGGGTTAATAAGGGTGGAGTAAATTTCTGGAGGAGATTTGAGAGGATCGATTTGAGGAGGAAGATGAACCGATGTCGTTCGTTCCGCCTAAAGATGCGTGCTGAATCTGTATTCTGCATGCAGCAATCTTCTAGGCCATTTCATTAAGGATATGGCTAGATCTGGGCTTTCAACTAAACACGAAAGTTGAAGCCCTTGAAAATAACTTTCCAACGGGTGGCTGCACGACTTCAGGTGATGCCTGTAGCCACGAGAAAGTCTGAATGAAAATGGTGTTCAATAAATCATGCATGCAGAAATTGTGTTTTATACGCAGCGGATCTCAAGGTTGGTGTCTAATAGGATACACTCAAATGTGGGTTGTGGTCTGAATACAAACGTTGTAGCCCATGGAAAGACCTTTCCATCGAGGGGTTACACGTCTTCACCGAATTCTTGTAGCTTCGGGAATCTCCGGTCGAATTTGCTGCCCAGATTTACTCTGCACCTAAATTCTGGGCTTATATAATATGGATTTGGATTCGGTGGAACTAATATTGCAAGTTACTTGGCTTGGATGAACTCTTTTATGATTAATCATTTGAGTTGCATGATTGATGGAGTTTATTAATCAGATTTCATATAATCCAATTGTGAAGCAAGCTTACTTAAATGAATTGACTTGATAGAAATTGATAGATGGTTATTTATGCGCTTCATGTTTATAATATGTTGTTATCCTTTGGAAAGATTAATGGATCTTTATACGCGCATCATGTTTATAATATGTTTGTACTTTTGGAAAGATTGATAGATCTTTATATGCGCATCATGTTTATATTATGTTGTCATCATTTGGAAAGTCATGTAGAAGAATAAATTATGGCCATGAGTATGTTTGATTAATGGAATGAGTTTAGTAGTCCAATACTTAGAGCGTCGTCTCCCTACGGGTAGTATTGTGAGAGGATGTGAGTGCGGTGTTGACCGTCACTTGTTTGGTTTGTGTTGAGATAAGGTATGGATGGATGGTTGGGCTGTGTCCTCGTGCTTACTTCCGAGGCCCCTTCCATGTTATGGCGAGGAGGCATTTGCATGCGGTGTGAGTCGACACGCGGTGTCGTAATCCTGGGTTAAGGATAGTGTGGCAGGTCTACGGGCTCGCCGATCGTCACACCGACGGGAGTTCACAGTTAGACTTTGGGCGGTTGGGCTGTGTCCTCAGTGTTCACGTCCCGGGGCCCCTTCCGTGCCAAGTGAAAGGTTGGGTTGTGTCCTCGTGCTTTCTTCCGAGGCCCCTTCCAGGTCACACAAGGCCAGTTCCGGCTGTGTTCTTGGTGCACATCTACACAAGACATCGCTGGGCCATAGTACGTATGGGTTCCGATGTTGTGTTCTTAGCGTTGAGGCGTACGGAGGCCTAGGTGAAGTAGTGTGGATACCCGCCTAGTAGTAGAAGTGTTTGTTCTACTGTCACCGCCTGGCCACGGCGGCTGATGCCTGAGAGGTTAGCTACCTGATTGAAAAGTAGGAACTACAGTCTGTGTCGACATGGCAGTTGCATGTGTGTGAGCATGGGTGAGTCATTGCATAACATACATAGCATTTCATAACGTTGCACAACAATATCCTCATCGTATAAGTTTGTATGGGCACTCTTATACAATGAGTTACCTTTATGTAACCTGATCCTTAACTTATAAGTTTTATGGGCATCCTTATAAGTTAAGTTACTTTGTTGCTACTGTTACCTTACTTGTTAGTTTGCTATAACTCTTAAATAACTGCTAGATTATGATACTGTTACTCTTACACTGTTGCCACCTGCTTGTACTACTTTTATTATTTGCATATATATATTATCATTGTTCCTTCTCCCCGCCCGGTGCCCAGGAGTCGCCGGGGGAGCGGATGTGAAGCCACTTAGTCGTTTTGACTAACGGTTTCTACGTCTTCCTTTTTAGGAGGTCACGCCGCAGGTAGAGCAGCCACAGTCTATGCAGCAGGACAGCCAGGCCAGGATGACAGGGCCTGATGGGACGGTACCGTCGCTACCATCGGTTACTAATGTGGGTGTTGTGAGACTCTGATGTAGCCTGTTTGGGCAGTTGATAGCTGTACTCTGATATATTGTAGAAGCATATTTTAGCTTCTCTTATTGTACTATTTGGACTTATATGCTTAGTGTGGATTGACTTCTCTTGCTTATATTTGGTTCGGTTGGCATGTTATATTGATATTGTTGTAGCAGGCGGAATAGGCGTCTTGTGGTATAGGTTGGCCCGTGAGCTAATGCTACCGCAAGGCGGCTGTTCCGGGCATAAGACCCACCCCACCTTCGTGCCGTGTTTTGGGATTCGTGGGGGGGGGGGGGGGGGTCTTACATTATTGTTGTCTGACATGAGTGCCTGGGATATTGGCATTCGTCAGGTTCACATAATGAGAGTCTTAGGCCTGCATGTCATTAAGACTAAAGTCTCCGACTGTAGGCCGTGGAGCGCAGTGCTCAAGTTTGTCGTTGGGAATGGTGGTGGGACCCTATTTTTCCGTTACACCGAGAATGTGCCCTGAGTGCACGGAACGTCGGGCCATGTGGTAGACGTTTGTGATATATTAATGGTGCATGAGTGCACATATTGTGATATATCTGCTTATGAAAAACTATGCCTACAGGGAAGGAATACCACTACCCCGGGTAAGGGGTAGGGTCGTTATAAATTGGTGAGCTGAATGCTGACCGTTGCCTTGTTTACCACCGTTGTGGTGGATTGTCCCCATGCAGGTGCTGGAGAGCCGAGTGGAAAATAGTGGTCTGAAGCCCTTGCTACTGTTGTTGGCCCTCAAAGACTGAATGGAGAATTTTATGATTTTCATGTATGGTCGGCCTGCGTGCCGATGTTTGTATTCTACACCTGTCAAGCTTAACTGTAAGGCCTTAAGGCCAGACTTGTTGTGTATTTTTTGTACATTCCTTTGTAGCGTTATATATAAATGCAGGCTTATATATTGTGGACATTCAAATGATTTGAATTCAACTAACTCTAAAGCTTATGTTAGCATGCTCTGGATTAGGATGCGCGTAGTTTTGATATAAACCTGTAACCTCGCAATCTGTTTGTGATATATGGTATGGGGCCCCGACCGTACCTTCTATTATATGTCATGTAACGGATGGAGGCGTTATTGCATTGCGGTGGATCCGTCAAAGATAAAAGCAATACGAGAGTGGCCAGTGTTGTCTTCGGTGGCTAAAGTCAGGAGTTTCCTTGGACTGTCGGGATACTGCAGACGTTTCGTCGAAAACTTCTCACAGATCGCTTTGCCTCTAACCACATTAACGAAGAAGGATCAGAAGTTCATCCAGATGTCGGAGTGCGCGCGAGCTTTTGAAGAGTTGAAGAGTTGTGTTAACCCGAAAATCGACGATCCTTCTCAAGGCAGCCAGCTCGCTAGTCGCGGCCTGCTCTGGGTTCCTCCTGGAGGTCGCGACGTCTTAGGATGGGTGGACATGTTTTTCTGTCCGCTCAGTCCACACGGTATGGGAGCTCTCAGCGGTCTGACCGCCCAGTCCGCGCATTATTCCATTGGTCGGCAGGGGCCGTGGACTGCTTCTTCAGTCCGCCCCTACAGGTCGTGCGCCTTGTCATCTAAACTTCAAGCTTGTCTCAACAGGTGCCCCTTTGCCGGACTCAGATCCCTATCCGCCAGGCCAGCGACAAGCCGCATACTTTGCAAGTCACTCATCAAGTAGACCAGACCGCCAGAGTGTCAAGCGGCGTGCCTCCAGGCCACCAACGTCGCCAGAATGCGCGACCTGGCAGGTCACCAAGCCCAGGCCGCCCAGTAGGTGCAGCAAGTTCCATTCAACAAAATGGCAAACTCCAACAGCATGGTTAACCTGCTTCTTCAGTCTGCCTGAGGAGCGTGGACGCTCCAGCTCTCCGGATACCCGTAAAGTTCAACGGACATATCTTGTTCACCACGAGCTGGGTGGACTCGAAGTGCAGTCAAACCTTCCAGTCCGCCTACATTGATGAACCTCAGCTCCAGCTTCAACAGCCAGCCACTTCGTTCGCGGAAGAGGCGGACTCAGTTTATCCACTGTGGACTCCGCAGATTCTATTGGATCCCTAGTTGGATTTGGGCTAGGTTAACTAAACTATGATATTTTACCCAACATGTATAGCCAGGGTCATGTTTTTGTCCTAGAATCTAGGCCATGTCCTTAGAGTCAACATTGCATGGACCAGCCAACAACATACTGCAGAAGACTCCAGACTTAGAGAAATTTCAAAGGTTCAGAAAAGTGAGTTAGACATTCGTCGAACTCATCTCGACGAAAGTCGTGCTCGGCTCGACGAACTCAGAGAAAATTCTCTGAGTTGAGGTCGACGAACTTAGTTCTCAGGTCGACGATTTCTGGATACTCTACTTCAACATTCTAAGTCCAGAAACATTTCTCATAACTCCAGTCGACGAATTTATGTTCTCAGCTCGAAGAACTTAGACCACAGTATTGACAAGTTTTATCAAGTAGCAGTTAGAAGTTCTCAGGTCGACAAACTTAGTTCTCAGATCGACAATTTCGGGATACTTTACTTCAACATTCTAAGTCCAGAAACATTTCTCTGAACTCCATTCGACAAAGTTAAATTATCAGCTCGACGATCATAGTGCACAGATTTGGCAAGCCTTAACTTGAAAGCAGTTAGCTGATCTCAGGTCGACGAACAACAATTATCTAGTCGACGAACATGACTTCTCAGCTCGACGAACTCTGGACTCAGCTCGACGAATTCTGTTCTTTGCTCGACGATTTCTGTGCAGATCCAGTCTTGTACTTTTTCTTCCTTCTGTCCTTATTTTATTGCAGTAATTCTTGAGTAATCAATGCTTAATATTCTCTGAATATTACCATTAGAAGCAGCATTGATTATGACATTCATCAGGATTTTTACTTGCCACTTTTCAATAGCACAGTTGGGGAAATCAATTAATGCAGACATTCTATCCAGCCGCATTACATTCTCCAGGCCGACAGCAATCAATGCAGGAACGAATTCAAAAATTCAAAGGAGAAATTCCTCTGGGAATATAAAAGTGATTTTCTTCCGTCTTCTGGATAGCACAAGTAAGACACAACAGACAGAGATAAGCAACAAGAGAGTCGAGACCAGAAAAACAATTCAAGATACTGAAGAAGAAGAAGAAGAACATCCATCAAAATCAAGAGTCTTCTTCATTCTTCATTACAGGATTCTTCAATGACAACAAATCTTTACAAGTCAAGAAGTTCCTTGAACTCTTGTGGTCAAAGCTAAAGATTGAAGATCTACTCACCCTGAAGTAAAGCTCAATCTTCCTAAACAACTCAATAACTTAGGGGGAGTTTTGTTAACATCAAAGATCCACTAGTCTTCTCAGTTGTATTTGAGAAAGAGAAGACACCATAACTCTCTCACCCCCTCACTGTACAAAGGGTTATTTAACTCCTTTCAAAAGTTATTCCTTGGTTGCAAGTCACCTGATCAAAAGACTTGGGTTGTTTTTTGAGCACCTGATCAAAAATCATTCGTGGCAGTCACCTGATCAAAACCTGTTAGTGGATTCTTACCAGGGTGGTAGAAGAGTGGATGTACCCAGGTTGGGGAACCACTATAAAAATTCTTGTGTTGTCTAGTTGCCCTCTTTCTTTTATTCTTGCTGTGTCTGCGCTGGTTAGGTTTGTTGTGCCTGTGTTAATTAATTTAACCTTGCTGTGCCTGTGGTAGATTAGTTTATCTTAGGATTGCTCTTTTACTTACAACAAATTTTGGTATCACATAACTGCCCTACTCTGAAGTGTTTTTATTAACAGCAAAAAGCTTTAAAGTTTTAAAGATACTCTATTCACCCCCACCCCACCTCTATAGTATATCAGGTCTTACCATCTCTTTCAATTGGTATCAGAGCGGTGTTTCTTTGGTTGTACAAGTTAACCCTTGAACCAAAAGATCCTGTGTTTGATCTGACATTTTATTTATTTTAGGATTATATACACAGCATGGAACAAAACAAGTGCTACGCAAGTACCAGACCTCCAGTGTGCAACTTAAACAAGTTTGCCACCTAGAAGGCAAGAATAAAAATTTATATGAATTCCATTGATGAAGAGATCTACAACTCTATTTTGACAAGTCCTCCTCAAACAACTGCCTCTACATCTACAGCAACATCAGGCACACATACTGTTCCACCACCTGAGCGGACAGATGCACAGAAGAAGACCAAGATTGCTGATGCAAAGGCCATGAATATTCTGGCTCAGACTATATCTGATGATATTTTTCAGAAGCTGGCTGAATGCACATCAGCCAAAGCTATTTGGGACTCTCTCAACGAAATGGTGGCTGGCTCTACTGATGAGAGAAAAGATAGAAGATCAAATCTCATATCCCAGTATGAGAACTTCAAGAAGGATAAGATAGAATCTATTGCTGACATGTACAACAGACTGAGCTCAATAATCAATGAGCTGAAGATTTTGGATAAGGATATCACCCTTACTGAAGTGAATGATAAAATCCTCATGTGCTTCCCAAGATCATGGGATTCAAGGATCTGTCCAATCAAGGAGGCCAGGAGCTTAAATGAGATTTCCACAGAATCTCTATTAGGAAAGCTCGAATCTTATGAGCAGCTGATAAAGTCCAAGGAAGCTGCAGAATAAAGAACTCCTCCACCAGCAAGAAAGGAGCACAACTTAGCATTCAAGGCTGCTGAAGAGACTGAAGCTTCAACAGTAAATGAAAAATTGATGAGTCTCCTTGTCAAGAGATTTTACAAAATGGCAAGAAAGGACTTCAGAAGAAAATCTTCCAGGCAGGATGATAAGCCAAAGTATGACAAAACACCTACTAAAGAAGTAGTATGTTTTGGGTGCTGGAAACCTGGACACTTTATCTCAGAGTTTCCAAAGAATCAGAAGAAAGAAATAAGAAGAGAGAAGGACTCCAGAAGACAACAAAGCAGCAAGCCTTCCTCCAATAAATACAAAAAGAAGGAGAAGAGTTTTGTAGCTGATACCTGGAGTGACACTGAAGATGAATCCACATTTTCCAGTTCTAGTGAAGAGGAAGAAGAGGCAAGGGCAATGGAAGTCCTCCTCATGGCCATCAATGCCTCTAACAGCCAATCATATGATGAAGAAGAATCTGATAAGGAAGGAGCTTCAGAATCAGAAGCTGATCAGGTACTTTCATCTTTTGATTATAACTCTGATAGTTTCAAAATTGAATTTAAAATTATGTCTATTAACCTAATCAACTCTGAAAAAGAAATTAAAATACTTAGGGAAAGACTATACAATCAAGAAAATCTGATGTCTGAAAACACTACGTTAAAAGATGAACTAAAATTAGCTAATGAACAAATCATTTCTTTAAAAACACAGCTATGTGAGACTAGGCAACTTGAGGAATCTCTCAATGGGAGAAGCCTTAAGCTGATGGACATCACAAGCACAGTCAATGCCAGACTGAATGGCAAACTGGGCTTAGGTGCATCATCAAGCTTACCCCCCCCCCCCTACTTAAGAAGAACATATTATCAACCCCTATTAGATTTGTTTCGGCTAAAGGGAAAGAGATAATAAACAATGAACAAACCGCAAAAGAATTACCTAATTCTAAAAATCAAAAGAACAAAAATCAAAAAACTCTAAGTAAAAGCAAAGTTCAACAGATATCGTCAAACTCAGGTCGATGAAATGTGGCTAGTTCGTCGAACTCCGATCGACGATCTATGAACGCCAATCTTAGCTATAATAATTTGTCTCACTGCGTTCGATGAACTGTATATGGTTTGTCGAGCCGAGATCGACGAACTTGGGGCACATAAATCAATATGTTCATTCTCTAGGCAGAGATCGACGATCTCACCCCACTTCGTCGAACTCTGGTCGATGAACTTACAATTTTTTATTAAACCCAGTCAGACCTAATAAAAATTATAATTTTGACAGAAATCCTAATCAACCTAGAAAACCTTTTAATCCACTTGCTGATTGGGTAATTCCTCCCGGAAGATATCATCCCTTAGGCTTTAAATCTCAACCTGAATTTTCAGTTATATCAAGCTTTTCTTATCAGCAAAATAAAGAACCCAAGGTAATCTGGGTCAAGAACAACAAATTGTTCTCTTTGCAGGTAAAGAGCTGTCCAGTTGTTAATCAAAAATGGTACCTGGATAGTGGATGCTCCAAGCATATGACTGTCAGCAAGGATAACTTGAATAATTGCAAGTCCAAGCTGGGACCAAAGGTGATCTTTGGTGATTCAAATTGTGGCTAGTCTAAAGGCTTTGGAGTAGTAAAGATTGGAGCAGTCACTTTCAAAAAGGTGACATATGTAAGTGGACTCAAGCATAACCTCATCTCCATAAGTCAACTATGTGATGAATGTTATCAGGTACATTTTAACTGAAGATCTTGTATTATTTCTAATAAAGAAAAACAAAGTGTTTTAATTGAAAATAGACAAGGTAACATATATATAGTTGATTTTCATTCTGCAACCTCAGATATCTGTTTACTTAATATTGTTAGCAATCAAAATGATCTATAACATAAAAGACTGGGACATGTTAATATGAAAAACATTGCTAGGCTCTCTAAAGTCAACCCTGTAAGAGGTTTGCCATCTGGACCAACAAGAAGGAAGGCCTCTGTAGGGCTTGTCAACTAGGCAAGCAAACTAAATCTAGTTTTAAATCAGTTAATAAGAGTGATTCACCTAGGATCTTGTACTTGCTACACATGGATCTTTTTGGACTTATTGATGTACAAAGCCTAGGAGGGTAATCTTATACCCTAGCTATTGTAGATGACTTCTCAAGATTCACTTGGTTGTTATTTCTGAGATGTAATTCAGATGCATTCAAAGTTCTTACAGATTTTCTTAGGACCATACAGATTGAGTACTTTACTCATGTTGCATTGATCAGAAGTGATCATGTTACAGAGTTTGAGTCTCTTCTTATGCATGAGTTCTGTGAGAAGGAAGGTATCAGGCATTGCTTCTCAGCTCCTAAAACTCCTCAACAAAATGGGGTAGCTGAAAGGAAAAATAGAACCCTAATTTAAGTTGCAGACACATTACTTGCAGATGCTTACATGCCCCTATCCTTTTGGATAGAGGCTTTAAGCACAGCAAACTATGTACTGAACAGGTGTCTAATACATAAACTTAAGAATAAGACTCCCTAGGAATTGCTTAAAGGGAAGAAACCTATAATCACATATTTTAAAGTATTTGGTTGCATATGTTATGTTCATAATAATAACAAGAAGTATATTAGAAAGTTTGAAACTAAGGCTGAAGAGGAAATTTTTCTAAGATATTCCCAAGTCAGCAAAGCTTATAGGGTGTTCAATAAATCTTCTTTAAAAATTGAGTAATCAATACATATGACTTTTGATGAGGCTAATATGTCTTATAAGGAGAAAAAAATTTCGACCAATAGCACCTTGCAGGTACCTCACTTGTGTGAGAAATTGGGTAGTTGAACCTTCCACAAGAGGTTATGCCACCTCCTCCTCCACAAGCTGATGAAGATAGTGAAGAAGAACTTTTGGAAGAGGTCGAAATTCCTTCAACAGCAGACATTATTCCACAAGAGAAATTAAATCCAAATGTTATTGCTGAACAAACTCCATCTACTGATCTTGTCACACTAAGGGATCTCCCTAGATCCCATGTGATTGGGGACATGTCAGTAGGTGTACAGACAAGGCATCAACTCAACCAAGATGTGATGCATGCCTATTTCCTCTCTCAAGTTGAGCCACAATCCATAAAAGATGCTAAGCAAGATCCCCACTGGATCTTTGCAATGCAAGAGGAACTCAATCAATTTGAGAGATGCAGAGTTTGGGATTTAGTTCCAAGACCCAAAGACTACCCTGTCATTGGAACTAAATGGGTATATTGAAACAAGCTAGATGTCTAAGGTGTAATTTTGAGAAACAAGGCTAGGTTTGTTGCTCAAGGTTATAGGCAAGAAAAAGGAATAGACTATTACCAAACTTTTGCACCAGTTGCAAGGTTAGAAGCAATCAGAATCTTCCTTGCTTATGCTACCTACAGGAAGTTTAAAGTCTTTCAAATGGATGTCAAGAGTGCCTTTCTGAATGAATTACTTAAAAAAGAGGTTTATGTTGAACAACTTTCAGGTTTTATCTCTCCAACCTATCCATCATATGTCTTTAGATTGCATAAAGCTCTTTTGGTTTAAAGCAAGCACCAAGAGCTTGATATGAGACTTTAGCTAGCTTTCTGATAGAACATAAATTTACTAGAGGCATTATAGATAAAATATTATTCACTAGGCACCATAAGGATCACACTTTGTTAGTACACATTTATGTAGATGACATTATATTTGGGTCTACTGATTCCAAACTATGCAAGAGGTTTTCTGACCTCATGCATTCAAAGTTTGAAATGAGTAGCATCGGTGAGCTCTCCTACTTCCTTGGTCTCCAAGTGAAGCAGATACCTGATGGAATTTTCAAATCCCAAGCTAAGTATGCTAAGGAGCTTATTAAAAAGTTTAGGATGGCTGATGCCTCAGCAAAGAAAACACCCATGGCCACTAATGTTGTAATAGACTCTAATGAACATGGGAAACCTGTTGATCAGAAATTATGTAGGGGCATTATTGGGTACCTACTATACCTTACAGCAAGTATACCTGACATAATGTTTGCCACATATCTTTGTGCTAGGTTCCAAGTGAACCCTAAAGAATCTCACCTAATTTTCCTAAAAAGAATTTTGAGATATATAAAGAGTTGTCCTAGTCTAGGACTCTGGTATCCTACTGAATCAGAATTTGAGTTAACTAGATACTCAGATACTTACTTTACTAGATGCAGGGTAGATAGAAAAAGTACCTCAAGGACTTGCCAGTTCCTTGGTATGAGATTAGTGTCTTGGTTTTGCAAGAAACAGTCATCTATGTCTACATCAACTACAGAAGCAGAATATATTGCAGCTGGTAGTTGTTGTTCCCAGATGCTGTGGATTCAGAATCAACTCCTGGAGTATGGGTTCAACTTAAATAATTCAACTCTCTTATGTGATAACATAAGTGTTATATCCATAGCACAAAATCCAGTCCATCACAGTAGGACTACGCATATAGACATTAGGCATCATTTCATTAGAGAGTGTGTAGACAAAAACAAAATTAAACTTGTCTATATCTACACAGATTTACAAAGAGCAGATATTTTCACCAAACCCCTGGATGAAAGAAATCACTTGTTCTTTATAAATCAGCTTGGAATGATAAATGAAGAAGCTTTAATTTAATTTCTGTCTCTACTCGACGAATTTTTCGAAGTTCGTCGAACGGAGATCGATGAACAGAAGAAAAGATCTAGAGATATTCGTCGAACGGAAATCGACAAATTCTCTGTGAGTGAAGTTACTTACGTCAAATGGAGATCGACGAATCTTCTTCAGAAAATTTTCATTAAACAGAGCTCGACGAAATGTTTTCAAAACTTCAGACAAAGCTCAACGAAATATTTAACTACAAAATATTTCGTCGAGCTCAGATCGAAAAATTCTGTTATTTTTTGTGGAACGGAGTTTGTCGATTCATATTCTGAAAAATCTTATATCTTGGTTTTTCTTCGATCTCCGTCCTGCGCTTTCAATTCTATAGCACTTGATCTATGTTTCTCTCTTGTAGGTGCACTATGGCGATTCCAGGAGGCAGTCTTGCAACAATGAAGTTTGACACTAGATTTGATATAGATTTTGAATCATTTCAACACTCGGATCCATTCTTCCTGGACATTCTAAAACTGCTTGAAGATCAATAGTTGAAGAATCTCATGACCACCAGAATAAAGATAGCCAGCGCAGAGATTATGGAATGGGTCTACACTTCCTCCACCACAGATGAAAACACCATGACAGGCACAATATCGGGCAATGAAGTCTCTCTTAACCCCGTCGTCCTGACTGAGATTTTTGGATTAACTATTGGTGAAGTAGATTTGGAGATTGATAATGAGCAATTTGATGAAATGTTAAATAAAATGGGTTATTCTGGAGAAACACCCACCAAGCTGCTAAAGAAACACTTATCTGCTGAATATAAGTTTCTAGCAGATATTGTGGGCAAGGTACTGCTGGGCAAACACACAGCCCATAACTATATCACTAGCCATCAATTCCTATTGATGTGTGATGTGGTGAATAAGAAGCCTATAAATTGGGCTAAGATTATATTTGAAATGATCAGGAAAAAGAACACCAAGAAGGAGGTGTGTTTTGGAAGAATTCTGGGAATCTTCCTTCAGGAAAAGGCTGCTGAATCCCTGGTCACACCGACCATATTCATTAATACCTCCAAGAGGATCACTTGTGCCCTCTTTGACAGGTGGGAGAGGACCATCAAAAAGCCATCCAAGGCTTCTTCCTCTTCCTCCAGGCCTTCTGAGAGTACAAGGGCTACTCCAGCCACTCCCCACACTGCTGAAGATGCTCACTCTTCTCTTCCACCACCTCCAACCATCTAAAGTCATCCTCAGATGCTACACCAACTCCCCTTACCAGTTCACACAACATTCCATACTCACACACTTCCATCATCCCCAGTACATACATTACAAACGCATATTCACTTTCATACCTCACCTCCATCCAAACATGGTACACCAACTCCATCACAACATGGTACACCAATTCCATCACCACATGTTACACCAATTCCATCACCACCCTCATCTCCTCTACCACCACATTTAGCAAACATCCCCTCATCCCTACCATCATTCAACATACTCTCATCCCCCCTCCATACTCCCTCACCTTAAGATGAACACATGTCAGATTCTCTATCCCCTCCTCCACCATCATCCTCCATTCACCCTTCTGTCTCCACTGAGACACCTCCTTCATTCCTGTCACTGGACCCCTCCATCATTCCACCTCTTCTAGCACTTCTCACTCCCCTCCTCAAAACCCTCATAGCAGAGGCTATTTCACCTCTTGCTTCTTCCATCTCTTCTCTTGTTGCCCAAGTCTCTGCCCTCTCTGTCCCTTCTTCAGTCAGGGGCCAGGCTACAGTACCCACTAAAACCAGGCAAGGGGAGATACTCTATGAAGAAGTAGCAGCAGCAGTAGTAACAGAGAAGAAGCAGCAGCAGAAGCAGAAGCAGCAGCAGCAGAAGCAGCAGCAGAAGCAGAAGCTCATGATTTATTTGATTTAATTAATTTTATTGAATCTGATATGGATCTAGATGAGACAGTCACGGAGGAAATAAAGACTGTTGGTGATTATATAATAAATCCCATAGTGGATATTGTTAATTTGTTGAAAATTTTTGATACAGTTTACTTAAATCCTCTTCCAGAATACAACATAAAGTCATCCATGGCTACAGTTCCCTATACCTCCCCAATAAGCCCCAAAGCTGCCAAGCAACTCAAGGCCAGTTTTGCTATTACAGAGGCTCCTGTTATTTCATCTCCACCAAGAGCTGATTCCCTTATTACTTCATCCCCTCCCAAAGTCATCTCCGCTCCAACACTCATTATGGATGACAGCCCCATGCCTGATCATGATGAGTTGATCATGGCTGGCATTGAAGAAGAGAATAAATCAATTGCTAAAAGCACTGATGTATATAGTTGCCCAGCTACCGCTCCAGCTCTTCCTCCAGCTCCTCCTTGGGCTGAAAAGTCTATTGATAAAAATGTACTAAAAGCCATTGATGCTTTATATAATACTCCTCAAGGATCTTCTGATGATGAAGATGAGGAAGAAGATTCGGATGATGAGCCCAAAAAGAAAATCTCTAAGAAGAGGAAAACTCCTCCACCTCCTGCTCCAAAACCCAACCCAACACATGATACTCCATACTACATTCTTCAAAATATTACTTCATACAAGGGTATGCCAGCTTGGATGTGGTTGTCCAAGAATCAGCAAAAAGATAGGAAGAAAAGCAGGAAGTACTCACCTCATCCATAGAGATACAAGAAAGACCCTCCTCCCCCTCCTCCACCTACTGTTGGTGCTTCAGGCTCTTCATCTTAGAGGACTACCCAATATCAATCCTATCAGAGACGGCAGGGTAGATCTTCCTCTTCTGGAAGCAGCAAGCACAGGCACTATTCTTCAGGCAGGCAACATCAACATCAACATCAACAACAACATCTACAACAAACTACTGAACATCAAAAGGCTGAAAGCCCAAAAAGACCTGCATCTCCTCCTGTACCTTTTGAGGACCCAAAAACAGCTACAATTGCAAGGATGGCCAGGTTCCAAGAATTGGTTGGCTTATCTATGATCAACAAAGCAAAAGCTGAAGGTAAGGATCCCTCTGAATATACAACTATGTCCAAATACAAAAGGAGGAACTAAACAGGTTTGAAAAAGCTAACAAATTCTTTAATGTTGATGACTATTTGAAGTTACATGCAGAAGTTGTGGTGCCAAGAGCTACTTCCCTAAATTTTATTGGAGCTATTGATATGACAATGACAAAGACACAAACAGCCAATCCAAATAGGGAAATCAAGTTTACTCATCCTGGTGATAAAGCTAAAGAGGATAAGTACAAGGAGCCAAAGAAGAAGAAATAAGTTCTTAATCTGTTTAATCTTTCTGTATATCTTAAAAACTGCTTATCTATTTCCTGATACAAAGCTCACTGTATATATATATATGCTGCATATTTTAAAGTTTTCTGCCAGATATATTTTTCTTTTGCTTTGTAAATGGTTTGTATCTATATTTAGTGACCTCACCCAAATAGGGGGAGATTGTTGGATACCTAGTTGGATTTGGGCTGGATTCACTAAACTAGGTTATTTGACTCAACATGTATAGCCAGGGTCATGTTTGTGTCCTAGAGTTTAAGCCATGTCCTTAGAGTCAACATTGCACGGACCAGCCAACAACAGACTGCAGAAGACTCTATACTTAAAGAAATTTAAAAGGTTCAGAAAAGTGAGTTCGATGTTCGTCGAACTCAGCTCGACGAAAGTCGTGCTCAGCTCGACAAACTCAGAGAAAATTCTCTGAGTTGAGTTCGATGAACTTAGTTCTCAGGTCGATGATTTCTGGATACTCTACTTCAACATTCTAAGTCCAGAAAAATTTCTCTGAACTCCAGTCGACGAATTTATCTTCTCAGCTCGACGAACTTAGACCATAGTATTGACAAGATTTATCAAGTAGCAGTTAGCAGTTCTCAGGTCGACGAACTTAGTTCTCAGGTCGATGATATCTGGATACTAAACTTCAATATTCTAAGTCCAGAAACATTTCTCTGAACTCCAGTCGACGAAGTTAGATTATCAGCTCGACGATCTGAGTGCACAGATTTTGCAAGTCTTAACAAGAAAGCAGTTAGCTGATCTCAGGTCGACGATCTTGGATCTTAGGTCGACGAACAACAATTATCTGGTCGACGAACATGACTTCTCAGCTCGACAAACTCTAGACTCGGCTCGATGAATTTTGTTATTTGCTCGACGATTTCTATGCTGATCCAGACTTAGACTTTTCCTTCCTTCTGTCCTTATTTTATTGCAGTAATTCCTGAGTAATCAACGCTTAATAGTCTCGGAATATTACTGTTAGAAGCAGCATTGATTACAGCATTCATCAGGATTATTAATTGTCACTTTTCAATAGGGTTTAGGGTAAATCAATTAATGCAGTCATTCTATCCAGCCACATTACATTCTCCAGGCCGACAGCAATCAATGCAGGAAGGAATTCAAAAATTCAATGGAGAAATTCCTCTGGGAATATAAAAGTGATTTTCTTCCTTCTTTTGGATAGCACAAGCAAGTCACAACAAACAGAGATAAGCAATATGAGAGTCAAAACCAGAAAAACAATTCAAGATACTGAAGAAGAAGAAGAACATCCATCAAAATCAAGAGTCTTCTTCATTCTTCATTCCAGGATTCTTCAAGGACAACAAATCTTTATTAGTCAAGAAGTTCCTGGAACTCTTCTGGTCAAAGCTAAAGATTGAAGACCTACTCACCCTGAAGAAAAGCTCAATCTACCTGAACAACTCAATAACTCAGGGGGAGCTTTGTTAACATCAAATATCCACTAGTCTTCTCAGTTGTATATGAGAAAGAGAAGACACCATAAATCTCTCACACCCTCATTGTACAAAGGGTTCTTTAACTCCCTTCAAAAATTATTCCTTGGTTGCAAGTCACCTGATCAAAAGACTTGGGTTGGTTTTTGAGCACCTAATCAAAAGCTCATTGGTTGCAGTCACCTGATCAAAACCTGTTAGTGGATTCCTACCAGGGTGGTAGAAGAGTGGATGTACCCAGGTTAGGGAACCACTATAAAAATTCTTGTATTGTCTGGATGCCCTCTTTCTTTTGTTCTTGTTGTGCCTGTGCTAGTTAGGTTTGTTGTGCCTGTGTTAATTAATTTAATCTTGTTGTGCCTGTGGTAGATTAGTTTATCTTAGGATTGCTCTTTTACTTACAGCAAATTTTAGTATCAAATAACTGCCCTACTCTGAAGTGTTTTTATTAACAGCAAAAAGCTTTAAAGTTTTAAAGATACTCTGTTCCCCCCCTCCCCCTCTAGAGTATATCATGTTTAACCCTCTCTTTCAGATTCCTCTCGCAGTCCGCCTCACATCCTCCAGCACTCGCTTCTCCCCAGCAGCAGGCGGACAACCTCTTTAGCTTGCACCCTTAGCGCGTGCTCACTCAGCTCAGCAGCGGCGGACTCATTGTTCGGTCCGCCACTCAGCCTCCAGCACTCGCTTCCCCCCAGTAGCAGGCGGACAACCTCTTCAGCTCGCACCCTTAGCACATGCTCGCTCAGCTCAGCAGTGACAGACTCATTGCGCAGTCCGCCACTCAGCCTCCAGCACCCGCTTCTTCCCCATTCGCCAGGCAGCAAACCTCTTCTAGAAGCTAGTTCCAATCCGAGGGGCCTCGTTCGGACTCCGCGGACTCAAATCTTTACTTGCACAAGTTACCGTCGCACTGGGGGTAACATCACCGAAAGCTGTTACCTCCTCGGGCTGATAAATAGACCATCATGCCTCTCGTTGGAGGACATTGGACGGATCTGGGACATTCTCATCACTTTTGCGCTCGAGGACTCCTGACTACAAGCTCAATCCATCAACCCCTCCAGACTCCTCTTCTCAGTCTGCACCATCTCTCTTCCCTTAACCGCGCAACCTACCTCCATCAATTGCCAGTCTGTGCGGCCTCCTCTCTATACTTTGTCGCGGGGCCTGGTGACCTGGCTCTTCAATCCACGCTGCCTCCTCCGCGTCACCTCCTTTACTTAGCATCCAGCTTCCCCAGTGTAGCCTTTATTTGCTTTCTTGTAAAGGTGTAATACAAGTTGTAACTCTCTATATTAATCAAAGGAAAGCCCGCCGCAAGAGTGGCATTTAAGCCGCGGAGGGCGAAGTCTGTTGTTGCCGCTGCTAGCGGCCCCCTTCTTCTTCTTAGCTCAGCTTAACTCTCTCGGCATCAAACTACAAGCTTGACCGTCAAAGTAACCATCTGCTCGACAGTTCCTGATCAACCTTCCCAACCATCTCTGCACTCAGATCATCTCCCTTGTCTCCTCTATCCCCGCCACCCTTGGACAAGCGTTTGCTCCACTCTCGAGCACTCAGAAGCTTCCTCCTCTTCTTTCCATCCCCGCAACCGTCTTCTTCACCAGGATTGTGAGATCGAACAACCCATTCACGAGGCGGTGCCCGTTTTCTCGCATCAACAGTTAACACGCGATCTTTACATCCGAACAGACGGTGAAAATCAACGGTTACTCATGTCAGACCGCCAACCCTCTCAAAACATTCCTCCTACCAGCAAAGACGCTCTCTGGGAAGCCCTCTTGCTGACACGTCGGGAAAATTCCTAGTAGATAGCAGCAATCAATGACTCCCTAGCCACTATAATTCAGCGACTAGACTCTCAAACTACAGCAGCACCAGTTGCTACAATTAATCCAGTAGTGGGGAAATCACATTTTGATCAGCCAATTTTTCTGCCAGTTTATCCTTATGATTATCCGACAAGTTATCCATTTAGGAAGGTCACATTCCCTTTGCAGTTTTCAGTTATTAAATAAAGGGAGAGTGTCTGCAAACTCAGCCCTCAGACTACCACATGCACCTCCAATCACACAATGAAGTTGCCTGAATTTCCCAATAAGAGGAAGAGAGGCCCAGAAGTTTTGCTCCCTTCCAGACAACCTCCAAAGTCTCCACCAAAGTGTCTTCAATCACAAGCGAAGAAAGTAAGATATTTCTGATGTCGTCAACGTCTCTTCCCAAGCAAAGAATCTGAAGTTGATAGTACATCGGATGAGGAAACTCACATCATGAAGAGCAAGCCAAACGGTGTAACACCCCAAAGCCCACTTTGGGTTCAGGCATGGGTGACACGGCCTGGGACACGGGTGTGTCCCAGGGCGTGTCATGCTCGGGTAGCGCAATGGAGTGTGTTGTTGATGAATTTGGGTCGATAGAGGGAACACGCCATGCTACACGGGCATGTCCCGCCTGACACGGGCATGTCAGAGGGCGTGTCCCCCCTCTGATCGACGAACTACGCTCGAAAATTATCGAGTAGGGAGTACACGGCCTGGGACACGGGCGTGTCCCAGGGCATGTCCTTTGCGGGTTGCAGGCGGAATTCTGTGTGTTGAAAGACACGGGTGTGTCCTGGTGTACACGGCATGGGACACGGGCGTGTCCCATGGCCGTGTCCCGCTCAGGTGAGATAAGATTGTGTTGTATGAAGTATACGGCTATTGGACACGGGTGTGTAGGGCATGACACGGGCGTGTAGGGTGCGACACGGGCGTGTCACATGGCCGTGTACATGTTGTATTGAAGTCGGTTGACTTCCGCTTTAGTGACACGGCCTGTGACACGGGCATGTCACAGGGCGTGTCAGGCCGTGTTCAGCGTATTTTTAGGCAAATCCGAGCCATTCGTTTCCTCGTCCTGGATCCAATGGACCAGGCCCCTTCCATGTGGGCGTGTTGTATACATTCCTGATTTTGATATATAAATGTGGAGTTTGTATATTAGTGGACATTCACTGAGCTGAGTTCATATAACATAAAATATTATGCTAGAATGCTCTGAGTTAGGGGCGAGTAGTTTGAGATTTTGATTTCCACACGTGACTCCGTCTTTTGTCTGTGAAATATGTCGTGGGGCCCCGGCCAAACCGACCGCTATATCCCATGTAACAGATGGAGGCATTACAAAGTGGTATCAGAGCTAGGTTGAGATTGTTTGGGAGGGAAGAAAAAAATTGAACTCACGAATGTACACAAGGAATGTATTTCATGCACGAAAGGTGCGTGTGCGTGTATTCAATATACAATTACCATTATGAAATGAATGATTAATGGTGCTTTGTACATTGATAGGTGGCGAGGAGTGGTGCTGGGCAGTCTGAGCCCCATTGTTCGGATGAGAGTGCGGCACCAGTTGAAGCGCCTACACCTCCCTTGGCGTAGACCATACGTATGGTGACTGAGATAGTGCTCGCAGTGTTACAGGCACAGCCTACTGGTCAGGCAAGGCCTGTAGGGGTGCCAGTATGGCCTGGTGCAAGGCAAGGGTGCGCTGAAGTTGTGATGGCAGAGCACGGAGCGGATGAGCAGTTGAAGCGGTTTATGAAATTTCATCCACCTACGTTTGGTGGGGCGACTTCCCCAACGAAGGCGGAAGATTGACTTGCAAGAGTAAAAAGAGTCTTAGTAGCAATCCAGACTGTGGAGGCACAGAAGGTGACGTTAGCCACATTTTCTTGGAAGGCGATGCACGGCTGTGGTGGGATGAAGTGGAAGTGCATCACTTGGTAGGGCGAGGATTGGAAGAAATACTGATGGAAGAATTCTTACGGTTATTTCTGGCCAAGTATGTGCCAGTGTCGCAGCGGATTGCCATGGAAAATGAATTTCTATGTCTGGTGAAGGGTGAGCGTGATATTGATACTTACCTGTATGAGTTTACCAGACTGGGGCGCTATGCGCGGTCTACTTTCGCTGAGGAAGCGCGAAATACGAATCGCTTTTATGAGGGATTGCGTGACGAGTTGAGGTTGGCACTCACGAGTTCGGTGAACCAAGGCTTTCAAGCATTGGTAGACACAGCCCGGGCACTAGAGAAGGATTTAAAGCGGGTACAAGAAAAGAAAAGTCTGGCGGTGGAGAATCCAGAATTCAAAGTCCCGCAGTCGGAACAGTCGGAGTTTCGGAGATGAGATAAGAAAAAGTTTAGGTCTGCTGAACCGAATCAGTCTACTGTTTTTTTGGAGCAACTTATGTACAGGGACGCGTGGATACACGTACATGTTTTTGATGTAGCAGGCAAGGAGATCTCGCCAAAAATTGTTGGAGTGATGCTCCAAGGGGTGAGAAAAAGGTAGGTGCATCGTATGAAGAGAAGGGTAAAGTAGTGGCCGAGTCATCTGCATCCCGGACGCAACCTCGACTGCATAACCTTGAAGTACAAGAGCCGCAAGGTGCAATTGGTGAAATACAACCTCGCATGTTTAATTTGGAACTGCAAGAGGCTTTCAAACGATATATGCAAAATCAGGTGGATGAGCGGAAGTAAGGTGCTGACCCCTAATCCTTTGGTCACATGAATAAGTGTTGTATATAAATAACAAGATGGTTGTGTATATGTCGTGTTGGATGATAAGCTTGTTCTGACACCTTGGTGATCAATCCGTTATGATGTATATATATTATGTTGGGATATATATGATTACACAAACTTGTGGATGGGTGTGCATATGTGAGAGCTAGGTATATGTGTATGTGCTGCATGTGATGTTTGTTTTGTGCAATGCCCTGGGGAGAGACAAGTCGCGGCCACTGAGCTCGAAACCGGCTCGCTTTTGTTGAGTGATCGGTTGTGTATGGCGCAATGTGAGTGGGCATGTTGTTGGTTGTAATTAAACCAAATTTCGTGGACGAAATTTTTGAAGGAGGGGAGGATTATAACACCCCAAAGCCCACTTTGGGTTAAGGCATGGGTGATACAGCTTGGGACACGGGCATGTCCCAGGGCG
This sequence comes from Platanthera guangdongensis, assembly GCA_039583875.1. Classification (NCBI taxonomy): domain Eukaryota; kingdom Viridiplantae; phylum Streptophyta; class Magnoliopsida; order Asparagales; family Orchidaceae; genus Platanthera; species Platanthera guangdongensis. The sequence goes on along the minus strand of CM077164.1, from coordinate 80,238,103 downwards.
TGTCATGCTCGGGTTGCACAGTGGAGTTTGTGGTTGACGAATTTGGGTCGACAGAGGGAACACGCCATGCTACACGGGCGTGTCCCGCCTGACACGGGCATGTCAGAGGGTGTGACCCCCTCTAATCACGAACTGTGCTTGACAATCGTCGAGTAGGGAGTACACGGCCTGAGATACGGGCATGTCCCAGGGCGTGTCCTTTGCGGGTTGCAGGCGGGATTTTGTGTGTTGAGAGACATGGGATTGTCCTGGTGTACACGGCATGGGACACAGGCGTATCCCATGGCCGTGTCCCGCTCGAGTGAGATGAGATTGTGCTGTGTGAAGTATATGGCTATTGGACACGGGTGTGTAGGGCATGACACGCGCATGTAGGGTGTGACACGGGCGTGTCACATGGCCGTGTACAGGTTGGATTTCAGTCGGTTAACTGCCGCTTTAGTGACACGGCCTGTGACATGGGCGTGTCACAGGGCGTGTTAGGCCGTGTTCCGCGTATTTTTAGGCAAATACGAGCCATTCGTTTCCTTGTCCTGGATCCAATGGTCCAGGCCCCTTCCATGTGGGCATGTTATATATATTCCTGATTTTGATATATAAATGTGGAGTTTGTATATTAGTGGACATGCACTGAGCTGAGTTCATATAACATAAAATATTATGCTAGAATGCTCTGAGTTAGGGGCGAGTAGTTTGAGATTTTGATTTCCACACGTGACTCCGTCGTTTGTCTGTGAAATATGGCGTGGGACCCCGGCCAAACCCACCGGTATATCCGATGTAACAGATGGAGGCATTACAAAGTGGTATCAGAGCCAGGTTGAGATTGTTTGGGAGGGAAGAACAAAATTGAACTCACGAATGTCCACTAGGAATGTATTTCATGCATTAAAGGTGCGTGTGCGTGTATTCAATGTATAATTACCATTATGAAATGAATGATTAATGGTGCTTTGTACATTGATAGGTGGTGAGGAGTGATGCTGGGCAGTATGAGCCCCAGCATTCAGATGAGAGTGCGGCAACAGTTGAAGCGCCTACACCTCCCTTGGCGGAGACCATACGTGTGCTGACTGAGATAGTGCTCGTAGTGTTACAGGCACAGCCTACTGGGCAGGTAAGGCCTATAGGGGTGCCAGTATGGCTTGGTACAAGGCAAGGGTGCGCTGAAGTTGTGATGGCAGAACAAGGAGCGGATGAGCAGTTGAAGCGGTTTATGAAATTTCATCCACCTATGTTTGGTGGGGCGACTTCCCCAACGAAGGCGAAAGATTGGCTTGCAAGATTCAAAAGAGTCTTAGTAGCAATCCGGACTGCGGAGGCACAGAAGGTGATGTTAGCCACGTTTTTTGGGAAGGCGATGCGCGGCTGTGGTGTGATGAAATGGAAGTGCATCACTTGGCAGGGCGAGGATTGGAAGATATATTGATGGAAGAATTCTCACGGTTATTACTGGCCAAGTATGTGCAAGTGTTGCAGTGGATTGCCATGGAAAATGAATTTCCAAGTCTGGTGCAGGGTGAGCGTGATATTGATACTTACCTGCATGAGTTTACCAGACTAGGGCGCTATGCGGGGTCTACTTTTGCTGAGGAAGCGCGAAAGACGAATCGCTTTTATGATGGATTACGTGACGAGTTGAGGTTGGCACTCACGAGTTCGGTGAACCAAGGCTTTCAAGCGTTGGTAGACACAACCCGGGCATTGGAGAAGGATTTAAAGCGGGTACAAGAAAAGAAAAGCCTGGTGGTGGAGAAGCCAGAATTCAAAGTCCCGCAGTCGGAACAGTCGGAGTTTCGGAGATGAGATAAGAGAAATTTTAGGTCTGCTGAACCGAATCCGTCTACTGTTTCTTTTGGAGCAACTTATGTACAGGGACGTGTGGATACACGTACATGTTTTCGATGTAGCAGGCAAGGACATCACGCCAAAAACTATTGGAGTGACGCTCCAAGGGGTGAGAAAAAGGTAGGTGCATCGTATGAAGAGAAGGGTAAAGTAGTGGTCGAGTCATCTGCATCCCGGACGCAACCTCGACTGCATAACCTTGAAGTACAAGAGCCGCAAGGTGCAATTGGTGAAATACAACCTCGCGTGTTTAATTTGGAACTGCAAGAGGCTTTCAAATGATATATGCAAAATTAGGTGGATGAGCAGAAGTAAGGTGCTGACCCCTAATCCTTTGGTGACATGAATAAGTGTTGTATATAAATAACAAGATGGTTGTGTATATGTCGTGTTGGATGATAAGCTTGTTCTGACACCTTGGTGATCAATCGATTATGATGTATATATATTATGTTGGGATATATATGATTACACAAACTTGTGGATGGGTGTGCATATGTGAGAGCTAGGTATATGTGTATGTGTTGCATGTGCTGTTTGTTTTGTGCAATGCCCTGGGGCGAGACAAGTCGCGGCCTCTGAGCTCGAACCCGGCTCGCTTTCGTTAAGTGATCGGTTGTGTATGGAGCAATGTGAGTGGGTATGTTGTTGGTTGTAATTAAACCAAATTTTGTGGACGAGAGTTTTGAAGGAGGGGAGGATTGTAACACCCCAAAGCCCACTTTGGGTTCAGGCATGGGTGATACGGCTTGGGACACGGGCATGTCCCAGGGCGTGTCATGCTCGGGTTGCACAGTGGAGTTTGTGGTTGACGAATTTGGGTCGACAGAGGGAACACGCCATGCTACACGGGCGTATCCCTCCTGACATGGGCATGTCAGAGGGTGTGTCCCCCTCTAATCGACGAACTGCGCTCGACAATCGTCGAGTAGGGAGTACACGGCCTGAGATACGGGCATGTCCCAGGGCGTGTCCTTTGCGGGTTGCAGGCGGGATTATGTGTGTTGAGAGACACTGTTGTGTCCTGGTGTACACGGCTTGGGACACAGGCATGTCCCATGGTCGTGTCCCGCCCGAGTGAGATGAGATTGTGCTATGTGAAGTATACAGCTATTGGACACGGGCGTGTCGGGCATGACACGGTCTTGTAGGATGTGACACGGGCGTGTCACACGGCCGTGTACTGGTTGGATTTGAGTCAGTTGACTGCAGCTTTAGTGACACGGCCTGTGACACGGGCGAGTCACATGGTGTGTCATGCCGTGTTCAGCCTATTTTTAGGCAAATCCGAGCCATTCATTTCCTTGTCCTGGATCCAATGGTCCAGGCCCCTTCCTATGGCTTTAGGCCGAGAAAATGAGGATAAAAGCAATCATTTTCATCTTCTTCTTCTCATTCTCAAAGAGAGAGAAAGAGAGAGATGGAGCAAGGGGAAGGAAGGGAGGAAGGAAACCAGCTGTTGGAGGAACTGCGGAGTGCGGAGCGAAGATCCGAGAGCGGATTGGTGAAGGCAAAGCCGAGGCGGTGACTTCCATCCGGCTACTTCATGGAGCCGAAGCGATCTTCAAGGGTAACGATCTCCTTCTTGGACATCGAAGTCCTTTCTTTATGCATATGCATGGAATCCTACACCAAGAGGTGGATCTTATAAGTGATTCCTTGGTTGAGTCTGCATCTAGAGCTGGAAGTGTGGAGTACGGCGTAGGCATGCTATGTGAAGCCCATCTGGATGGTTAGTCTGGATTGGTGATGATTTTGGGTAAACCGGAGAAGACTCCATGGATTTGATAACTATGTATGTTTTGTACGTATGAATGTTTTGTATGGCTGGATGGATGAATCTTGGATGCTTTGGGTAAGCTCCTTGTGGTGTGAGCGCTGTAAGCGCTAATTGCTATGGGAGAGCGAAAAGCTGCGGCTAATCAGGAGGGAAGGCCGACCCACGTCCAGTGGTGCGCTACTGACGGAGTGAGCACGAGAAAGGCAAACCTGCCCCAGATTATTTTGGGAGGTCGATTGGCGGCAATGTTTGGGAGGACGTTGGGCAGACCCTACTTGTTGCACCATAATGGTGGGTCGATCTTAATGCTCATATTTGTCGTGAGGTTATCACCTCTAAGTGGTTTGGGCGGAATGCAACCAATCTGCGGGTTGGGGTGACTAGGACCGGCCAGCCAATAAGTGATTAATTCTTTGTTCGGTGGTGTTGCCTCGGAGACCGGTACACCGTAAGGTTCCCTGAGTGCACGAAGCGTCTGGTGGAGACCGACGTTTGTGGTTTTGTGGTGCCTGAGTGCACTTGTTTGTGATTGCTAGGTAACATAATTAAAAATGCATACAGGGAAGGAACCACTGCCCCGGTTAAGGGGTAGGGTCGTTATAATTGGTCAGCTAAAGTTGATCGTTACTTTATTTGCCGCTCTTGGGTGAAAAATGAATTGCAGGTGCTAATGCGTGAATTGAAATGAGCGGAAATGGAGGCTTACACCTAAAGGCCCTTGAAGGCCGTGCGAAGCGTGATTGGATTTCATGTGTGGCTGGCCTGCGTGCCGATGTACGAAAATGTATTTGTGAAAAGAGAAATCTGTAAGGCCTTAAGGTCATGTGTGGGTGTGTTGTATACATTCCTGATTTTGATAATGGAGTTTGAATATTGGTGGACATTCACTGAGCTGAGTTCATATAACATGAAATAGTGCGCTAGAATGCTCCAAGTTAGGGGCGAATAGTTTGAGATTTTGATTTTGACACGTGACTCCGCCGTTTGTCTGTGAAATATGAAGTGGGGCCCCGACCGGACCCACCATTATATCCCATATGATAGATGGAGGCGTTACAAACGATGTGGGATCTTTTCAGCCTGCTGATTGAAAGGTCAAAAACTCTGACCAATACTGTAAGTATCACAGAGAAGGGGGTCATGCAATAGAGGATTGCATAGATTTTCGATAATTAGTGCAAGAAATGCTGAAGGAGGGCAAATATGAACATCTGCTCCAGAAGGGTGACCCATCATGTTAATCCCGAAATCGGCGATCCATCCCAAGCCGGCCAGCTCGCTCGTCACAGCCTGCCCCAGGTTCCTCCTGGAGGCTGTGATGCCCTAGGGAGGGCGAACAGAATTCTCTGTCCGCTCAGGCCGCGCGGCTAGCGCGGTCTCAGCGGTCTGATCGACCAGGCCACGCGTCTTCCCTTGGTCAGCAGGGTCCGCGGACTGCTCCTGCAGTCCGCCTCTGCAGGCCACCCCCCTTTGTCGCTTGACCTCAAGGTTGTTTCCGCAGGACTCTCTCTGTCGGACTAAAGTACCTATACGACCAGGCCGGCAACAGGTCGCATATCCCTTCACCCAGAAACACGGGCAGCCGACTCCTCCAGCCCGCCTATAGAGCGCGGATTCCAGGTCTGGCTACCCGCCAAGACCAGCAGCAACGTCCAAGTTCCTCGCGAGCTAGGCAGACTCGAAGTACGGTCAAGACATCCAGTCCGCCTTCATTGGTGAACCCCAACAGCCTCAACAGCCAGGTTCTCCATCTCCAACGTAAGAGGACTAAACTTTGCAGCAGCTGCGGACATGACGGACCTGACGGACCCTCTATGCAGTCCGCCCTTTCCTTCGCCGGCACCAGCTTCTCGGCAGCAGTACAAGCTTCCTCCTCAGTCCGCAGGCCTTTCACAGGGTTGTCCAGTAGTAGCAGACTTCTCCCTCAGTCCGCAGTCTTGGTGTGGACTAAGTCAGTAGTGGCGGACTCCTTCCAGCCCGCCATGCATCAGATCCTCCAGAAGACAGTACCAGTCCGCATAACATCGTGCGGACTCGCCAGACTCCACGGGCACTCTCCTGCTCGCACCCCTTACAGCTCGCTCAGTTCAGTAGCGGAGGACTCAGCGGATTCTCCTTCTAGTCCGCCGCTTGTCCTCCAGCATCCGCCACCCCAGCAATAGGCGGACAGTCCCAGCTCAACAGTGACGGACTACGCGAACCCGCATCGCAGTCCGCCACTAAGTCTCCCATTTTTCCGTCAGCAGCACCGGCTTCAGTACCAAGCCCCAGTCCGCGCGGCCTATGGCGGGATCGGCAGACTCCGTCTCCATCTCGCACAAGATACCGTCTCACCGGGGGTAACGTCACCACAAGCCGTTACCTCCTCGGGCCTATAAATATCCCCCCATGCCTCTCATGTGGTGGGGGGACCGGATCATCGCCAAGTTTCTCACGTTCGAAGTCAGCCAGCCAACCCAACTCCTGCGGACTCCATTTTTCAGACCGTACCGGTCTCTGCGCCTTTAGTCGCGCGGCCTGCCAGCCTCTGGTTCTCCAGTCTGCGCGGTCTCCCGTTTCCCTTAACCGCGCGGCCTGCCAGCTTCGCTCTTCAGTCCGCACAGCCTCCTCTGGCATTCTTCTTCCTTACCCGCCAGCTTCCTTCTTGTACCCTTTATTGCTTTGTTGTAAAGGTGTATTAGCAAGTTGTAACTCTCGCTATTAATAAATGGAAAGCCCGTCGCAATAGTGGCGTTTAAGCCACGGCGGGCGAAGTCTGTTGTTTCCGCTGCTAGCGGCCCTCTCTCTATCTCCCTTCTTCCTAGCTCACCTCAGCTCCCTCGGCAACCAACCTGCAGGCTCAACTGTCGTAGTAACCGTCTGCTCGACAGCTCCTGATCAACCTCCTCCTCTCTTCAGGATTCCTAATTGCCCTCAGCACCCTCTCCTCTATCCCCGCAACCCCTTTGACAAGCATTTGCTCCACTCTCGAGCACTCAGAAGATTCCATCATCCCTCTTCCCCCGCAACCTTTATCCCTTTCTCCACATAGCTTGTGAGACCGAACACATCCCCTCCGTGTTAGCTGCCTGGTGTCGTTTTCGCGCATCAACAGTTAACACGCGACCTACACATCCGAACAGACGGTGAACAACGACAGTTACCCATGTCAGATCGCCAATCAGCCGAGAACTTTGCTCCAAGTCCTAGAGATGATCCTCTCTGTGAGGCCTTTCAGCAATCGCGTCGTGAGAATGCTCAGCAGTTCCAAGCAATCAACCAAATGCTCGCTGCAATCACGCAGCAAATAGACTCTCAACTTGCAACAGCTCCAGTTGTTTCAGCTGCTCCGATCAATCTAGCCCCAACTTTGGAGCATCAGCAAGCTTGTCCTCCAGCTTGCCCGTCGGTCTATCCTCCTTATACAGAAATCTTCCCGTAAGGGCCTGCAGCTCCTCTGCGACCTCAAGATGAAGAATTTGTTGCTCGCCAAAACTTCTTCCGTGAAGCAGCCCGGGGAAGTCCTGCTAGATTTGTCAATTTTCATGGAAGTCATCCCTACCCTTCAGCTCTTGCCTTTGCTCCTCCTGCAGCAACTTTTCCTTTTTATCCTCCTGCTTCTTTTGCAGCTGCAGCTTATGCCCCCTTTTTTCCTTATGCTGTAGGAGAGCAAGAAGAACCTTCACCATTCACAGAGAATGTTCGCCATCAGCCAACTCTAGCTAACTTCAGAGAACCCTGGTTACCAATCTACACCGGAGAGACTGATCTGGTGAAGCACCTTCAAGCTTTTGAGTCAGTCATTGCTCTCAAAACCCGTATAGATTCGACTAAGTGCAAGCTCCTTGTCACTACCTTTGATGGACAAGTGAGGGACTGGTTCTATGGCCTTCGTCCTCACTCCATAACTTCCTTTGTTGATCTGCGAAGGGAGTTCTTGCTCAGATTCTCTACCTCCACCAAGAGAAAGGGCGGTCCTGAATCCCTCTTCGAGATCAAGCAGCAAGAGAATGAAACTTGGTCTCAGTTTGTTGATCGATTCCAAAGAGAAATCTTGGACATCGAGATTGTCGATCAAGAAATGTACAAAGTAGCTCTTATTCACGGTCTCCGTGAAGGGCCTCTCAAGTTTGAAGCCATTGTCCTAGCACCAAGAACATACCAAGAGTTGATTGCCTTAGCCAACTCATACATCCGAGGAGAAAAAAGAAACCCAGGCTTCATCTCCAAGCTCATATCAGAGAAAGATCATTTTCACAAACAGCCTCCGAGGTCTCCTCACAATCATTTCCCATCTCACTCAAGAAAGGAGAGAAGGTTTCAATGCCATCGATACTCTTTCCCAAGCCATGATCGTACTCAAGACCCATTACTGCCACTAGCTCTGTCTTCGCAAACAGTAGCAGTTCATCAGCAGCAAGACAATGACTTGCATGAGTCTGATCTCGATGAGGCCATGCAAGAAGTAATCCAAATTATGAAAGATAGTTCAAACTACAAGAAGCCCTATCGACCAACCGATCAAAGGTCTAGAGACTCCGAACCATACTGTGAATTCAACAAAGAGTCAGGTCACTTGACCGAGAACTGTCAAGCACTCCGCCAGCTTGTGCAAAGCATGCTCCGGCAAGGTAAGATGCGTGACCTGCTTTCCAAAGAAGATCGCCCTAATCCAGCAACCTCAAAGGGCAAAGAAGTTGCAGAAGTTCCTTGCTCCTCAAAAGGAGTGAACCTAGTCGAAGAGCCTCCTCTCCTAGTTGTTAACAAAACTGTCGAATGCTTCGATGCCGACGACGAGGGTGTGCTTGGAAGGCTATTCTAAGCCAGCAAAGGGCTTCATAGTCCTCCAAATTCTCTCACAACCTTGATGGGTTATCTCAACTCTTACCCTTACTCTTTTCATATAATTTCATTTCAAAACACTTCTTAGTGTTCTTTACTGTTTTTCAATAAAGCTTTTATATGGGATCTTATACTGACACAGTTCCCTTCTTGTGATGCTTCCTTCTCTATCTTTTCTCTTTGACAAAGAGATCACTACACCCGTGAGATATCGCCAAGTCCAAAATGCTGCCTCTGTAGATTGTTCTCTAGCACGACCTCTTCGACCACATATGGCCGGAGTATACCCATATGTGTAGTGGGAGCCGTTCAATCTACGATGTTGGGCTTCAGACTTAGGATCCTAGTCGGCATCTGACACAGAGCGTGTGCTAGGGGAGCCCCATGTGTCAGCTCTGCTATACTTTGCAAAGGATACATTACTGTTACGATGATCTTTGCTTGACAAGCAATGGAGATCAAGCATAGCCTTGTCTCTTTGATCATCTCACAACGGTAATGGTCGAACACTCTCTGGTACTCTCAAACCGTGCCTTCGCGGGATCCCACAACTCCACTGATCAATCCACAGACAAGCAATAGGCCACTTGACCCAACTAGTCTCATTGATCGGTGATGATTGTACCCGAGGCAAGAGAGCAATGTATCTAGTGATCCTTCTCAGGATTTTCCCTTGCTTTTCTCCTTTGTGCCCTCCTATAGGATGTGCGGCCAGCCCTCTTTGAGTAGGACTATACTCGGGATGATTTTCTCAGGCAAGCGATACATAAGGCTCATGGGGAACACCTGTGGCAGCATCTAGCCTTCTTTAGTCATTTCCGAGTATAGACCTCTTTTTGTCAACTGCCTTCTTTCACAGGTGAACAGGTTAGCAAACGTCCACTTTGCTTGTGCTCATCTTATATACATCGCTTGCTCAAGCTCTATCAGATGATGGTTCACAGAGCTATTCATTACTCTTATCAAAATATAATGGTATCAAACATTGATCAAAGAATCTTACTCTCCTCGATCATCAAGTCGTGCTATTACAATCTAGTTAAGATTGGCAGAATTCGTCAAGTTCCTTCTCTGCTGATCTGATCATGTCCATCCAGCCATATCAACAGTTAATGCTCGATTTATTGATCTGGGCTTCATGATAAAGAGTTCATCAGGCATTTTCCTTGCCATTTGGTCATGTCCACCTTATCTCATCAACAGTTAACCCTTGCAAGCCTTCTTCACAGGTACTTACAAGCTATTTTCATGTTTTGTCTGCTCCTAACTCTTTTCTTGCAGAGACTAGCAGACACTTGCAAGCCTTCTTCACAGGTACTTGCAAGCTATTTTCATGTTTTGTCTGCTCCTAACTCTTTTCTTGCAGAGACTAGCAGACACTTGTAGGCCTTCTTCACAGGTACTTGCAAGCTATTTTCATGTTTTGTCTGCTCCTAACTCTTTTCTTGCAGAGACTAGCAGACACTTGAAAGCCTTCTCCCAGGTACTTGCAAGCTTCTTTTGTATATAGTCTATTTCTGACTCTTTTCTTTGTAGAGATCAACAGACACCTTCAAGTCTCATCCAGGTACTTGCAGTTTAATTCATTATTCTATGTCTGCTGCTCACTCTTTTCTTAGCAGTGGTTAGCAGACACCTGCAAGCATTCTCCCAGGTACTTGCAGCTTACTTTTTATATACAATACCTGCTCCTAACTCTCTTTTTGCAGAAACCAGCAAAGACTTGTGAGTTTCTTCACAGGTACTTGCAAGTTACTTTCATATACCGTGCATACCTTTAACTCTTCTTTTTGTATAAACCAGCAAAGACTTGCAAGTTCCTTCCAGGTACTTGCAGCTCATTTTTCCTTCTTGTATACTCTTCATCCTTCCTTTTTTGCAGAGGATAATAGGTGCTTGCAAACCTCCATCAGGTACTTGCAAGTTATTATGCTTTTATGTTTTCCTCTCACTTTTATTTTGCAGAACTTAGTGGAAGACACATCTTCTTCATTTTGCAAAAGCAAACTCAGGTACACACATGATATACCACCCATACATGCCTACCCTAACTTTCCTCTTGCAGGAAAATAGACAGGCAGCACCAAACTCCTAAGGAGAGGCTTCAGGTTCTATCTCTCCTTGCCTCATTCTCTTTTCGTTGGGGTTGATCACGATTTTCGCGGGTCTCCAACTTTTTCAAAGTTCTATTCGGAACTTAAAAAAGTGCGGGGATTATGTTAACCCCGAAATTGACGATCCTTCCCAAGACGGCCAGCTCGCTCATCACGGCCTGCCCCGGGTTCCTCCTGGAGGCTGTGATGCCCTAGGGAGGGTGGACAGAATTCTCTATCCTCTCAGGCCGCGCGCCTTCCCTTGGTCGGTAGGGTCCACGGACTGCTCCTGCAGTCTGCCTCTGCAGGTCGCCCACCTTTGCCGCTTGACCACAAGGTTATTTCCGCAGGACTCTCTCTGCCGGACTCAAGTACCTATCCGACAAGGCCGGCAACAGGTCGCATATCCCATCACCCAGCAACACGAGCAGCCGACTCCTCCAGCCCGCCTACAGAGCGCGGATTCCAGGTCCGGCTACCCGCCAAGACCAGCAGCAACGTCCAAGTTCCTCGCGAGCTAGGCGGACTCGAAGTACAGTCAAGATTTCCAATATGCCTTCATTGGTGAACCCAAACAGCCTCAACAGCCAGGCTCCCAATCTCCAACGTAAGCAGACTCAACTTTGCAGCAGCCACGGACTTGATGGACTTGGCAGACTCTCTATGCAGTCCGCCCTTTCCTTTGCCAGCACCAGCTTCTCGGCAGCAGTACCAGCTTCCTCCTCAGTCCGCAGGCCTTTCGCAGGCTCGTCCAGTAGTAGCAGACTTCTCCCTCAGTCTGCAGTCTTGGTGCGGACTTAGTCAATAGTGCGGACTCCTTCCAGCCCGCCAGGCATCAGATCCTCCAGAAGACAGTACCACTCCGCATAACATCGTGGGGACTCGCCAGACTCCGCGGGCACTCTCCTGCTCGCACCCCTTACATCTCGCTCAGTTCAGCAGCGACGGACTCAGCAGATTCTCCTTGTAGTCCGCCACTTGTCCTCCAGCATCCGCCACCCCAGTAATAGGCGGACAGTCACAGCTCAGGAGTGACGCACTCCGCGAACCCGCATCGCAGTCCGCCACTAAGTCTCCCATTTTTCCGTCAGCAGCACCGGCTTCAGTACCAAGCCCCAGTCCGAGCGGCCTATGGCGGGCTCGTCGGACTCCGTCTCCATCTCGCATAAGTTACCGTCTCACCGGGGGTAACGTCACCGCAAGCCGTTACCTCCTCAGGCCAATAAATAGCCCCCCATGCCTCTCATGTGGTGGGGGGACCGGATCATCGCCAAGGTGCTCACGCCCGAAGTCATCCTGCCAACCAAACTCCTGCGGACTCCTTTTTTCAGACCGCACTCGTCTCTGCGCCTTTAGTCGCGTGGCCTGCCAGCCTCTGGTTCTCCAGTTCGTGCGGTCTCCCGTTTCACTTAACCGCGCGGCCTGCCATCTTCGCTCTTCAGTCCGCGCGGCCTCCTCTGGCATTCTTCTTCCTTAGCCGCCAGCTTCCTTCTTGTACCCTTTATTGTTTTGTTGTAAAGGTGTATTAGCAAGTTGTAACTCTCGTTATTAATAAAAGGAAAGCCCGTTGCAAGAGTGGAGTTTAAGCCGCGGCGGGCGAAGTCTATTATTGCCACTGCTAGTGGCCCTCTCTCTCCCTTCTTCCTAGTTCAGCTCAGCTCCCTCGGCAACCAACCTACAAGCTCAACTTTCATAGTAACCGTCTGCTCGACAGCTCCTGATCAACCTCCTCCTCTCTTCAGCCTTCCCGGCTGCCCTCAGCACCCTCTCCTCTATCCCCGCAACCCCTTTGACAAGCATTTTCTCCACTCTCAAGCACTCAGAAGCTTCCATCATCCCTCTTCCCCCGCAACCTCTATCCCTTTCTCCACCCAGCTTGTGAGACCGAACACATCCCCTCCGTGTTAGCTGCCCGGTGCCGTTTTTGCGCATCAACACATCCCATCCATAAGTCTCCAAAGTCCCTTGCATTCATTACCGGTTGCTCTTTTACTCTAAACTTCATGTTTCAAACATTTTTCTTTACAAAGCACTTCTAAGTGTTCCTTCATTCTTTTAAATAAATTTTTCATCAGGGATCCCATACTGACACAGTTCCCTTTTTGTAATGCTTCTTCCTCTATTTTCTCTTTGCCAAAGAGATCGCTGAACCATTGAGATATCGTCAAGTCTTATTGTTCCCTCCGTAGAATGTTCTCTGGAACGACCGCTACGACCACATACAGTGGGGAGTGTTCACCTATGTGCAGTGGGAGTCGTTCAATCTACGATGGTGGGATTCAAGCTTCAGTTCCTATCCGACACCTAACACAGAGTGTGCGCTAGGGAGGTCCCATGTGTTAGCTCTACTATGCTTCGTTAAGTATACATTACAGTTATGGTGAACTTTGCTTGACAAGCAATGGCGATGAAGCGTATCCTTATCTCTTCGATCATCTCACAACTGTGATGGCTGAACACTCTATGGGACTCTCAATTCGTGCCTTCGTGGGATCCACAACTCTGCTGATCTTTCCACAGACAAGCAATGTTATAGGCCACTGGGCACAACTAGTCTCATTGATCAGTAGTGTTGTACTCGAGGCAAGATAGCAGTGCATCTGTCGTTTCCTTCTTAGGATTTTGTGCATGTCTCCCTTTTGTGCTATGTCAAGGGAGTATAGCTAGTCCGCTCTAAGTAGGATTATACTGGTGATGACCTTTCTTGGTCATCTCCGAGTATAGACCTCTTTTTTGTCAACTGCCTCTTTCACAGGTGAACAGGTTAAATCCGACCTACCAAAAGGATTTGCAACAATCATTTCTGCTTATTCTCATCTTATATGTATTGCTTGCTCAAAGCTCTATTAGATGATGATCTACAAAGCTCTCCATTACTCTTAATAAATGCAAATGACATCAATCATTGATCAAAGAATCTGACTCTCATTGATTAGCAAGACATGCAAGCGGAGTCTAATTAAGATGATTTCTTATTGATCTGGACTTCGTATTGAAGATATCATATCTTACTACAATTACCATTATAGTCTAATCTTTATTCAGATTGGCAGAATGCATCAAGCTTTTTCTCTGCCAATGTGCTCATATCTATCATGTCATATCAACATTCAATGCGCGGCTTATTGATCTGGACTTCATGCTAAAAGATATCTCTAATCTAGCAAGAAGATCACTATTTTGGTTCGATCTTCATTCAATTATCATCAGAGCTCGTCAGACATTTCATCTGCTATATGATCATATCGACCTTATCTCATCAACAGTTAGAATTCACAAGTTCCGCTCAGGTACTTGCAGTTTAGCTCAATATATTATGTCTGCTGCTCAGTCTTCTCTTTGCAGTGATTAGCAGGCACATGCAAGTCTTATCTTGGTACTTGTAGCTTAGTATTTTCATCATATCTGCTTCTAACACTCCTCTTGTAGAGATCAGCAGATGCTTGCAAGTTTCTTCACAGGTATTTGCAATTTTCATATATCATGTCTGCTTCTAAACTCTTATTTTGTAGAGATCAGCAGATACTTGTGAAAGAAATTGTACCCTAATCACCTAGAGGGGGGTGAATAGGTAACTTAATCTTCTTTGAACTTTTAGGCAGATTATATCACAATTTTATAACTACTTCTTCACAGCAATCAATCAGCAATCACAGAATAAAGCATGCACACAGTGAACACACAGATTTATAGTGGTTCCCCAAGGTTTGGGTACATCCACTTTCCCCCTTCGCCTATCTAGTAGTGTACTAGATTCGGCCAAACTCCTCCACTATACCTCAGATCCACAGATCTTACACTCAGAACCCCAAATGGTTCCTACAGCTCAGGCCCAAGGCCCTACAACTCAGTCTTCACAAAGATCTACACTCAGCCTTCAAAAAGGCCTACACACAGCCACAACAGGCCTACACTCAAAGAAATAGATCTTCTACACTCAGGCACACAGGCCCTACCACTCAGCCTTTATAATTACAGGCTTACAACTCAGATCCCTAAGGATCCTATAAGAAATGAAGAATACAATGTATATACCTACAACTCTGAATAAGAGAGAAGAGTTGATAGGTTCTTGATGCGTTCTTGGAAGAACTCTGCTGAGATCAACCTCACTTGGCTTTCTTCAAAGCTTCTTGAATGTAGAACATAATAGGGTTGATACTCTCTACAGCCGATCTTCAATCACTGCAACTTAAGTTTCAGATCTTAATCTGAAACCTTCTTCACAGCCTGGTTCCAACGGCTGACTTCTTGGAAGGAGCTCTCTCTCTCCAACTACTTAGATCTTCACTTGAATTGATTCTTTAATGAATAGCTAGATCTTCTTCTTTGATTGTTGATCAATCTCTTATTGTTAATCTTCCTCTTCTGTAGACAGAATAAGCCTTTATATAGGCCTTCTTCATGGTGATCGGCTGATCCGGTTCCTAACAGCTTCTGACAACTCTGACAGTTGCAGTAGACCGGCTGGAATGGCAGCTATCATGTCATCCAGTCACTTCTTGAAATATCTGTAGCTGTCTGAAAGTGTCGAGACAGTCTGTCTTTAAGTGTCGACACTTGTAGACTAAGTGTCGACACAAGTAGACTAAGTGTCGACACTAGCCTTCATGATGTCGACACAACTCCTTGTGTTGTAGAAATTACTTCTCGACACAGCTTCTTCATCATGTGTCGACACTGATAATGTGTGTCGACACAATTCCTTGTTCTCCAGTACTTTGTTGATTTCTTGTAAGTGTCGACACTACTCCTTTGTGTCGACACATCTTCTTTGTGTTGAACTTGTTCAGTGTCGACACATCTTCTTGGTGTCAACACATGCCTTCAGTGTTGATACTTTTGATGAGTGTCGACACATCTATTTGGTGTCGACACTTGTACTTAGTCTTCATAGAAATTCACTAAGTGTCGACACAGCTCCTTGTGTCGACACTTTCTTCATGTGTTGAGACTTCTGCTGTGTGTCGACACTGATCCTTTGTGTCGACACATCTTCTTGTGTTGAACTTGTTCAGTGTCGACACATATTCTTGGTGTTGAGAATTTGGCTGAGTGTCGACACATCTCCTTTGTGTCGACACTTGTACTTAGAATTTGCTGAGCTTTGCTGAGTGTCGACACAGCTCCTTTGTGTCGACACTTTCTGATGTCGACAAGGTTTCTCTGGGTGTCGACACTGCTTTTAACTGTCAACACTGCTTCACTGGACATTTCTTCAATGAGTGTCGACACATCCTATATGTATCGACACTTTCCTCCTAGTGTCGACTCTGCATCCCTGGTGTCGACACAATTACTCCAAGTGTCGACACTGCTTCTCTGGATATCGACACAAGTCTTCTTAAGTGTCGACACTTTTCTTCTGGGTGTCGACACATGGACTTAGAAACTTTTCAGCTTTCCCTACAAATACTTAACCTGCACAACTAAACTGAAAACACATCAAATACATTTTGATGTATATCATTGAGTAGGGTGAGGCTTCTTCAAATCAGATACATTTATTCCAATGTACCCAACATTCTCCCCCTATTTGTAGAAGTCATAACCCTTAGTCAATGATATACACCATACATAACAAAATTACAGTATGATGTAAAACAGGATTATATAACAGGGAAAGGTCATAAACATGTATTAAACAAACATGTATACACAATATCTCAGAACAATAATGTAATAGAATTAACACACAACACATAGTTCTAAGAACTTCAATATTCTCATTATCCAAAAGTTTACAGAAAGTTTTAATACAAGTGATTACACATAGTAAACTTAAGATAATTCTATTCTATTTCTGCTCAGCCTCCTTGATAACTATGCCCTTTCCAGATTGTATCTTGTCTTGAACTGGGGCTTCAGCATCTTCAGCAGCAGCAGGCTTCTTGCCTTTAAGATCCTTCTTCTTTAACTCTTCAGCCTTGATCTTCTGCCTTTCAAAGTAATGATAAGGCTTGGGAAAGTACTTGCTAGGCTCCTGGGCAGTAGGAGGTTACTTTCCCATCTTAGCCTTTCTTCTGTATTGCACAATGGCTTCTTTCCTGGACTCATGCTTCCTCCATTCCAGTTCAGAATACCACTTGTTTCTATCTTGAATATTATCCTTGGCAGCCTTCCATGCAGTTAAGATAATATTCCTGGAGGTGGGGCTCCACTGTTCAAAATCAGGCCTTTGTTCAGCTTGCTCTCTGAACCTTTTCTTAGACAATAGAGTCTCTTGTTCTTTGAGCAGCAAGGCTTCTTGTTCTTTCAGTATAGCCTCTGGCACTGGCTGAACCACTTTCTCTATGATGACCTTCTCAATTCCCTCAGGAGGGCTATACATTGATTGTATATCTGCATGTATCATATCAAAGTCTGGTGGAGGGTAAATTACTTGAGCCACTTCAGCTTGCTCCCCTCCAAGATATGCAGGATGAATCCCAAACTCTGCTATATTGTCATCATCACATAATGGAGGATATCCAAGGGTGGCTCTGATGGAATTGGAAATCCATTTTGCATGATCAGAGCTGGCTTTGACTAACACCCTCTCCCCCTTTATGACTTCTCTAACAATATGATCCCTCAAATCATCTTTCTGAAATCTTATTTGGGCATCCAAATAGTTTACTCCATCCTTAAAGAAAGGTTTCAACCTTTGGAGCTTGTCAGTTATAGCCTTTTGAGAGTCTAGTATAGCAATCTTAACAGCAGTTATGCCCTCTTGTAATGCTTTATCAAATTCTGCCTTAGATGTAGCATTAACTGTAGTCTGACCAGTAGCTATATTATTCATTTCTATGACTTGCATTATGTGAAGCAGTTAAATTATCATTCATCCTCAGTTGGTTCTCCAGAACATAGCCTTGCTTCACTGCAATATCATCCACTTGAGCTTTGATCTTCTCTTGATGTGTAGCCAAGTAGACCACTGCATTCCCTCCCTTGTGGAAGCAGTCAGTCATCTCTTTCTTATTCAGATTCATCTCAAATCTGATGGACTTAATATCCTGGGCCAGATCAAACTGTAGAGATTTTTGTCCTTCATCTACATACTTTTCCAGAGCTTGCCTTTGCTCATCAAGCTTTATCTGTAATGCAACCATCAGAGAACTGAAATCTATTGATGGTGCTGGCTGTGGTGCAGGCTGTGGTGCTATTGTTTGTAGAGCTTTCTTATAATTCTGGCTTCTTCTCTTGAAAACTTGAAATTTTCTCTTCTTAGCTCTTGCAGCCTCTTCATCTTCTGAAGCAGATGTGCTATCAATAGTCACTCTGTCCTTAGGACTTGGGGGTAACTCCTTCTCAGTCCTTTGTACCTGCTCAGCATCTTGTGGTACCTCAGTCTCTTTGCCTGCAGTTTCTTCTAGATTCTTCACTTGCTCCCCCTCAACATGAGCATTCTCCCCCTCAGCAGCAGCACTTTCTTTTTCAAAGTTAGTTTGGAGTAGGTCGGGGAATAGCTCTTCTAGGGTGAATTCTTCTGGAGGATGGGGTGGAGAAACTCTTATCTCATCAAGAACTTGATCAGATACCACTGGATCTGCAACAGATGTGTCCTCCATGACAACATCTTGGGGTTGGCTATGTGATTGAGGTTGCTGATTAACATGAGGTATTGAATCAGACAAAATATCATCCTCTATATGGAAATCTAATGCATTAATCTCAGTAATTACCTCAAGTATAGTGTGGGTAGCCTGTTCACTCTCTAGTGGAGTTGGCTCATCTACTAGTAGAGGCTCCCCCTGGATTGAATCCTTGTGAGTTGGGCTAGCCTGTGGTATCTCCCCCTGCCTCTCTGCATCATCTTGTCTAGCTGGAGACTTTCCAGCATTTCCAGTGTCTTCTTCATCAAGAGTGAACACTACTTGTTCCTCAGAACTGCTTGATGATTCTTGAGCAACGGGAGCTGTTTTCTTCTTCTTCTTTTGTGGTGATACCTTTTTAGGAGTTGGCATTTCCTTAGTCAAGACTCTATCCCATCTAGAGAAGATTCTCATGTCCATCTTCCTCATGTGATTGATCTTAGAACCTGCAGCTTGGCTCATTACTTCTGGTATACTACCAGCCAAGTAAAGACTTAGAATTCTACCCAAATTGGGTTTATTCAGGCTTTCCTTAATCTTCTCAAACACTACTACAGACCAATCAGTTTGTAGTGTGAAGATAATTCTTGTCATTAGACTAAACATATGAGCTGAAACTCTGTCATGCCCTCAAGGCTTGCTCAAGATAACCTTGCCCACAATCTCAGATAAGAATTTGCCTTGGCTGTTCATCCCCTTCCTATTGAAAACAGATCCTATTTTCATCTTGGAATCCAGTTCACAACATGTTAATGCTTCTCTAGTCTTAGAAGCAGAAACTTCAGAAAATTAGTGTCGACACATACATGGTAGGTGTCGACACATCCAAGGTGGTGTCGACACTTAGACTTTATGCAGAATTAGTGAAGAAAAGTCTCGACCAAGTGTCGAGCTAAGTGGTGTCGACACATAAACAAGTGTCGACACATATATTCTGTCAACTATACTTGTGTCGACACATAGTTGTCGAGACATTATAAGTCTGTGTCGATTCCCTAAGGAATAGAGTCTTGTCTATTTTCCCCCTTATGAATTTATTCTCAATGAGGAAACTAGACAGGGTTTCATACCAAGCCCTAGGGGCTTGTTTTAACTCATACAAAGCCTTCCTAAGTCTATAGACATAATTAGGTTGAGTTGAATCAACAAAACCTGATGGCTGTTCCACATAGACCTCTTCTTTCAGATTTCCATTCAAAAATGCTGACTTAACATCCATTTGGTATACTTTAAATCCTTGATAGGTTGTATAGGCCAGGAACATCCTTATGGCTTCTAGTCTGGCTACTGGAGCAAAGGTTTGATCAAAGTCAATACCTTCTTCCTGCCTATATCCCTTAGCAACCAGTCTTGCTTTATTCTTTATAATCACTCCATGTTCATCCATCTTGTTCCTGAAGATCCACTTATTTCCAATTATGTTGTGGTCTTTTGGTTTAGGAACAAGCTCCCAGACATTGCATCTTTTGAACTGATTCAGCTCCTCTTGCATTGCCTCAATCCAATGAGGGTCTAGGATGGCTTCTTCAAATTCCTTTGGCTCTACTTGGGATAGAAAACTGGAGTAGAGTACTGCACTCAGATTTCTGCTCCTTGTTTGTACCCCTTGTCTTAGATCACCAATAATTTGATTGGCTGGATGATCTTTCAAATGTTTACTAGCTGGAGGTAGCCTGGCTTCAGGTTGAACTCCTTCATCTTCTCCAACTTGCTGCACTCCTTGGTCTTCTTCTGCATCAGGTACATCTAGTACTCCCCCTGGACAACAGCCACTATCATCTACATGCTGACTTGCAGTAGATCCTTCTTCAATAGTGAGCTTGTCCATCTTCTTAGTCACACCTGTGGAGCTGCAAATACTTCTAGACAACTCATTGTTAATAAGTCTAGCTTCATCAAATACTACATGTACTGACTCATCTATAACTTGTGTAGTCAAGTTGTAGACCCTATAAGCCTTACTGTTATTGGTGTACCCAACAAAGATCCCCTCTTGGGATTTGGCAGCAAACTTGGTTAAGTAAGACTTACCATTGTTAAGTATATAACAGTTACAACCAAAGATCCTGAAATAGGATAAGTTTGGTTTTCTGCCTTTCATAATCTCATAGGGGGTCTTATTGTGGCTCTTAGTAATGGTAGCCCTATTAATTACATGGCATGCAGTATTAACTGCCTCAGCCTAGAAATATTCTGGGAGAGATGTGTCACTTAATAGGGTTCTACCAGCCTCAATCAAGGTTCTATTCTTCCTTTCAGCAATGCCATTTTGCTGAGGTGTTCTTGGTGAAGAAAATTCCTGAAATATCCCAAATTCTTCACATAGTTTTGTCATACTATCAGACTGGAATTCAGTACCATGGTCACTTCTTATTTTGACCACTGTACTGTCTAACTCATTCTGAATTTGTTTGACAAAACTATTGTTGGGTACATTGTTCAAATGTACCTGATTTGAAGAAGCCTCACCTAACTCAATGATATACATCATATTGTATTTGATGTTTGTTTGAGTTACTTGTGCAGGTTAGGTATTCACTGGACTGAAGCTAAAAGTTTCTAAGTCCATGTGTCGACACCTAGAGGGAAAGTGTCGACACTTGAGAAAGCTTGTGTCGACACCCAGACAAGCAGTGTCGACACTTGGAATCATTGTGTCGACACCTGGGATGAAGAGTCGACACCAGACAGAAAGTGTCGACACTTGGAGCTGTGTCGACACTCAGTGAAGAAGTATGCAGAAAAGCTGTGTCGACACTTAGCAGAAGTGTCGACACCTAGAAGAGCTGAGTCTACATCAGGAAGTGTCGACACTTGGAGTTGTGTCGACACTCAGCAAAATTCTGCAGAGGCTAAGGACAAGTGTCGACACTCAACACAATGTGTCGACACTCAATCAGCTGAGTCAACATATGAAGAATGTGTCGACACTCAGCACAATGTGTCGACACACATCCAGAAGAGTCAACACTTGAAGAAAGTGTCGACACCCAGCACAATGTGTCGACACTTAGTTGAAGACTCTACACTTGAAGAAAGTGTCGACACAAGGAGCTGTGTCGACACTTAGC
The DNA here is from genome assembly GCA_039583875.1 of Platanthera guangdongensis. Classification (NCBI taxonomy): domain Eukaryota; kingdom Viridiplantae; phylum Streptophyta; class Magnoliopsida; order Asparagales; family Orchidaceae; genus Platanthera; species Platanthera guangdongensis. Next base: position 80,216,913 of record CM077164.1, on the reverse strand, counting down.
AAAGAACAGAAAAGTTTACAAAATATTCTAAGTACAAGTGTCGACACTAAGGGAATGTGTCGACACTCAGCTGAGGAAACAAAATTAAAGACTTGTGTCGACACCAAGAAGTAGTGTCGACACTTGACAGTTTCAACACATGAAGATGTGTCGACACAAAGGAGTTGTGTCGACACTTAGAAGAATACAGTTAAAGAATGAAGAACAAGACTTGTGTCGACACTCATTTTCAGTGTCGACACATGCAGAAGAATCTGGGTCGAGACATACAAGGAATTGTGTCGACATCTTGTAGACTTGTGTCGACACTTACACAACATGTGTCGACACTTGGTCTATAAGTGTCGACACTTAAGAACAGAAAGTCTCGACACTATCTGACAGTTAGAGAATTTCAAGAAGTGACTGGTTGACATGACAGCTGCCGATCCAGCCGGTCTACAGTAACTGTCAGAGAAGTCAGAAGTCTGTTATGAACCGGACCAGCCGGTTACCATGAAGGAAGCCTATAAATAGGCACTCACAGTTTACAGAAGTGATGGTTATTGTAAGAATTACAAGTTGTTCTTTCAAGTAGTGAGAATAATTAAAGTGGTTGATCAGATTATTCAAGTAATCAGAAAAGTGAAACACAGAGGATCAATACAAGAAGATCTGGCAGTCTAACTGCAGATCTAAGAAGTTGGAGAGAGAGAGCTCCAATCAAGAATTCAGTCTTTGGAACTAACGCTGAGAAGAAGGATTCAGAATCTTCTGGATCTCAAGAAGCAGAGGTCAAGGATCAACTGCAGAGGATTCAGACTAATTCAGTTCTAACTCAAGAAGCTTTGAAGGAAGCTAAGTCAGTTTGGATCTAGCTGAGTTCTTCCAAGAACTCTTCAAGAAACTCTCAACTCCTCTCTTATTTTCTGAGTTGTAGAGTTAATTATTGTATTTCAATTTTAACTTGTAGGATCCATTGGATCTGAGTGAATTGTAAGCCTATATTATAAAGGCTGAGGGTAGGGCTTGGTTGCCTGAGTGTAGGAGTTGAAGAACTCTGAGTGTAGGCCTTGATTGGCTGAGTGTAGGCCTGGGTGGCTGAGTGTAGGCCTTTGTGGCTGAGTGTAAGGCTTTGGGCCTGAGGTGTAGGAACCTTGTTGGGTTCTGAGATAGTGGAGAAGGTTGGCCGAATCTAGTACACTGCTAGATAGGCGAAGGGGGAAAGTGGATGTACCCAAAGATTGGGGAACCACTATAAATTTGTGTGTCTGCTGAGCTGTGCTGTGCTGTGGATTAACTGTTTATATTCTGTTGTTGCTGTTAACTGTAAAACTCTGTGATATAACTGTCTTGCTGCCAAGTAAGTTTCAAAAAGGTTTAGGTCACCTATTCACCCCCCCCCCCCTCTAGGTGTTTAGGTACCATATCTTTCAAGTGGTATCAGAGGGAGGTTCCTCAAAAAGGACTAACTGTCTGAGGAGATCCAGTTTGGCAGATTCAGTGTAAGTCAGAACACAAAATCAAGAAAATCAAGAAACATGGGTTCTTCAGAGAATCACAAGGAATTGGGTTCAATGAAACTGCCCATATGCAGAAAAGAGATTTTTGGAATCTGGAAAGAGAGGGTAAGGCTATTCATGGAAGCCTCTGACCCTAGAATCTACATCACAGTCAAAGAGGGGCCATATGTGCCCATGAAGATCTCAGTATTGGATGCAAATCAGAGGATTCCAAAGGATTTCTCTGAGATGACCAAGGATGAAATTGTCCTAGCCACTATGGACAAAAGGGCACAAAACATAATAGTAAGTGCCATTGATGATGCAACATTTCAAAACCTAATTCACTGTAAAACAGCAAAAGAAATGTGGGATACCCTCATTGTCTATATGGAAGGTTCTGAAGAAGTTAGGCAAGATAGAAAGTCCTTGCTTAATCAAGAGTATGAGAGCTTTAGACAAGGAAGAGGAGATAGCATCACTGAATGCTACAAGAAGTTCTATAGAATTGTTAATGAACTCATGTCCTATGGAAGAGAGTTCACTAACTATGAATTGAATGATAAGTTCTTGAGGTCCCTAACCAAAGATTGGGACACTAAGATCTGTGCCATCAGAGAAATGGCAAAGTTGGGAGAAATTCCTCCTCCCACACTGTTTGGGAAGTTGCTGTCTTATGAGATGCAGCTGTCTGTGATAAAAGAGGAGGAAAAATCAACAAGGACTGAGCACAGGGAAAGGACTGTTGCCTTCAAGTCAGAAGTACCTAGAAAGGGCAGGACTAAGTCATCAACTCCTCCTCCAGAGGTAGTTGAATCAGAATCTGATGAGTCTGTTAGCACAAAGTCTACAAGCAGTGAAAGTGATGAAGACTTTGCTGCATTCACCAGACATTTTCAGAAATTTCTGAAGAAGAAACAGTGGAGGTCCAGACCTTCATTTTCCAAAGGGAAAGAAGTTCAGTATCAGGAGAAGAAGCCTTCAAAGAAGGACAAGAAAAAGACAAAGACTAGCAAGGCAACTGGGTCTAGGATAGTGTGTTACTGCTGCAATAGACAGGGTCATGTTATTGCAGATTGTCCTGAGAGAAGAAAAGAATCCAGTGACAAAAAGAAGACCCACTTCAAAGGAAAGAAGGAGAAGTCCTTTGTTGCAAAGAATGAGAAGACTCCTTCAGACATTTCTTCTTCAGACACTGAGACAGATGCTGAAGCCTACATAGGGCTATTTGCTGAAGAAGAAGAGGAGTTTATGCAGATCATGGAATCAATCTATGAACAAGAAGAGTGTCAGTGCCAAGGACTGATGGCATTGACTGAAAGTGCCAAAATCCTGGAGCAGCCAGGACCTAGTCAGGTACAAAGTCCAACTCAAAGTTCAGATTTCAGTACTAGTTCAGAGTCAGATTCATCTTCATCAAGTGATGGAAGTGTTTCTGAATCTGAGGGAGATATTCATCAGCTCTTAGATGAATATAAAGTACTGTTGCAAGCCTATAAGAAAAGCAAGTCCCTTGCCAAAAGTCAGGCAAAGGAAATTGCTGATTTAAAGGCAGCTGCAACAGACTTTGAGAAGGAATTTGATCAAAAGCTCAATGAGGTAGCCAGGCTGAAACACATTACTGTGATTCAGATGGGAACTATCACTTATAAAAATGATCAAATTAAGTTACTGGAGATCAATCTTCAGAAGGAAAGAGAGCTAGTTGCTAGGTTTTCAAAACCTAAATCAGTGCTACCCTTGATTGATGAATTTGTTCATCATAAAGGAAAGGCTGGATTGGGTTTTATTAAACCAGCTAGGACTGTTCAGGATCAGTCCAAGTCCAAGGGCAAAGCCCCGACATTCAATAAGCCTGCTGTAGTCAAGACAGCCAAGTCTGTACCTAAGCAAAGGTACAACAAGTTTGAATGTTGGTGTTGTGGCAAGGTTGGCCACTTTGCCTTGGATTGTTGGCACAATGCCAGTGCCAAGTTGAGTAGCAAGTTACCTGGTGGAAAGCCAGCAGGTAGCTATGTCAAGTTGCAAACTAACAATCACCAAGGACCCAAGTTTACTTTGGGTTCTAAGGTTCATTAATTTGTTTTGCAGGTGAATCCAAGTGGCCATACCCCAACATGGTACTTGGATAGTGGATGTTCCAGACATATGACTGGAACAAGGGGACTACTGAAGGACTACATTCCAATCAAAAATGGTCCTAAAGTGACCTTTGGTGGTTCTGAAAAAGGAATCATCAAAGGGTTTGGTAACATCTCTTCAAACCTTGTTATCATTACTCAAGTGGCTTATGTTAAAGGGTTGAAACACAACCTCATTAGTATAAGTCAGTTAAGTGATGTAGGGTATGACATCTCATTTGTTAAAAATGGTTGTCATATCAAGAGGTCAAGTGATCAAGAGATCATTTTGACAGGATATAGAAAGAGGAATGTCTACTGCTTAGACATTATGATTGAGAACAATGGTTCTCCTGTTTGTCTTGTAGCTGATGAGACAGTCTCTCATTGTGTCAAGTGGCACAAGAGGCTAGCTCATCTTAACTACAAGACTATTAGCAAACTCTTTAGCAAAGAGTTAGTGAGGAATGGTCCTCAAGTTAAGTGTGTCAAAGATGGCATTTGCTCAGCTTGTCAAAAGGGCAAGCAGACTAAATCCACCTTTAGAAGCTTAGACAACAAAGATGCTGTGAGGTGTTTATACCTCTTGCATATGGATCTATTTGGTCCAATGCCAGTTCACAGCTTAGGTAGGAAGGTCTATACCTTTGTAGTTGTTGATGACTACTCAAGGTTTTCCTGGGTGTTCTTCTTAAAGCAGAAATCTGAAACACCTAGTGTCTTTCATAGCTTTGTTAAGCAAATTCAGAATGAATTGAACTGTACAGTGGTCAAAATTAGAAGTGACCATGGTACTGAGTTTCAGTCTGAAAGCATGACAAAGCTGTGTGAAGACTATGGGATATTTCAAGAATTCTCTTCACCTAGAACACCTCAGCAAAATGGCATTGCTGAAAGGAAAAATAGGACCTTGATAGAGGCTGGTAGAACCCTATTAAGTGATTCATCACTGCCAGAGTATTTCTGGGCTGAAGCAGTTAACACTGCATGCCATGTGATAAATAGGGCTACCATCACTAATAGGTTAAACAAGACCCCCTATGAAGTTGTGAAAGGAAGGAAACCAAATCTATCCTATTTCAGGATTTTTGGTTGCAAATGCTTCATACTTAACAATGGAAAGTCTTACCTAACTAAGTTTGCTGCCAAGTCCCAAGAGGGAGTGTTTGTTGGGTACAGCAATAATAGTAAGGCTTATAGAGTCTACAACTTGACTACACAAGTTGTAGAGGAGTCTGTGCATGTAGTTTTTGATGAGACACAACTAATTAACAATGAGTTGTCTAGCAATGTATGCAGTCCCACAGGTCTTACTAAGAAGATGGACAAGCTAACCATAGAAGATATACCTGCTACAAGACAGCAAGTAGATGGAGATGGCTTATGTCCAGGGGGAGAACTACATGTACAAGGAGCTGAAGAAGTACAAGGAACTCAGTTTGATGAAGATGCTGAAGAAGTTCAACCAGAAGTAAGGATGCCTCCAGCCAACAGGCATCTAAGAGATCATCCAGTAGAGCTGATAATTGGAGATCCAAGACAAGGTGTTCAGACAAGGAGCAGAAATCAGAATGCTGTAGTATATTCAAGTTTTCTGTCTCAAATAGAACCAAAGAAATTTGAAGAAGCAATACAAGATCCACAGTGGACTGAAGCAATGCAGGAAGAGCTTAATCAGTTCAAGAGGTGCAAGGTTTGGGACCTGGTTCCTAAACCTAAAGATCACAATGTGATAGGAACAAAGTGGATCTACAGGAATAAGTTAGATGAACAAGGAGTCATCATTAAGAATAAAGCAAGATTGGTTGCTAAAGGTTATAGGCAAGAAGAAGGTATTGATTTTGATCAAACCTTTGCTCCAGTAGCCAGACTGGAAGCCATAAGGATGTTCTTGGCCTATGCAACTTATCAAGGATTCAAGGTATACCAAATGGATGTGAAGTCAGCATTCCTAAATGGTAATTTGAAAGAAGAAGTCTATGTGGAGCAGCCTGCAGGTTTTGTTGATCCAACTCTACCTCATTATGTCTATAGACTTAGGAAAGCATTGTATGGGTTAAAACAAGCACCTAGGGCTTGGTATGAAACCCTATCTAGTTTCCTCATTGAGAACAAGTTCTCAAGGGGGAAAATAGATAAGACTCTATTCCTTAGGGAATCAAGAGGCAAAGTCATACTTGTCCAAATATATGTAGATGACATTATATTTGGGTCTACTGAAAGTAGCCTTTGCAAAAAGTTTGCAAAGCTTATGCAAAGTCAATTTGAGATGAGTAGTATGGGAGAACTGAAGTTTTTCTTGGGTCTCCAAGTTAAACAGACTGGAAGTGGTCTATCCATATGTCAGTCCAAGTTCACCCTAGAACTCATAAGGAAGTATGGTATGGATTCATCCAGTACCATGAAGACTCCTATGGGGTCAAGTATGTCTCTGAGCAAGGATGATGCAGGGAAACCTGTAGATGAAACCCTGTATAGAGGAATAGTTGGCTCCCTACTATACTTGACTGCAAGTAGGCCTGACATTATGTATGCTACATGTGTTTGTGCCAGGTATCAAGCCTGCCCTAAAGAGTCTCACTTGACTGCAGTCAAGAGAATCTTGAGATATCTAAAGGGCACACATTATCTAGGCCTCTGGTACCCTAGGAATGGAGATTTTGATCTAACAGGCTATTCAGATGCAGACTTTGCAGGATGCAAAGAAGATAGAAAGAGCACCACTGGATCCTGTCAATTCCTAGGTGGAAGACTCATTTCATGGAGAAGCAAAAAGCAGACTAGTGTGGCTATCTCCACAGCTGAGTCAGAATATGTAGCTGCAGGAAGTTGCTGTGCTCAACTTCTGTGGATTCAACATCAGCTAGAAGACTATGGATTTCAGGTAAGTAGAACTCCACTTTTCTGTGATTCTACAAGTGTTATTTCAATAGCTAATAATCCTGTATCACATAGTAGAACTAAACATATTGAGATTAAATATCACTTTCTTAGGGAGCATGTAGAAAGAAATGATATTGCACTTGAATATGTTAAAACTGATAATCAGATAGCTGATATGTTTACTAAGCCCTTAGAAGAAGCTAAGTTCAATAGGTTCAAAATTGAACTAGGTATGATAAACTTAGACTAAGTTTACAGAACTAAAAATTCGCTAAGTAAAAAGGTGTCGACACATAGACAAGTCTATGTCGACACAGAATAGTAAGTGTCGACACTTCAGGAAAATGGTGTCGACACATCTAGGAAGTTGGTGTCGACACTTCAGAATGTTAGTGTCGACACATGTCGAGTTGGTGTCGACACATTTAATGAAGTGTCGACACTTAAGTTTTACACAGAATTTTCTAAGTAAAGTCTCGACTACATGTCGAGTAGTGTGGTGTCGACACTTAACCAAGTGTCGACACATAAAATCTGATGACTTAAACTTGTGTCGACACATGAGTGTCGAGACATTATAAGTCAGTGTCGACACTTATTGCCAGTGTCAACACATCTTTAGTAATCCATCCCGCCTGTTCGTCTTCAAACCAGAAAGGTATAAATAGGATTCTGTCTTGGTTTGTCGACACGCTTTCAGAGTTTCGAGACCAAACTACTGTGTCGACATTTCTCTCTTCTAAAGACTAATTCTACAAACCCTAATGGCTCCCAAGCTCGAGGAGAACGTCAATGAAGGCTATGAGCTCGTTCGTGGCGCATTCGACGATGGCGATCAAGAAATCAAATCGGTGATAACCCTAGTCACCGATTCTGGATTGGAGTATCTGGTTTCAGAACCAACTAAAATATGGAAGAAGGAAGTACTCGAATTCCTTGCTGGAGCTTCTGTAGATGACTCAGGTTACAAGATCAAATCAAGAGTTCATGGCACCAAGGTCAAGATTTCACCAAAATCTCTGAGAAAGGTACTTCAGCTACCTAAAATTCAAGAAGAAGAGGAAGTGACTACATCCAAGACCAGAGAAGCACTTAACTGGTGTGGTCTAAATCCTAAGCTGAAGATAGGATCTGTATTCAACAGGAGAGGAATGAATACCCAAGGAAAATTCCTGTCAGAAATTGTGGGTAAAGTAATACTCAGTAAGACTGGAGGGCATGACAGGGTGTCAGCCTCCATGTTCAGTGTTATGACCAGAATCATCTTCAACCTCAAAACAGACTGGTCAATGGTTGTCTATGAGAAAGTTAAGGAGAGTCTGAAGAAGCCCAATCTGGGCAGAATACTAAGTCTCTACCTGGCTGGTATAATACCAGAGGTAATGAGCACTGTTGCAGGTAGCAAAATCAACCACATGAGAAAGATGGACATGAGGATCTTCTCAAGGTGGGAAAGGGTGCTGTCAAAGGAACTGTCCACCCCTGAGAAACAAGTTTCTAAGAAAGAATCACCTCCAAAGAAGAAGAGGAAGATAGCTCCTGTGACACAGGAGTCCTCCAGTAGTTCAGGTAGTGAAGAACTAGTTGTTTTCACTCCTGACAGTCATGAGGAAGTGGCTGCAGAGAAGTCTCCTGCTCCTCAAGAGCCAGCTGAAATCCAGGGGGAGCTGCCTACAGCTAGCCCCATGCAAAAGGATCCAAGCCAGGGGGAGCCTCCAGCTGTAGAACAACCCTCTACACTGGAGAGTGAGCAAGCTACACTCATTATCCAAGAGGCACTTTCTGACCTCAATACTTTAGATTTTTCTGTAATAGATTCTGATTTGTCTGATGTCCATCAGCAAACTCAGCAAGTAAATCAAGAACCAGATGTTGTTCCTGATAAAGTAGTTGAAGAACCAAGTACATCTCCTGCACAGTCACCTCCTGAATACACAATGGAAGACCTCTTTCTAAATTTAGATCAAGAGGATTTTGACATGGACAAGAATGCTGCTGCTGAAGAGAAGGGTGCTGCTGTTGAGGGGGAGAACTTGGAAGTTCAGGATGAGCCTTTAAGGCTAGACACTGAGAAGGCACTAGATGTGCAAGCTGAAAAACCATCAAGCCCTAAGGATAGGGTGAATATAGCCAGTACTTCAGAGTCTGAAGAAGATGAGGCTGAACAAGCTAAGAAGAAGCAATTCTTTGTATTCAAAAGAAGGAGTCAGAGCTATAATAAGGCTCTACAAACTGTTGCTCAACACTCCCTAGTCCAACAAGCTCCATCAACTGATTACAGTGGCTTAATGGTAGCAATGCAAGTTAAGCTGGATGAGCACAGGAGGGCCATAGAGAAGTATATTGATGAAGGCCACAAGTCTTTACAATTTGACTTAGCTCAAGACATCAAGTCAATAAGATTTGAGATGAACCTGAATAAAAAGGAAATGAATGAATGCTTCCATAAGGGTGGAAATGCAGTGGTGTACCTGGCTAAACATCAAGAACAGATAAAAGAAAAGGTAGATGATATAGTATTGAAACAAGGCTATGTACTGGAAAATCAATTAAGAATGAATGATAATTTGACTGCATCTCACAATGCTATAGTCACTGAACTAAAGACTAAGACTGCTGAACCTTCCACATCATCTGCTGCTGCAAAGGCTGAATTTGATAAAGCATTTCAAGATGAAATTGCTGATGTCAAGACTGCAATTAAGGATTCACAGAAGGTCATTTCTGAACAGCTTACAAAGCTTAAACCTTATTTTAAGGATGGCATCAGGTACTTAGACAGCCAAATCAGGTTCCAGAAAGATGATGTCAGAGATCATGTTGAACAAGAAGTCATAAAGGGGGAGAGGGTGTTAGTCAAAGCTAGCTCTGACCATGCCAAATGGATTTCTAACTCCATCAGAGCTACACTGGGCTATCCTCCCCTGTGTGATGATGATAATGTAGCTGAATCAGGTATTCAAAGTGCATATCTTGGAGGTGAGCAACAGGAAGTAGCTCAGGTGATCTATCCACCTCCAGATTTTGACATGGTTCATGCAGAAGTCAGCACAATGTATAGTCCAACTGCTGGCAAGTCAAATGTTGTTCTGGAAAAGGTTGTTCAACCTATTACAGCAGCTATGCAAGAGGCTATGGACAAAGAAGAAGAGACAAGGCTGTCAAAGAAGAAGTTCAGGGAACTAGCTGAGCAAAAACCAGATTTTGAACAGTGGAGCCCTACTTCTAGGAACATCATTCTCACAGCCTGGAAAGCAGCCAAGGACAATGCTCATGAGAGGAACAAATGGTTCTCAGAAGCAGAATGGAGGAAGCATGAGATTAGGCAGGAAGCCATTGTCCAGTATAGAAGGAAGGCTAAGTTAGGAAAGCTACCTCCTACAGCTGTGGAGCCTAGCAAGTACTTTCCTAAGCCCTATCATTACTTTGAGAGGCAGAAAATCAAGGCTGAAGAACAAAAGAAGAAGGACTCCAAAGGCAAGAAGACTGCTGATACTGAGCCTGCTGCTGCTGCTGTAAAGGCCAAAGTACAAGCTGGGAAAGGCATAGTTATAAAAGAACCTGATCAGAATTAGACTAAGATTAGACTGAAGAATGTTGTAATCTGTTACATCTAAACATTTTTGTAAATCATTGACAATGTATTAAACACAATGTTTGAACAGTTTTTGATAAATATATTTCATGATTGTTTAGTAGAATGTGTCTAATTCTTGTTTGTTATGTAATGCTGAATGAGTATACATGTGTGCTTTATTACATGTTTAAGTTTACCCTGTTAACATATACCTGCTTTACATCATTCTCTAATTTTTAATTATGAGTGGTGTATATCATTGACTAAGGGTTATGACTTCTCCAAATAGGGGGAGATTGTTGGGTATATTGTTCAAATGTACCTGATTTGAAGAAGCCTCACCTAACTCAATGATATACATCATATTGTATTTGATGTTTGTTTGAGTTACTTGTGCAGGTTAGGTATTCACTGGACTGAAGCTAAAAGTTTCTAAGTCCATGTGTCGACACCCAGAGGGAAAGTGTCGACACTTGAGAAAGCTTGTGTCGACACCCAGACAAGCAGTGTCGACACTTGGAATCATTGTGTCGACACCTGGGATGAAGAGTCGACACCAGACAGAAAGTGTCGACACTTGGAGCTGTGTCGACACTCAGTGAAGAAGTATGCAGAAAAGCTGTGTCGACACTTAGCAGAAGTGTCGACACCTAGAAGAGCTGAGTCTACATCAGGAAGTGTCGACACTTGGAGTTGTGTCGACACTCAGCAAAATTCTGCAGAGGCTAAGGACAAGTGTCGACACTCAACACAATGTGTCGACACTCAATCAGCTGAGTCAACATATGAAGAATGTGTCGACACTCAGCACAATGTGTCGACACACATCCAGAAGAGTCAACACTTAAAGAAAGTGTCGACACCCAGCACAATGTGTCGACACTTAGTTGAAGACTCTACACTTGAAGAAAGTGTCGACACAAGGAGCTGTGTCGACACTTAGCAAAGAACAGAAAAGTTTACAAAATATTCTAAGTACAAGTGTCGACACTAAGGGAATGTGTCGACACTCAGTTGAGGAAACAAAATTAAAGACTTGTGTCGACACCAAGAAGTAGTGTCGACACTTGACAGTTTCAACACATGAAGATGTGTCGACACAAAGGAGTTGTGTCGACACTTAGAAGAATACAGTTAAAGAATGAAGAACAAGACTTGTGTCGACACTCATTTTCAGTGTCGACACATGCAGAAGAATCTGGGTCGAGACATACAAGGAATTGTGTCGACATCTTGTAGACTTGTGTCGACACTTACACAACATGTGTCGACACTTGGTCTATAAGTGTCGACACTTAAGAACAGAAAGTCTCGACACTATCTGACAGTTAGAGAATTTCAAGAAGTGACTGGTTGACATGATAGCTGCCGATCCAGCCGGTCTACAGCAACTGTCAGAGAAGTCAGAAGTCTGTTATGAACCGGACCAGCCGGTTACCATGAAGGAAGCCTATAAATAGGCACTCACAGTTTACAGAAGTGATGGTTATTGTAAGAATTACAAGTTGTTCTTTCAAGTAGTGAGAATAATTAAAGTGGTTGATCAGATTATTCAAGTAATCAGAAAAGTGAAACACAGAGGATCAATACAAGAAGATCTGGCAGTCTAACTGCAGATCTAAGAAGTTGGAGAGAGAGAGCTTCAATCAAGAATTCAGTCTTTGGAACTAAGGCTGAGAAGAAGGATTCAGAATCTTCTGGATCTCAAGAAGCAGAGGTCAAGGATCAACTGCAGAGGATTCAGACTAATTCAGTTCTAACTCAAGAAGCTTTGAAGGAAGCTAAGTCAGTTTGGATCTAGCTGAGTTCTTCCAAGAACTCTTCAAGAAACTCTCAACTCCTCTCTTATTTTCTGAGTTGTAGAGTTAATTATTGTATTTCAATTTTAACTTGTAGGATCCATTGGATCTGAGTGAATTGTAAGCCTATATTATAAAGGCTGAGGGTAGGGCTTGGTTGCCTGAGTGTAGGAGTTGAAGAACTCTGAGTGTAGGCCTTGATTGGCTGAGTGTAGGCCTGGGTGGCTGAGTGTAGGCCTTTGTGGCTGAGTGTAAGGCTTTGTGCCTGAGGTGTAGGAACCTTGTTGGGTTCTGAGATAGTGGAGAAGGTTGGCCGAAACTAGTACACTGCTAGATAGGCGAAGGGGGAAAGTGGATGTACCCAAAGATTGGGGAACCACTATAAATTTGTGTGTCTGCTGAGCTGTGCTGTGCTGTGGATTAACTGTTTATATTCTGTTGTTGCTGTTAACTGTAAAACTCTGTGATATAACTGTCTTGCTGCCAAGTAAGTTTCAAAAAGGTTTAGGTCACCTATTCACCCCCCCCCCCCCCTCTAGGTGTTTAGGTACCATATCTTTCAACTATAGAAGATACTAGGTGTTTCAAATTTCTGTCTAAGGAAGAACACCCAGGAAAACCTTGAGTAGTCATCAACAACCACAAATGTGTAGACCTTCCTACCTAGGTTGTGAACTGGCATAGGACCAAAGAGATCCATATGCAAGAGGTATAAACACATCACAGCATCTTTGTTTTCAATGCTATTAAAGGTGGATCTAGTCTGTTTGCCCTTTTGACAAGCTGAGCATATTCCATCTTTAATACACTTAACTTGAGGACCATTCCTCACTAACTCTTTGCTATAAAGTTGGTCAATTGTCTTGTAGTTAAGATGGGCTATCCTCTTGTGCCATTTGACACAATGAGAGACTTTCTCATCAGGTACAAGACACACTGGAGAACCATTGGTCTCACACATAATGTCTAGGTAATAGACATTTCTCTTTCTATAACCCGTCAAAATGATCTCTTGATCATTTGACCTCCTAATATGACAACCATCTTTGACAAATGAGATGTCATATCCTAGATCACTCAGCTGACTTATACTAATGAGGTTGTGTTTCAAACCTTTAACATAAGCCACTTGAGTAATAGTTATAAGGTTGCTAGAAATGTTACCAAAACCTTTGATGATTCCTTTTTCAGAACCACCAAAGGTGACTTTAGGACCATCCTTGATTGGTGTGTAGTCCTTTAGCAATCCCCTAGTTCCAATCATGTACCTGGAACATCCACTGTCCAAGTACCATATTGGGGCATGGACACTTGGACTCACCTGCAAAACAGATTAGTTGACCTTAGAACCCAAAGAATTCGTGGGTCCTTGGTGCTGATTAGTTTGCCTCTTAACAAAGCTACCTGCAGATCTTCCAACAGGCAGTTTGCTACTCATCTTGGCACTAGACTTATACCAACAGTCTATGGCAAAGTGGCCTACCTTGCCATAGCACCAGCACTCAAATCTATTGTATCTTTGCTTAGGTACAACCCTAGATGTTCTATCTACATCAGGCTTGTTGAGTACTGGGGCTTTGCCCTTAGACTTGGACTGAACAGTCCTAGCAGGTTTAGTAAACCCCAATCCAGTTTTACCCTCGTGAGGTATAAACTCATCTATCAGAGGTAGAACTGATTTTGGTTTAGAGAACCTTGCTACTATATCTCTCTCCTTCTGAAGACTAATCTCCAGATTTCTGATTTGATCATTCTTAAATGTTATAGTCCCCATCTGAATAACAGTTATGTTCTTCAGTCTGGCTATTTCATTTAGTTTTTGATCAATCAACTTCTCAAAATCAGTTGCAGCCTCTTTGAGACTAGCAATCTCCTTTGCCTGACTCTTGGCCAAGGATTTGCTTTTCTTAAAAGCTTGCAACAGTACTCTATATTCATCAATCAACTGATGAATATCCTCTTCAGATTCAGATCCACTGGCATCACTTGATGCTGATGTAACTGAATCTGAACTAGCACTAGAAATTGAACTTAAAGAACAATTTTGTACCTTACTTGGTCCAGGATGATCCTGGATTTTGTCAACTTCTGTTAAGGCCATCAGTCCTTTGCACTGATTGTCCTCTTGCTCATATATAGAGTTCATTATCTGGATGAACTCCTCTTCCTCTTCTTCAGCAAACAGTCCTATATATACTTCAGCTTCTGACTCAGTTTCTGAAGAAGACATATCTGACAGGCTTTTGTCCTTCTTGGCAACAAAGGACCTTTCCTTTTTGCCCTTGATTTGAGTCTTCTTCTTATCAGTAGACTCTTTTCTTTTCTCTAGACAGTCAGCAACAACATGACCTTGTCTATTACAGCAATAGCATAAAATTTTTGATAAGGTTGCTTTGCTTGACTTGGGCATTCTCCTGTCTTTCTTTGATGACTTCTTGTTCTGATAATAGTCATCTTTTCCCTGTGAAGTGGATGGCTTTGACCTCCACTATTTCTTCTTTAAAAACTTCTGAAAGTGTCTTGTGAAAGCTGCAAAATCCTCATCACTCTCACTGCTTTCAGAATTTCTACTTTCTGAATCATCTGACCCAGTCTCAGTCACTTTTGGAAGAGGAGATGGAGACTTACTTTTGTATTTCCTGGTGGCTTCTATCTTGAATGCCACTATCCTTTCTTTATGCTCAATTCTGGTAGTCTTCTCCTCTTCTTTCCTTGCCATCAACTGCATCTCATAGGATAGCAGTTTTCCAAACAATATTGGAGGAGGAATATCTGCTAACTTGGCCATTTACCTTATGGCATAGATCTTGGTGTCCCAGTCCTTTGTTAGGGACCTCAAGAACTTATCATTCAGCTCATAATTGCTGAATTCTCTTCCATAGGACATCAACTCATTGACAATCCTATAGAATTTCTTGTAGCATTCTGTTATACTATCAGACCTGCCTTGTCTGAAGCTCTCATATTCTTGTTTTAACAAAGACTTCCTGTATTGTCTAATTTCTTCTGAACCCTCCATGTATACTATCAGAGTATCCCATATCTCCTTTGATGTTTACAATGTATCAGGTTCTGAAATGTAGCATCATCTATGGCACTTGCAATGATATTCTGAGCCCTCTTGTCCATGGTGGCCAGAATAATCTCATCTTTTGTCATTTCAGAAAAATCCTTAGGTGTTCTCTGATTTGCATCCAGGACGGAAACCTTCATAGGCACATATGGCCCTTCTTTAACTGTGATATAGATTCTAGGGTCTGAAGCTTCCATAAACAGTCTCACCCTTTCTTTTCAGATGCCAAAAATCTCTTTTCTGCAAATGGTCAATTTCATGTATCCAAGTTCCTTATGATTCTCTGTTGAACCCATTTTCTTGATTTTCTTGATTCTGCACTTTACTTATATTGAATGTGCCAACAGAATCTACTCAGACAGTTATGTCCCTTTTTGAGTAACCTGGCTCTGATACCACTTGAAAGAAATTGTACCCCAATCACCTAGAGGGGGGTGAAAAGGTGACTTAATCTTTTTTAAACTTTTAGGCAGATTATATCACAGTTTTATAACTACTTCTTCACAGCAATCAATCAGCAATCACAGAATAAAGCATGCACACATTGAACACACAGATTTATAGTGGTTCCCCAAGGTTTGGGTACATCCACTTTCCGCCTTCGCCTATCTAGTAGTGTACTAGATTCGGCCAAACTCCTCCACTATACCTCAGATCCACAGATCTTACACTCAGAACCCCAAATGGTTCCTACAGCTCAGGCCCAAGGCCCTACAACTCAGTCTTCACAAAGACCTACACTCAGCTTTCAACAAGGCCTACACTCAGCCACAACAGGCCTACACTCAAAGAAATAGATCTCCTACACTCAGGCACACAGGCCCTACCACTCAGCCTTTATAATTACAGGCTTACAACTCAGATCCCTAAGGATCCTACAAGAAATTAAGAATACAATGTATATACCTACAACTCTGAATAAGAGAGAAGAGTTGACAGGTTCTTGATGAGTTCTTGGAAGAACTCTGTTGAGATCAACCTCACTTGGCTTTCTTCAAAGCTTCTTGAATGTAGAACACAATAGGGTTGATACTCTCTGCAGCTGATCTTCAATCACTGCAACTTAAGTTTCAGATCTTAATCTGAAACCTTCTTCACAGCCTAGTTCCAACGGCTGACTTCTTGGAAGGAGCTCTCTCTCTCCAACTACTTAGATCTTCACTTGAATTGATTCTTCAATGAATAGCTAGATCTTCTTCTTTGATTGTTGATCAATCTCTTGTTGTTAATCTTCCTCTTCTGTAGACAGAATAAGCCTTTATATAGGCCTTCTTCATGGTGACCGGCTGATCCGGTTCCTAACAACTTTTGACAACTCTGACAGTTGCAGTAGAACGGCTGGAATGGCAGCTGTCATGTCATCCAGTCACTTCTTCAAATATCTGTAGCTGTCTGAAAGTGTCGAGATAGTCTGTCTTTAAGTGTCGACACTTGTAAACTAAGTGTCGACACAAGTAGACTAAGTGTCGACACTACCCTTCATGGTGTCGACACAACTCCTTGTGTTGTAGAAATTACTTCTCGACATAGATTCTTCATCATGTGTCGACACTGATAATGTGTGTCGACACAATTCCTTGTTCTTCAGTACTTTGTTGATTTCTTGTAAGTGTCGACACTACTCCTTTGTGTCGACACATCTTCTCTGTGTTGAACTTGTTTAGTGTCGACACATCTTCTTGGTGTCGACACATGCCTTCAGTGTTGATACTTTTGCTGAGTGTCGACACATCTGCTTGGTGTCGACACTTGTACTTAGTCTTCATAGAAATTCGCTGAGTGTCGACACAGCTCCTTGTGTCGACACTTTCTTCATGTGTTGAGACTTCTGCTGTGTGTCGACACTGATCCTTTGTGTCGACACATCTTCTTGTGTTGAACTTGATCAGTGTCGACACATCTTCTTGGTGTTGAGACTTTGGCTGAGTGTCGACACATCTCCTTTGTGTCGACACTTGTACTTAGAATTTGCTGAGATTTGTGAGTGTCGACACAGCTCCTTTGTGTCGACACTTTCTGATGTCGACAAGGTTTCTCTGGGTGTCGACACTGCTTTTAAGTGTCGACACTGCTTCACTGGACATTTCTTCAATGAGTGTCGACACATCCTGTATGTGTCGACACTTTCCTCCTGGTGTCGACTCTGCATCCCTGGTGTCGACACAATTACTCCAAGTGTCGACACTGCTTCTCTAGATGTCGACACAAGTCTTCTTAAGTGTCGACACTTTTCTTCTGCGTGTCGACACATGGACTTAGAAACTTTTCAGCTTTCCCTACAAATACTTAACCTGCACAACTAAACTGAAAACACATCAAATACATTTTGATGTATATCATTGAGTAGGGTGAGGCTTCTTCAAATCAGGTACATTTATTCCAATGTACCCAACAGCTTACAAGTTTCTTCACAGCTACTTGTAACTTTCATATGACATGTCTGCTTCTAAACTCTCATTTTGTAGAGATCAGTAGATGCTTGCAAGTTTCTTCACAGGTACTCGTAACTTTCATATATCATGTCTGCTTATAAACTCTCATTTTGCAGTGATCAGCAGATGCTTGCAAGTTTCTTCACAGGTACTTGAAATTTTCATATATCATATTTGCTTCTAACTCTCCTCTTGTAGAGATCAGCAGATGCTTGCAAGTTTCTTCACAGGTACTTGCAACTTTCATATATCATGTCTGCTTCTAAACTCTCATTTTGTAGAGATTAGCAGATGCTTGCAAGTTTCCTCACAGGTACTTGCAACTTTCATATATCATGTCTGCTTCTAACACTTTTCTTGCAGAGATAAGCAGATACCTGCAACTTGCCTTCAGGTATTTGCGGCTTTTCTTTACTCCCATATTTTCTTCTAACTTCTCTTTTGCAGAAACCAGCAAATGCTTGCAAGTCCCCCTTCAGGTACTTGCAACTTATTTTCATCTTCACGAATGTCGCTTACTCTTTTTTTTTGCAGAAGATAATAGCCACTTGCAAGCCTCCATCAGGTACTTGCAAGTTATTATGCTTCCAAGTTCTCCTCTCACCTTCATTTTGTAGAATTCAGTGAAAGACACATCTTCTTCATTTTGCAAAGGCAAACTCAGGTACACGCAATATGTACCTCCCATACATGCCTACACTAACTTTTCCTTTACAGGAAAAATATAGGCATTAGCAAATTTCTAAGGAGAGTCATCAGGTTCTATCTCTCCTTGTCTCCTCCCCTTTCTTTGGGGATCACGATTTTCGTGGGTCTCCAACTTTTTCGAAGTTCCCTTCTAAACTTAAAAAAGTGCGGTGATTATGTTAACCCTGAAATCGGCGATCCTTCCCAAGGCAGCCAGCTCGCTAGTCGTGTCCTACTCCGAGTTCCTCCTGTTGGTCACGATGTCTTAGGATGGGCGGACAGGTTTTTCTGACCGCTCAGTCCACACGGCTTGGGCGGTCTCAGCGGTCTGACCGCCCAGGCCGCGCATTGTTCCTTTGGTGGGGAGGGGTCGCGGACTACTTCTTCAGTCTGCCCCTATAGGTCGCGCACCTTATCATCTAAACCACAAGCTTGTCTCAATAGGTGCCCCTTTGCCGGACTCGGATCGCTATCCGCCCAGGTCGGCGACAAGCTGCATACTTTGAAGGTCACTCATCAAGTAGACCAGACTGCTAGACAATCAAGCGACCTGCCTCCAGGCCGCCCTGTCGCCAGAATGCGCGACCTGCCAGGTCGTCAAGCCCAGGCTGCCCAGCAGGTGCAGCAAGTTCCATTCAACAAAATGGAGGACTCCAGCAGCAAGGGCAACCTGCTTCTTCAGTCCGCCTGAGGAGCGCAGAAGCTCCAGCACTCCGGCTACCCTCAAAGATCAGCGGACATGTCCCGTTCATCACGAGCTGGGCAGACTCGAAGTGCAGTCAAACCCTCCAGTCCGCCTACATTGATGAACCTCATCTCCAGCTTCATCAGCTAGCCACTTCGTTCGCAGTAGAGGCAGACTCAGTTTATCCACCGCGGACTCCACGGATTCCTCTCGCAGTCCGCCTTACAGCCTCCAGCACTCGCTTCTCCCCAGTAGTAGGCGGACAACCTCTTTAGCTCGCACCCTTAGCACATGCTGGCTCAACTCAGTAGCAGAAGACTCATTGCTCAGTCCGCCACTTAGCCTCCAGCACTCGCTTCTCCCCAGCAGCAGGCGGAAAACCTCTTCAGCTTGTACCCTTAGAGAGTGCTCGCTCAGCTCAGCAGCGGCGGACTTATTGCGCAGTCCGCCACTCAGCCTCTAGCACCCGCTTCTTCCCAGTCTGCCAGGCAGCAAACCTCTTCCAGAATCCAGTTCCAGTCCGCGCGGCCTCATGCGAACTCCACTAACTCGGCGGACACAAGTCTTTACTCGCACAAGTTACCGTCTCACTGGGGGTAACGTCACCAAAAGTCGTTACCTCCTCGAGCCTATAAATAGACCCCCATGCCTCTCGATGGAGGACATTGGATGGATCAGGGTCAGTCTCATCACTTTTGCGCTCGAGGACTCACGATGACAAGCTCAAGCCATCAACCCTTGTGGACTCCTCTTCTCAGTCCGCACCATCTCTCTTCCCTTAACTGCGCGGCCTGCCGGCCTCAATTACCAGTCCGCGCGGCCTCCTCTCTACCCTTAGTCACGCGACCTGCCGACTTGGCTCTTCAGTCCGCGCGGCCTCCTCTATGGCACGTCCTTTACTTAGCCGCCAGCTTCTCCAATACCCTTTATTTTCTTTCTTGTAAAGGTGTAATATAAGGTGTAACTCTCTATATTAATCAAAGGAAAGTCCGTCGCAATAGTGACATTTAAGCTGCGGCGGGCAAAGTCTGTTGCTGCCACTACTAGCAGCCCCCCTTCTTCTTCTCAGCTCAGCTTAACTCTCTCGACATCAACCTGCAAGCACGACCGTCAAAGTAACCGTCTGCTCGACAGCACCGGATCAACCTTCCCAACCATCTCTGCACTCGGATCAGTTCCCTTCTTTCCACTATCCCCGCAACCCTTGGATAAGTGTTTGCTCCACTCTCAATCACTTAGAAGCTTCCTCCTCTCCTATCCATCCCCGCAACCCTCTTCTTCACCTAGATTGTGAGATCGAACAACCTGTTAACTAGGTGGTGCCCGTTTTTGTGCATCAACAGTTGTTTGACCACGGTGCCTGTTTTTATGTCGCCATGTGGTACAGACGGCTATAAGATTTATAGTGATGCATCAGGGAGAGGCTTACGCTGCGTTCTTCTTAAATTTGGAAAAGTGATAGCGTATGATTCGCGATAGTTGAAAGTGCATGAGCGAACCTATCCTGTTCACGATTTGGAGTTGGCGGCGGTGATTTTTGCACTTAAATTATGGCGTCACTATTTATATGGTGTGAAAGTGGATAAATTCACGGACCATAAGAGCCTAAAGTACGTATTGGATCAGAAGGATCTCAATATGCGACAACGGAGGTTGATGGAGTTCCTCAGGGACTACACCTTCCAGATTCATTATACTCCTGGGACGGGATATATGGTCACAGATTCCTTGAGTCGTGAGACTCCGACAAGGGTAAATTGGTTGCAGATGCATGATGAGCGTCTGATCCAGGAGTTGGAAGCGTTAGAGATTTCTTTTGTTGACAAGAATTCCACAGTAGATGCATGCTTGAACAGGACGGAGGTATAGTATGACCTTGCAGATAGGGTTTGGCGAGCAACGGAACTTGATGAAAGTTTGCAACGTTATGCAGTGGATATGTCAAATGGCCAATTCTCCTGGGATGACGTCCTTTTGTGGAAAGGTGATCATTTGTGCGTTCCGAATATGGGTAAGCTAAGGGAAGAATTGATGTATGAAGCTCACTTTACGAAATACTCAATTCACCCAGGAAGCACAAAGATGTACAAGGACATGAAAAAGCTGTTCTCGTGGTCGGGTATGAAGAAAGACATAGCACATTATGTAGCTAAATGTCAGACATGTGCCTTAGTAAAAGCTGAATGTCAGAAGCCCGAAGGTTTCCTGAAGTCGCTACCTATTCTGGAATGGAAATTTGACTACATTTCGGTGGATTTGGTGCACGATTTGCAGAGAACGATTCTGTTTGGGTGATCGTGGACCGGATGATGAAAGTGGCTCTCTTCATTCTGAGCAAGAGGGACAATTCAGTGGAAGTTTTGGCTAAACTTTATGTTGAACAAATTGTACGACTACACGGTGTGCCCCGTACCATCATAAGTGATCGAGATGGGCGCTTTACGTCAAATGACTACAGCCTAATCCACCAGTTGTTGGGGATAAAATTAAAATTCAGTACGGCCTTTCATCCTCAAACGGATGGCCAGACTGAGAGAACCAATAGAATAATGGAAGATATGCTCCGAATGTGTGCCTTGGATTTCGGGAAGAGGTGGGAAGACCATCTCTATATTGTAGAGTTCGCCTACAATAATAGCTATCAAGCTAGTATGCACATGGCGCCTTTTGAAACTTTGTAATGTAGGAAGTACCGTAAACTGTTAACTTGGGTGGAAATAGGCGAGTGATAATACGGTTTGCAGTCAATTTTATTAGGATATTTTCGTGGTTTTAAAGCAAATCATGTCTTGTAAAGTACTTATTTTGATTCCCCTTTGTATATATTTTTGTCGCTAATGCATTTTTTCTGCTTTTTGCAGGTTTTCACGGTTTTCAGCCGAATTTTGCTGTGACACGCCCCAAGGTCACACCCTATCAGGGCGTGTACCTAGGGCGTGTAACCCAGAGGAATGAAGCAATTGGTCCGAAACTGCATTCCGTGGAAACTTAGTGTACACGCCCTCTGTCACGCCCATGTCACATCCGACACGGGCGTGTTCTAGAGGCGTGTCCCCAGGTTCCGAGGAATCGCCGCAGCGCGCTCATTTTTCCCTCTCCACCGTTGCACCGAAAGTGTCACGCCCCAGGGTCACGCCTGACCCGGGCGTGACATATGGGCGTGTACTTCAGCAATTCCGCCCGTCACCTCCAGCATTCAATTTCAGCTCAACAAAGTCACGCCGCAAAGAACACGCCCCAGGTACACGCCCTACCAGGGCGTGACTTGTGGGCGTGTACCTCAACTACTTCGTTAGAATTCAATTCCTGCCCGAAAAAGTCGCGCTGAATGTGTCACGCCCCAGGGTCACGCCCGACCAGGGCGTGACAGGGGGGCGTGACCCGACCCGAAAAATTCTATAAATAGAGCCCAACTCTAAGGGTTCAGGGACACCTTTTGCTTTGAGAGGGGAGGTTCTGTCCTTTGTATTTTTGAACTTTTTAAGCATGTCTTTCCATTTTTAGTTCTTAGCTCTAGCTTTATGCTTTCCCTGTATTAGTTCCTAGCTTCGTTCTGTAGTATAATGTTAATGATAGTGTAGTTTACCTTTCCATGCACTTATAATCTCTGGTTTTCAGGTTGTAAGATCCCTGTTTCTATTAATAAAGCAGTGTTGTTTTCTTTTTCATTTCTACTCTATTTTCACTATTTTCTTCTACTCATCCCCCCTCTTCCACCTCACCATGATTAACTAATCCTCCATGTACTCGATCTTAATGATCCGAGGTTCGAGTGATTAGGTTATGATGCTTTGAATCTTACCTTTTCTTTTTTAGGGTTTAGCCTTGAATTACTCTTGATTTATCACGGGATGGAGGTATATCATCGATATATACTCTCCACCTTTGCTTTCATTCTGGGCTAGCCGAGAGGCCAAAAGTTTGAAATGAGCACTCAAGAGTAAAGGGAGTTGTTCGCACCCCTCGAGTGAGGCAGACGTTCAAATCTCCCGGATTGGAGTAAAATCCAATAGCGGGGTTCACCGCGTAAAGCGAGTTTTAGGCCTCTGATTTAGGCGAGAGTCGGTCGGACCTTCCTAAACTCAGTTAGGCACGGCCTTCGAGAGAAGCGTTTCAATATTCATGGAACCTCCATGGTCAAGGACATTTACCCTAATTAGCTTAGGTTTATTTATCGTATTTTTCTAACCACTCTTGCCGAGGTGATTTCTGATCGAGTGCATTTTCCCTTCATCGTTACTAAGCTTAAGTTAATCGCTCTTTTAGCACTCTTTATCTTTTCATGCAAGTAGCTCTCTTTCATTGCAAGTAGTTCTTTTCCTTTAGTACATTTAGCTTTCTTCTAAAAAACCTTATTTTTCCGTCGATAAAATAATAGATTTCGTGTGAGTAAGCTTACTCAACTGTTCCCGGATTTCAATACGACACTTGTGTCCACTAGCTGCATTTCGATAGGTATACTTGTCTTGTTGAATTGTTAGTTTGGTTATTTTCTCCTTACAGATATCTAAGAGACAATCAAGTTTTTGGCGTCGTTGCTGGGGAGGCAACGCTCGTTGATAAATTGAAAACGCGAATATATTAATTTTATCACTTCTCTTTCTCACCCTCCTTCTTAAAATTTTTCCGCCTACTCACTTGAGTTAAATGGCTGGATTTTCTTTAAGCAAGTGTGCGTATTTTTAATTTTTCTGCCTACTCACTTGAGTTAATTGGCTGGATTTTATTCAAGCAAGTGTGCGTATTTTATTTTTCCGCCTACTCACTTGAGTTAATTGGCAGGCTTTATTTCAGTAGAGTGTGTTTACTTTCTGTAGAGTGGGTGTGTTTTAATTTTCTGTCGAGTGCATGAGTGTAGGTTTTACTTTCCGCCTACTCACTCGGAGTTAAATGGCTGGATTTTAATTACCGCCTACTTAATAGAAACCCACATCACAAATTTTTCTACACCACCTAACTCTCTCGGAAAGGGCAAAGTGGCTCTAAATGCCACTATCTTGTCTAGTACCTTGCGAACCCTTCACCGGGTAGCCCTTGGGAAGTTCAGGAGTTAAAACATAAAAATCTATTTCAAAAAAAAAAAATTCGAACTTCATTAGCTCTTTTATTTTCTAGTCTTTCTTCTCCTCTCTTCTTCTAGTGTATGACCCGCAGAAGTCCGTCGGTTACTTTGGACCTGGACCACGAAATTGAGCGTACACTTCGGAGAAGATCGTGATTTCAAGGCCCTACTACCCAAGTGCCGGTTGAGGATTCCGAGTCATTTTCTACCTTAAGAATGGCAGAACCCAACGTGGAGGAAGCCGTACAAAGGCCTATGTCCTATTATGCACGACCGAATCTCGAGGGTACAGAATCTAGTATAGTTCGCCCTACAATAAATAATAATAATTTCGAACTGAAGCCTAGCATAATTCAAATGGTGCAGCAGTATGTGCAATTTGACGGGCTTCAAGATGAAGACCCGAACGCACACATAGCCAGCTTTCTTGAGATTTGTGACACCTTCAAGATAAATGGTGTCACAAATGATGCTATTAGGCTAAGATTATTTCCTTTCTCTCTTAGAATTAAGGCTAAGCAGTGGCTGAACACCATTCCTAAAAATAGCATAACTACTTGGACGCAATTAACTGAAAAATTTTTGGCCAAGTATTTTCCGCCTGATAAAACTGCAAAACTTAGGAATGACATTTCTGCCTTTGGAAAAATAGACTCTGAGACCCTTTACGAAACCTGGGAAAGATTTAAAGAATTATTAAGATGATGCCCACATCACGTTTTGCCTGTATGCTTACAGGTGCAGACGTTCTATAATGGGCTAAATCAAAGCACAAAGCAAATGATAGACGCAACTTCTGGCGGTACTTTAAACCATAAGACCCCGGAAGCAGCTCTTGAGCTGTTTGAAGACATGGCCATGAACACTTACCAGTGGAATGTGCCTAGGTCCCGCCCAAACAAACCTGCAGGTCTCTTTGAAGTGGACAACGTCTCCCAACTCGCACTGCAAGTTGAAATATTAAGCAAAAAAATTACGGAGATGACTGCTGCCTCCGCCCCTCAGGTATGGGAATCTGTAACTCCTCCCGCCGAACATTTGGATTATATAAATAATATGCCTAGAACTGCTTTTAATAATTTTTCTGCTGCGAATTATCATCCTCCTGGTTTTAATTTTCCGAATAGTTATAATCCTGCGTTAAGAAATCATCCGAATTTTTCGTGGAGCAATCCATCGAATGTTGTGCGCCCGCCACCGCAAAGTGATTTTTCTGCACCACCACCACCTCCTCAAAGTTTTCCAAAACCTCCAAATTTGGAGGAAGTGTTTTCAAAATACATGAATGCTAATGACGCTACGATTAGGACCTTAACCGGAAGTGTTAAAAATTTAGAAAATCAGGTAGGACAGCTCGCTAAAATGATTTCTGAGCGACCCGTAGGGTCTCTTCCTTCCAATACCGAGCCTAACCCGAGAGAGCAAGCGAAAGCTATAACTCTTTGGAGTGGGAAGAAAGTTCCCGGTATGATAAGTGAAGAGCCCGAGGCAATCTCCGCTTCCGCTTTAAAAAATCAAAGCTCCGTTCCCGTTTTAAAAATTCCACCCTCTGCCGAAGAAATTATCACTCCTATTTTAGAAAAACAACTCACTCCACCACCCACCTTTAAAAATAATCCATCCCCGCCATACCCTTCCGAACTTAATAAACAACGACAGGATGATCAATACACCCGTTTTTTAGAAATGTTTAAACAAATCCACATAAATTTGCCTTTCCACGAAGCCATATCCCAGATGCCTAAGTACGCAAAATACCATAAGGAGCTCCTAACCAACAAGAATAAGTTAGAGAACCTTTCTCATGTCACGTTAAATGCCGCGTGCTCGGCGGTTTTGACAAACGGATTACCGAAGAAAATCAGTGACCCGGGTAGTCTCTCTATCCTGTGTGTCTTTGGTGATCTCTTTGTCAAACACGCTTTAGCCGACATAGGTGCGAGTATTAATCTTATGCCCCTCTTGTTGTTTAAAAAGTTAGGAATTGGTAGTCTCAACCCCACACGCATGAGTATCCAGCTCGCCGACAGAGCAGTCAAATACCCGTTAGGAATAGTGGAAGACGTCCTAGTCAAAGTTGACAAGTTCATCTTCCCGGTGGACTTTGTCATTTTGGACATCGACGAAGACGTCGAGGTTCCCCTGATCCTTGGCCGACCCTTCCTTGCCACCTCCCGAGCTATCATTGACGTAAGCAATGGTAAGCTCTTCCTTCGAGTGGGCGACGATGAGCTAACTTTCTCTATCACCCCCTCGATGAAGAACACACTAGCTAATGATAACTCCTGTTTTTTCATGGATACCGTAAGTGAAGAATCCTTCTCTCACACCTCTGCTTTTGAAGAAGAATTTTCCAATTTTTGTTCCTCTCCTACTCCTCCAACTGAATCTCTACACCTAAGTGAAGAATCCTCCACCTGCCTTTCGGATTTTGAAAAAGAATTTTTTGATTTCTGTTCCTCTTCTACTTTTCCAACTGAATCGCTGCACGAAGCCGCCATGGCCGCTAGCAACACCCTTTTTAATTTTACATATTAAAAAGTGTACGAGGACATAGTTTTTGAAAAAGAACAAATTTCCAAAACCTCGTATGATGACCCCCCTACCTTGGAACTGAAAGAACTACCAGAGCACCTTCGATACGCTTTCTTAGAAAAGGACTCCAAGCTGTCTGTCATAATTTCGGCCTACCTCACGGATGCACAAAAGGATAAACTTCTTTCAATTTTACAAAAGCATCGCCAAGCTATTGCTTGGCAGATATTTGATATCAAGGGCATAAGCTCATCTTTCTGCACTCATAAAATCTTAATGGAAGATAATTCACGTAACTCTATACAACCTCAGCGCCGAATAAACCCAAAAATGAAAGACATAGTTAAGGGCGAGGTTATGAAATTGTTAGACGCAGGAATTATATATCCTATATCCGACAGTAAGTGGGTTAGCCCAGTACAGGTAGTACCAAAGAAGGGAGGGATAACGGTCGTAAGTAATGAAAATGTTGAATTAATCCCGACTAGGACGGTGACCGGATGGCGAATGTGTATAGATTACCGTAAGTTGAACGACACCACCCGCAAGGATCACTTCCCCTTGCCGTTCATTGATCAGATTTTAGAACGACTTTCCGGACATAGCTTTTATTGTTTTCTCGATGGCCTCTCGGGGTATCTTCAAATCCCCATCTCCCCCGAGGACCAGGAGAAAACTACGTTTACTTGTCCCTTCGGCACCTTCGCCTACCGAAGAATGTCGTTTGGATTGTGCAATGCGCCGGCTACATTCCAACGATGTATGCTCGCCATCTTTGACAAGTACGTAGAAAGCATTATGGAAGTTTTCATGGATGATTTCTCCGTGTTTGGGAATTCCTTCGATAGTTGCTTAGAGAACCTTGAAAAAGTCTTAGAGCGATGGGAAGAAACTAACCTTGCCTTAAATTGGGAAAAATGTCATTTTATGGTAAGGGAAGGGTTAGTTTTGAGACATAAAATTTTTGAAAGGGGTATTGAAGTAGACGTTGCGAAAATAAAAGTTATCGAGAAGCTGCCGCCACCTACGAACATAAAAGCTATAAGAAGTTTCTTGGGTCATGCGGGTTTCTACCGCCGCTTCATAAAGGACTTTTCCAAAATCACCAAGCCCCTTACCCATCTCTTAGAAAAAGACGCCCCATTCATCTTTGATGACCTCTGCCTAGCTGCCTTCAATTTAATAAAAGAAAAATTAGTTAATACCCCAATTATGATAGCTCCGGTGTGGGATCTTCCATTTAAGATAATGTGTGATGCGAGTAGTTATGCGGTGGGAGCCGTACTAGGTCAACGTATTTCCAAAAACTTCCACCACATTTATTACGCTAGTAAAACACTCACATCTGCACAGGAAAATTACACCACAGCCGAGAAGGAGCTCTTAGCTGTAGTATTCGCTTTTGAAAAATTTCGCCCTTATATTACTCTTTCGAAAATTATTGTTTTTACGGACCACTCGGCCCTCAAATATCTTCTCTCTAAAACGGATGCCAAGCCTCGCTTGATTCGCTGGGTCTTACTCCTCCAGGAGTTTGACTTAGAGATCCGTGATAAGCGAGGTGCCGAGAACTTGGCCGCCGACCACCTTTCGCGCCTAGACAACCCATTTATAGAACAATTAGACGAAAATTCTTTTCATTACTATTTCCCTGATGAGAAGCTGTTCATAATTAACACATCTACTTCTCCTTGGTTTGCCCGCATCGCCAACTATCTAGTGGCCCGTGTGCTCCCAAAAGAGTTTTCATCTCAGCAAAAGAAGAAATTCTTTTCTGAGCTGAAAAACTATTTTTGGGAGGACCCGCATCTTTTCAGAATTTGTGCCGACCAAGTAATCAGGAGGTGTGTTTCTTTTGATGAAGTATTAGATATTATTAAACATTTGCATGAAGAACCGACAGGTGGGCACTATCAAGCTGCTCGCACCGCTCACAAAGTGTTAAGCGCGGGTTTTTACTGGCCCACCCTGTTTAAAGACACGCATGCCTTTGTGAGTAGGTGTAATAGTTGCCAACGGTCGGGGAATATTTCGAATAAAAATGAAATGCCACAAAATTATTTCCTAGAGTGCGAAGTTTTCGACCTCTGGGGGATTGATTTTGTCGGCCCTTTTCCTTCTAGCTTCGGGAATAAGTACATTTTAGTTGCCGTTTATTATGTTTCGCGTTGGGCCGAAGCCCGAGCTCTTCCTACGAATGACGCCCGAGTCGTAGTTAATTTTCTAAAAAAATTATTTTCTCGATTCGGTACGCCGCGCGCTATCGTTAGTGATAGGGGTTCCCATTTCTGTAACGCACAATTTTCAAAAATCCTAACTAAATATGGCGTTACTCATAAGCTTTCCACTGCCTACCACCCCCAAATTAACGGACAAGTCGAAGTAGTCAATAGAGAAATAAAAAGAATTTTAGAAAAGACTGTTTCAACATCTAGAAAAGACTGGTCAGCCAAATTAGACGATGCTCTATGGGCCTAACGAACAGCGTACAAAACCGCCCTCGGATGTACGCCATATTGGTTGGTTTATGGAAAATCGTGTCATTTACCCGTCGAGTTAGAACACCGCACCTTTTGGGCCTTACGATTTTTAAACTTCGATCCCCACTCTGTCGGCGATTTTAGAAAATTTCAACTTAACGAACTCGACGAGTGGCGCTCTTACACATATGAAAATAACAGACTTTATAAAGAGCGGACGAAGCGTTTACACGATCGACATCTTAGGCACCCAAAAATCTTTAAGCCGGCCGACCAAGTGCTTCTTTTTAATTCTCGTTTACGTTTATTCCCTGGTAAATTAAAATCACGTTGGTCGGGGCCTTTTACTGTTTTAGAAGGCTTTTCTTATGGTACTGTTTTAATTTCCCACCCTGATAAGGGTACTTTCAAAGTGATTGTCAGCGTCTTAAACTGTATTTCTGTGATGATGTCAGTCTCAACCCTGTTAACTCTATCTTTCCGGTCCTGACATTTGATTAATCTGCACTTTATTTTACTCACAAACTTTGACCTTTATTCGAACTTTATTTTTAAACAATATTTGGGACAATCTTATTTTGATGCGTCGAGCTCAAACGACGCTTTAAACAAAGGGCGCTCTTGTGAGGCAACCCAAGTTATCTTTTTTTGTTTTCTTTATTTTACACTTTTTGCCCCGAATGGCTCCGGCAAGCTGAAACTTCTGCGATCGCCTGCTCCAACGGTTCTGAATCCATGACAAAGTCCACCAGACGATGTTTCCTGAAGATCCACAGCACACGCATAGAGGAACGGCATCACTCAGCTTTCCCTGCAACATAAAACCGGGGAAGTACCTGTTTTTCAATTCTGTCTTTCATTTCTGTACTTTACTTTTCTCTTGTTCTCCGACCTCCTTCTCCATTGAGTACAATGTAGATTTTAAGCTTGGGGGATGAGTTCCTCCTTTTTGCTTTTTGTAAATATCCAAAAAATTAAAAAAAAATTAATTTAAAAAAAATTCAAAAAAATTCAAAAAAAAATTATTATATATATAGCTGCATTTTGGTATTTCAATAAGTACAACATGTTTATGTTTTGTTTTTCTCAAACTTCTTTATAAACAACGTAGTTAATTATAATTTTTCTAATCATTCTTTTTAATCATATTTCACAAGTAAAATGTTGGTCATGCTGTGTTTCTAATTCACGGTAGCATGTTAAGGTAAAATATTTCTCTAAAACGTGCATTTCTATTATGGTTTTCCGTTCATTATTTTCTTTACTTTCTCTAAAAATTTATCATTCATTATTTTCCTTTTCGTCTTTAGATAATTTTTGTAAGAACAAATTTTGAATAACGTAGTAGATATGAACGATCCAAGTCACATATTATTTTTATTTTCAAGATAATTTCATCAATCTTCTTTTATTATCTCGAACTTGCTTTTTGAAATTTATCGACTCTATGTTTTAAATAAATTTAAAAAAAAGCGTGAAAATGATTTAGGCCATTTTTGTTTACGTTTGAGCTTTCCTGTCAACCTAAAATCTTTTACCACTAGTTAGCCGCTTTTGAGCCTTTTTTCCAAATTCATTTGATAACTCCACACAGCATTTCATTTTCACCAAAGCCCAAATTCCTACCTATCTAATCACGCTAATTTTTTTTTGATAGGAAATTTTGTGTTATCTTTGGAGGAATTGTTGAAAAAAGTGTACTCAAAAGCAATGTATTGAAAAAAAAGAGAGAAAAAAATGAATGAAAATAATAATAATAATAAGAGATAAATAATCATAAAGAAAAAAAATAAATTTATTTATACATATTTTGTTTAAAATAAATTTATTTTTTTTGAAACTTGTTGTTTTGGTTTAGTGTGATTTTTAAGCCTCCATGTTTATATTTGAATTCCACTCCTATTCATATTCCTAAACCAAACGTTTCGGTCCTATTAAGTCCTTTTGATTCACGCCCTTTTTTCATTTTATTTAACAACTAAGAAAATAAGAAAAGTAAATCAGTTTTAGTTTTGGATTTAAACTTAGATTTTTGTTATTTAATTGATATAATTTTAATGCGTTGCTTGGATCTAGTAATAACTCAATACGTTTTTTTCATTTTCATTGCCCTTCTTAAATCTATTTAAAGAATTTCATCAAAATTCTGGATGATTTATTTTTATTAAGTAAAGTTTATAAAAGTTAAATCATACCAAAATAATTGTTTTAGATTTACGTTTTACATTCTCCCTACCTAGAATTTCGCGTAGTACTTGTGTAAGTATGATTAAAACTTTTTGAATTAGTCACTTTTATGATTAGCTAGTCTTTATATCTTTGCTTGGGGACAAGCAAAACTTAAGCTTGGGGGAATCTGATAATACGGTTTGCAGTCAATTTTATTAGGATATTTTCGGGGTTTTAAAGCAAATCATGTCTTGTAAAGTACTTATTTTGATTCCCCTTTGTATATATTTTTGTCGCTAATGCATTTTTTCTGCTTTTTGCAGGTTTTCATGACTTTCAGCCGAATTTTGCTGTGACACGCCCCAAGGTCACGCCCTACCAGGGCGTGTACCTAGGTCGTGTAACCCAGAGGAATGAAGCAATTGGTCTGAAACTGCATTCCGTGGAAACTTAGTATACATGCCCTCTGTCACGCCCGTGTCACATCCGACACGGGTGTGTTCTAGAGGCGTGTCCCGAGGTTCCGAGGAATCGCCGAAGCGCGCTCGTTTTTCCTGCTCCACCGTCGTACCGAAAGTGTCACGCCCCAGGGTCACGCCTGACCTGGGCGTGACATATGGGCGTGTACTTCAGCAATTCCGCCCGTCACCTCCAGCATTCAATTTCAGCTCAACAAAGTCACGCCGCAAAGAACACGCCCCAGGTACACGCCCTACCAGGGCGTGACTTGTGGGCGTGTACCTCAACTACTTCGTTAGAATTCAATTCCTGCCCGAAAAAGTCGCGCCGAATGTGTCACGCCCCAGGGTCACGCCCGACCAGGGCGTGACAGGGGGCGTGACCCGACCCGAAAAATTCTATAAATAGAGCCCAACTCTAAGGGTTCAGGGACACCTTTTGCTTTAAGAGGGGAGGTTCTGTCCTTTGTATTTTTGAACTTTTTAAGCATGTCTTTCCATTTTTAGTTCTTAGCTCTAGCTTTATGCTTTCCCTGTATTAGTTCCTAGCTTCGTTCTGCAGTATAATGTTAATGATAGTGTAGTTTACCTTTCCATGCACTTGTAATCTCTGGTTTTCATGTTGTAAGATCCATGTTTCTATTAATAAAGAGTGTTGTTTTCTTTTTTGTTTCTACTCTATTTTCACTATTTTCTTCTACTCATCCCCCCTCTTCCACCTCACCATGATTAACTAATCCTCCATGTAATCGATCTTAATGATCCGAGGTTCGAGTGATTAGGTTATGATGCTTTGAATCTTACCTTTTCTTTTTTTAGGGTTTAGCCTTGAATTACTCTTGATTTATCACGGGATGGAGGTATATCATCGATATATACTCTCCACCTTTACTTTCATTCTGGGCTAGCCGAGAGGCCGAAAGTTTGAAATGAGCACTCAAGAGTAAAGGGAGTTGTTCGCACCCCTCGAGAGAGGCAGACGTTCAAATCTCCCGGATTGGAGTAAAATCCAATAGCGGGGTTCACCGCGTAAAGCGAGTTTTAGGCCTCCGATTTAGGCGAGAGTCGGTCGGACCTTGCTAAACTCAGTTAGGCATGGCCTTCGAGAGAAGCATGTCAATATTAATGGAACCTCCACGGTCAAGGACCTTTACCTTAATTAGCTTAGGTTTATTTATCGTATTTTTCTAACCACTCTTGCCAAGGTGATTTCTGATCGAGTGCATTTTCCCTTTGAAAGGGGAAACTAGATCTGATATACTCTAGAGGGGGGTGAATAGAGTATATGG
This sequence comes from Platanthera guangdongensis, assembly GCA_039583875.1. Classification (NCBI taxonomy): domain Eukaryota; kingdom Viridiplantae; phylum Streptophyta; class Magnoliopsida; order Asparagales; family Orchidaceae; genus Platanthera; species Platanthera guangdongensis. Next base: position 80,184,183 of record CM077164.1, on the reverse strand, counting down.
TGCTTTTTGAACACAAAGAAAAACTTTTGCAAAGCTTTACAACAATTATTGTAATGAGTGTGAGCAGGGAAGCAGAAATAAAACTAATCACAAAACTAAGCTATGCAGAGACTAAGCACAAGAAAATCTAGGCCAGAAACAAAAAGAAAACATGCAGAACCAGATGACACAAGGAATTATAGTGGTTCCCCAAACTTGGGTATATCCACTCTTCTACCACCCTAGGTAGGAATCCACTGCAGGATGAGTTGATCAGGTGTCCTGGGCACCAATGAGCTTTTGATAAGGTGCTCAAAAACCAAATCAGATTTTTTGATCAGGTGTCTTGCCACCAATGAGCTTTTGACAAGGTGCTCAAAAACCAGATTCAAACTTTTGAAGGGAGTTTGAAAAACCCTTTACAGAGTGGGGGTGAGAGAGTGATGGCAGTCTTCTCTTTCTCAATCAACTGAGAAGACTAAGTGGATTGATGTCAAAGCTCCCCCTGAGTCCTTGATCTTCAGGAAGATGAGCTTTGCTGAGGGTGATAGGCCTTCAAAGATCGATCTCCAGCAAAAGATGATTTCAGCAAGCTGAAATGTTGAGTGTCTGGAGTCTTGAAATGATATTGGCCTTGAACACTTTGAGAGCTGAAGAGATCTGAAGATTTTTGAAAGTTTGATCTCTCTGATTAGTGTTCTTCAGAATTCTTGTTGACAGAATATTTTGAAAGAGTCTCTGTATTCTGAGTTGTGTGTCCTCTTCTTGTCAAACTCTTTTTTTTTTGTTCTTCTCTATATTGATTCAAAAAACATTCTGTCCTTTATTCTCTGTGCCAGAATAGAATATCACTCTGTCAAAGATAGTCGTTGGTCTGCATTGATTACAGCCTTAATTGCATAATTTCTTCTGAAGGAAAGTCCACTGAATTGTTCCTTGAAAAATCCCTTGAAACTTGCTCCAGAAGTAAATGAAAACGGCTGGCAGATCTTCTGAATTAAATGTAGAATAACTTCTATCTGATTTAAATTTGAATTCTGAAAGATAACTGAAATCGTCGAACTGAGCTCTGCTATCGTCGAGCTGAGCTCAGCGAACTGGAAAATCCAAGTAGCAAGATAATCGTTGATCTGAGCTCAAAGATCGTCGAACTGAGCTCAGAGATAAGGATCCAATGCAGAGTTAAAATCGTCGACCTGAGCTCAGCGATCGTCGAATGGAGTTCGACGATATTGCGAAGTTGAGCTCAGCGATCGTCGAGTGGAGCTCGACGATATTATGAGGTTGTGCTCAGCGATCGTCGAATGGAGCTCGACGATCTGTCGAAGTTGAGCTAGACGATCGTCGACCGGAGTTCGACGAATCGTCGTGCTGAGCTCGACGATTAGACTTGGTCTACAGAAAAACTTGGTCTTCAGGGCAGCTTCCAATCCTAGACTTCTAACCCTTAGACTCAATTCTAATTGACCTACTAAGCTATACAGAAGGTCAAACACAGATTCTAAGAGACATAGTGATCCTGACCCAAATTAGTAATAGGGTGTTCCAACAATCTCCCCCTATTTGGGTTAGGATTACTATTTACAGACTTTGGAAAAATCAAATAACATCATACAATCAGAAAAACATGAAAACAATAGCAGACATTGCAGAAACATCACAGATATATATATGTAGCATCCAGATAGCAGTTCAGAAAATCCAAAGATTGTCACCTTACAGAGTTACTTCTTCTCTTTGCCTTTCACCATTTTGATTTCTCTGTTAGGATTCAGGGCTTCTTGTTTGGATCTAGTATCATCAGCTGCACCCAAATATGTTTGCTTTGAAGTCCTGGGAACCACTGCAGCTGGATGCAACTCCATGTATCTGTCTGCATCAAAGAACTTGCTGGAGGCATATCTTTCTAATTCTTTCTGTCTTTGTTCTGACATTGTAGAAATATTAGAGGTGTCCAGGCCTTGCTCTCTGGCTTTCTTTATCTGGTCTAATGCAGCCAACTTCTTCATCCTAGCAGTCCAAGCAACAGGATTCTTCTCAGGGTCCTCAAATGGTACAGGTGGCTCATACCTGTTGGAAGAATTATCTTGAGGAGTCCTGGCAGTCACAGTTTCTTTGAGCTTATAGGGGAATGGACCAGAAGAAGTATCAGATGAAGCATGTCCTCCCCTGGAGTAAGGATGCTGCATGGAATGCCCTTTAGAATAAACTTGAGTCTCTCTTTGATTTCCCCTATATCCTCCCCTCCTAGAGTAAGAGCCCCTAGAATGGCTTTCCCTTTGATAGGTTCTAGCATGGGGTTGGTAGGGAGCCTGGCTTCTAGATGGGGATTGGCTTGCAGAGCTGCCACCTGCACCTGCATCAGGTGGAGGTGGTGGAGGAGGATGAGGGTGCTTGAACTGGGAGGAGCCCTTCTCATACTTCCTTTTCTTCTTCATTGCTTTTAGCTGATTTTTAGAGAACTGCATCCAATGTTCAGTAATTGGGCAGTTGTGCAGAATATAGTATGGAATATCATTATCATCTTTTACTTTGGCAGGTGGAACCCTTTTCATTGCCTTACTTCTTGCCTTCCTTTTCCTTGCAATGGTGGCAGAAGAATCATCAGAGGCAGTGTTGTAGTCATCAGATTCAGAGCTCTGAGCATCATATAAAGCATCAATCCTCTTCATCAAATCTTCTTTCAGTTGAACAGCAGCAGATGGGGCAGAAGCAGAGGGAGCAACAGAAACAGATACAGCAGCAGATGTAACAATAGATACAGGGGCAACAGCAGAAACAACACTGGTTACTTCAGGAATGATGGCAGCAGCAGCTTCAGAAACAACAACAAAATCTTCAGCAGGCTCAAAAACAACAGCCTCTGTCATCAGAAAATCCTGGGATGTGGGCTCATCAGAAATAATTTGAATTTCAGCAGCAGTTGGAACATTTTCTTCAGCAGCAGCAAAGACAGTTTCAGAAGCAGATACAGCCTTTTCTTCATCAGCAGCAGCAGCAGTCATCACTGAGAGTACAAAAGAGGAAAGAATGTTGGGGTCACAGCCAGAGAGAGGCACCAGAGCCTTGGACAGATCTTCTGGGGGCTGGACAGCATTTGGCTCTGGGAGGTAGCTGTAATATGCAGTATCAAATGCAGAGAGCAAAGACCTTAGGTCTATTGCTAAGACTGGAGTAGGAGCCTGAACTGGAGCAGCAGCAACAGGAGCAGCAGATACAAACACAGCAGCAGCAGCAGCAGTAACAACAGCAGGAGCAGAAGCAGCAGCAACAGCAGTATGAAGGTTGGCTTCATAGGGCATTGGCGCCGTCTGGGATGTGGGCTCATCAGAAACAATTTGAATTTCAGCAGCAGTTGGAACATTTTCTTCAGCAGCAGCAAAGACAGTTTCAGAAGCAGATACAGCCTTTTCTTCATCAGCAGCAGCAGCAGTCATCACTGAGAGTACAAAAGAGGAAAGAATGTTGGGGTCACGGCCAGAGAGAGGCACCAGAGCCTTGGACAGATCTTCTGGGGGCTGGACAGCATTTGGCTCTGGGAGGTAGCTGTAATATGCAGTATCAAATGCAGAGAGCAAAGACCTTAGGTCTATTGCTAAGACTGGAGTAGGAGCCTGAACTGGAGAAGCAGTAACAGGAGCAGCAGATACAAACACAGCAGCAGCAGCAGCAGTAACAACAGCAGGAGCAGAAGCAGCAGCAACAGCAGCATGAAGGCTGGCTTCATAGGGCATCTCCCCCTACCTGGATGCAGATACCTCTGTATCAAGGCACACTACTGGAGGTGCTGCTTGAGGAAGGAGAGAGGAAAGCCTGGCAGAGAGGGCTGCCATTGACAAGTGTAGAGGAGCCAAGGAGGTCTCCAAGAGGAGGGAGAGCCTGGGGGCAATCAGCTCATACAACTTGTCAGCAAGGGCTGAGAAATCTACTTGCTCAAGAAGAGGAGCAGAGGTAGATGGTATTGGGATGGCTGAGGAAGCTGGAAGTGGAGGGCTGAATGGTGGAATGAATGGCTCAGGAGAGGGGATTGTGGAGATGGAGGACAGGGGGATGGATATGGAGGGAGTGAATGTGGGTTGGTCAATGATGTGGTGGAGAAGATCTTGGAAAGATGTTGAAGAGAATGGTAATTTTGGAGGAGAAGAGGGGGAATCATCCATGTAGGATTCATCCAGAAGTGTGAAGGATGGTATGGATGGAGATGAGGTGACATCTGGTGGTGGATATGAGAATAATGGGTGGAATTGGTCTACTGGAGGTGATGAAATTGTTGTTGGAGATGGAATAGATGTTGGAGATGGGCTGGAGATTGTAATGGTGGATGGAGCTGGAGTGGTGGATGGAATAGGTAGGGTTGGACTTGGAGGAGGAGGAGAAGCAGCACTAGCAGCAGGCAGGTCTTCTGCAGGAGCAGAGACCTGGGGGGGAGTGACTCTTTGAGTCCTGGTGCCTGAAGGAGCAGTTGAAGAGGGCCTGCTGGGTTTGCTAATTTGCCTGTCCCACTTCCCAAATAGGGCACAGGTGAGTCTCTTGGAGTCATTGATGTGCACTCCAGAGGAGACCAGCAGAGCAGGGCACCTTGCCTGAAGGAAAACTTCAAGAATTCTTCCAAAATTTACAAAGGTTTTATTAATCTTCTTCTTTATCATGTCAAAGAAGACCTCTCCCCAGTTTAAGCTTTTCCTATCTACCAGAGCTCCCATGAGGCAGAGCTGATGTCTGGAGATGGTATCATGTGCAGAATGCTTTGCCAACAGCACCTTGCCTACAACATCAGCTAGAAACCTGTATTCAACTGACAAGTTCCTCTTAAACAACTTGCTAGGGTTTCCCTCTGGATGACCCATCCTGGCAAGTATATCAGAAAATTCCTCTCCAGATAGTTCAGCAGTGTCTTCACCATTTCTCAAGCCAAAAACCTCTGTTAAAACTGTTGGGGTCAGAGGTACCTGGGTTCCAGCAATAGATCCAACTATGGTGTTGTTGTCTAGATTGTGAGCAGTATAGACCCATTCTTTTATTTCATCTGAGGCAAGTTTGATTCTTGTGGTCATGAGGGCAGACAAATGCTGATCCTTGAATAAACTCAGGATGTCCTGGAAGATTTGATCAGTGGTGTTGAAGGAGTCCAGATCAATGTCAAATCCTGCATCAAACTTCATTGTGGCGAGGACAGCAACTGAGACGGCCATGGTACCTGCAAAAACTTAACAAACAAACCGAACAAGCGTAGAACTGTTTGGAGGGAAGAAAATTCTTGCAGAGAAATTGAAAGCGCAAGAGAGAACGACGGCGAAAAATGAGTTTTATATTAGGGTTCGACGCAGAATTGGAAAGATCGTTGAACTCAGTTCGACGATCGAGGCTTCGAAAGGAATCTGAAGAAACTCCAACATCGTCGATCTCCGTTCGACGATCTGGAAAGGCGTCGAGCTCCGTTCGACGATCGTTCAGTGAACAAAATCGTCGAGCGCCGTTCGACGATCGTTGACCGGAAGAGATAGTTCATACTATCTGAGGGGCATTGAACTCAGTTCGACGATTCTGGAAATCGTCGAACTCCGTTCGACGATCTTTGGGGAAATCATCGAGCGCAGTTCAGAGATCAGAAAATCCTAGACATTAAGAAAAATCAGAATTTTGCCTAGTCTTGGTCAATTTTTAGCTTTCAAAATCTTGGGTATTAATTAAGACTTCCTCCATCTAACATTCCTAACTGATTTAGGAAGAAAGTGTGTTTCTTTTCATCCAAAGGCTTGGTGAAAATATCTCCCCTTTGTAAATCAGTTGGGATATATTGCAGTTCAATTTTATTCTTTTCAACATTGTCCCTTAAGAAGTGATGCCTAATCTCTATGTGTTTTGTCCTACTATGGAGGACTGGATTTTGAGCTATGGAAATAGCACTTGTATTGTCACAAAAGATTTTTGACTTCTCTAAGTTGTAACCATAGTCTAGGAGTTGATTTTGAATCCACAGTATTTGTGAACAACAACTACCTGCAGCCATATATTCAGCTTCAGCAGTTGAAGTTGACACAGATGTTTGTTTCTTGCAAAACCAAGAGACAAGTCTATCACCAAGGAACTGACAAGTTCCACTGGTGCTTTTCCTGTCAATTCTGCATCCAGCATAATCAGCATCAGAGAATCCAGTTAACTCAAATGCTGAATCTTTTGGATACCAGAGACCTAGATTTGGACAACTTTTAACATACCTGAGAATCCTTTTTACTAATGTTAGGTGTGACTCTCTAGGGCTAACTTGGAACCTAGCACATATACATGTAGCAAACATTATATCTGGCCTACTGGCTGTAAGATACAGTAGAGAGCCAATCATTGCTCTATATGTTGTCTGATCAACTGGTTTCCCATGTTCATCAGCATCCAATACAGCATTGGTAGGCATGGGTGTTTTAATACAAGATGCCTCAGACATGCCAAATTTCTTAACCAGCTCATTAGCATATTTGGTTTGAGAAATAAAGATGCCTTCAGCATGTTGTTTGACTTGCAATCCTAGGAAGAAGGATAGCTCACCCATGCTACTCATCTCAAATTTAGAATGCATTAGGTTAGAAAACCTTCTGCACAATTTTGAGTCAGTAGAACCAAAAATGATATCGTCTACATAAATCTGTACTAGTAGGGTATGGGACTTATGGGTTCTAATAAAAAGAGTTTGGTCTACTCTACCCCTGATAAAACCATTTTTCAAGAGAAAGCATGCTAGGGTCTCATACCATGCTCTAGGAGCTTGCTTGAGACCATATAATGCTTTATTTAATCTAAAAACATAATCAGGATAAGTTGGAGAGATAAAACCTGGAGGTTGTCTGACATAGACTTCCTCTTTGATGTCTCCATTTAAGAAGGCACTCTTGACATCCATCTGATAAACCTTGAAGCCTTTGTGAGCTGCATAAGCTAAAAATATCCTGATGGCTTCTAATCTTGCAACAGGTGCAAAGGTCTGGTCGTAGTCAATTCCTTCTTCTTGAGAATATTCTTGGGCAACTAGCCTTGCCTTGTTCCTTATTATTACTCCTTGATCATCCAGTTTGTTTCTGAATACCCATTTTGTTCCAACAATGGAATGATCCTTTGGCTTTGGCACTAGTTCCCATACTTTGTTCCTCTCAAATTGATGCAACTCCTCTTGTATGGCAATGATCCAGTGTGGATCTTGCTCTGCATCTTGAATGGACTGAGGTTCAATTTGAGAAAGGAAGCAGGTGTGCAACAGGTTTTGGTTGACCTGATTTCTGGTTTGCACACCAGCTGAGATTTCTCCAATTATCTGGGAAATTGGATGGTCTCTTGATGTTACTAAATCAACAGGGGGTGTTGATTGTTCACCAACCTGTGTTGTTGTTTCCTCTTGTGGTACAACAACTGGCTCTTCAAGCTGAGCTTCAATGTGTTGAGCATTCCCTTCATCTTCACTGCTTTCATCCTCTTTTGCAACCTGTAACTTGTTCATATCTTCAACTAGAGAGTGTTCCTGCAAAGGTTCTATGGTAGAAGAAATCTTCTCCTTGAAAGACATGTTAGTTTCATCAAAAGAAACATGAACAGATTTCTCAATTTTCAATGATGATTTATTATAAACCCTATAGGCCTTGCTGATCATGGAGTATCCCAGAAACACTCCTTCATCAGCTTTGGCTTGAAATTTTGCTAAATATTTCTTATCATTATTGTGAATATAGCAAATGCAACCAAAAATTCTGAAATAGTCAACTTTAGGTTTCTTCCCTTTGAGTAATTCATAGGGAGTTTTTCCCTTCAGTTTATGTATCAAACTTCTGTTCAGCACATAGTTGGAGGTGTTCACTGCCTCTGCCCAAAAGGATAGAGGTAGATGAGCATCTGACAACAATGTAGTGGCAGATTCAATAAGGGTTCTATTTTTCCTTTCAGCTACCCCATTTTGTTGAGGAGTTCTAGGAGCTGAGAAAGTGTGCCTGATCCCTTCACTCTGACAGAACTCTTGCATAAGAAGAGAATCAAACTCTGTCCCATGATCACTTCTGATCAGGGCAATGTGAGTATTGAACTCAATCTGTATACATTTGAGAAACTCTGTCAGACACTTAAAGTTATCAGACTTCTTCCTTAGAAAGAACACCCAAGTGAATCTAGAGAAGTCATCCATAATTACTAAAGTGTAGGATTTCCCTCCTAGGCTTTGTACTGTGATGGGTACAAATAGATCCATGTGTAACAGATACAATATCCTAGGTGAATCACTCTTATTAAGTGACTTAAAACTGTTTTTAGTTTGCTTGCCTAATTGACAAGCCTTGCATAGTCCTTCCTTCTTGTAGGGGCCAGAAGGTAGTCCTCTAACAAGGTTGTCCTTGGAGAGCCTAGCAATAGTTCTAAGGTTTAGGTGTCCTAATCTCTTATGCCATAAAACATTTGGTCTACACACTGAATTAAATAAACAGATATCTATAGAAGTTGAAAGAAAATCTACTAGGTAGATGTTACCTTTCCTTTTACCTGTCAACACAGTTGTGTTGTCCTCTAACTTGATTTTGCATAAGGTTTTGCTGAAGGTCACCTGGTAGCCTTCATCACATAGCTGACTGATGCTGATTAGGTTGTGCTTCAGTCCTTCCACATATGCTACCTTCTTGATGGTTACTGAACCAATCTGGACTGCACCATATCCTTTAGTTTGTCCAAAGTTGGAATCACCAAAGATAACTTTGGGTCCAAGCTTGGCTCTAAAGGAATTGAGGTTGTCCTTGTTCCCTGTCATGTGCTTAGAGCACCCACTATCCAAATACCATTGCTGGTTAGATGTTGGATAGGTCTTCACCTGTACATAAAGAAATTTACTTGTTTTTGACCCAGTTTACCTTGGGCCTAGGTTGATAACCTCTAAATTCAGAAATGAAGGACATCCCTGGCTGACTCTTATATCCTTCAGGATGATATCTCCTTGGAGGTATAATCCATTCAGTATAAGGGTTAAAGGTTTGGGATGAAAAACCCTCAGGATTCAATTTTGACTTGCCTTTGAAAAAATTTCCAGAGCTCTGACCTCTGTTCGACGATCTTGGAGCTGCGTTCGACGATCGTGGGTCAGATCGTCGAGCTCTGTTCGACGGTCGACTATGGCTGAGGTCAGGTATATGGGATCGTCGACCAGCGTTCGACGATCTGGGCTGAGATCGTCGATCAGCGTTCGACGATTTGTCCTAAGATCGTCGAGCTGCGTTCGGCGATCGTCGATCTTCATTCGGCGATCGTCGATCTCCGTTCGACGATTTGTGCTGGACTTTAGTTTTATGAGGCAGATCAGAATTTTTCCTGGCAACCTCTACAACTCCCTTTCCCTTGTCAGAAATGAACTTGATAGGAGTTGTTAGAATAATAGGTTGGCTGGATGAGGCACCCAAGCCCAGTGTACTGTTGAATCTTGAGTTCACTGTGCTTGTGATGTCCATCAGCTTGAGGCTTCTCCCATTGAGAGATTCTTCAAGCTTCTTGGCCTCAGAGAGCTCACTTTTCAATGTAGCTATCTGTTCCCTATAGTTCTCCAACTCCTGAGAGAGTTTGAGGTTTTCTGATTTTAAAACATTTTGTTCAGATAATTGATTTCTGAGAGAGATGATCTCTTTCTCAGACTTTAGCAGGTCTAAACATAGTGCTTTAAATTCAGGTTTAAAATCTTCTGAAGTAAAATCAAAAGAGCTGATTACCTGATCTTCTTCAGGTTGAGTCTCTGAGTCTGACTCTGACTCCTCTTCCTCTGAGTTGTGTTGTGAGGCATTGATTGCCATCATGCAGAACTCCTTTTCCTCTGCATCATCCTCATCATCACTGGAGCTGGAAGAGGCTTCTGACTCCTCTTCAGTCTCACTCCAGGATTCAGCAACAAATCCTTTCCTTGTATGCTTATTTTTGCTGGAAGAGGGTTTGCTATTGCCACTCCTTTTGGAGTCTTTCTCCTTTCTTCTTTCTTTTCTGTCCCTTCTGTCCTTGTTCTTGTTTTCTGGACAGTCAGGAACTATATGCCCTGGTTTCCTGCAACCAAAGCAAATAATGTCTTTGTTATTGCCAATGGACTTGTCATACCTTGGCTTGTCCTGCTCCTTGTATGATCTTCTTCTGAAGTCCTTTCTGGCCATCTTATAGAATCTTTTGGCCAGCAAGCTGAGAAGTTCATCATTGCCTGTTCCTTTTTCTTCAGGCAGATCTTCAGTTGCCTTGAATGCTATAGTCTTCTCCTTTCTTGTGGCTGGTGAAGCAGCCTTCTGTTCTTCCTCTCTGTTCTTGATGAGTAGCTCATAAGATTTGAGCTTACCCAACAAGGCTTCAGTGGTGATCTCATTCAGACTTCTGGCATCTTTAATTGGCCAGATTCTTGAATCCCAAGTGCTGGGGAAGCACATTAGGATCTTGTCATTGAGTTCTGTCAGTGAGATCTCTTTGTCTAATGTCCTCAGTTCACTGACAATTAGACTCAGTCTGTTGTACATGTCTCCCACTGACTCAGTTTCTCCCTTCTTGAAGTTCTCATATTGGGAGATGAGATGGGATCTTCTGTCCTTTCTCTCATCAGCTGAACCTGAAACTATTTCTGAGAGCTTGTCCCAAATCTCCTTGGCTGAATTACATTCAGCTACCTTTTGAAAAAAGTCATCTGACATTGTCTGAGCTAGAATGTTCATTGCCTTGGCATCAGCTACTTTCCACTTTTTGATGTCAGCATCTGTTCCTGATGGAGGTGGAACAGCATTTGTGCTTGTGCTTTCTGGGGGTCTTGGACACACTGTCAAAACAGAATTAAAAATATCTTCGTCAATAGAATTCATGTAGAGTCTAATCCTTGCTTTCCAAAGTGCAAACTTTGACAGATTGCACACTGGAGGTCTGGTGCTAGCATAATCTTTGTTTTGGGCCATGATTTGTGCAAACTAAATCTAATAATAAAATATAACAGAAGGATCTAGTTTGGGATCTTGGGGTTCAGGTGTTAGCCTGTACAACCAAACATATATGGTATATTTAACCAACCTCCCTCTGATACCAATTGAAAGGGGAAACTAGATCTGATATACTCTAGAGGGGGGTGAATAGAGTATATGGTGCTTTTTGAACACAAAGAAAAACTTTTGCAAAGCTTTACAACAATTGTTGCAATGAGTGTGAGCAGGGAAGCAGAAATAAAACTAATCACAAAACTAAGCTATGCAGAGACTAAGCACAAGAAAATCTAGGCCAGAAACAAAAAGAAAACATGCAGAACCAGATGACATAAGGAATTATAGTGGTTCCCCAAACTTGTGTACATCCACTCTTCTACCACCCTAGGTAGGAATCCACTGCAGGATGAGTTGATCAGGTGTCCTGGGCACCAATGAGGTTTTGATAAGGTGCTCAAAAACCAAATCAGATTTTTTGATCAGGTGTCTTACCACCAATGAGCTTTTGACAAGGTGCTCAAAAAACAGATTCAAACTTTTGAAGGGAGTTTGAAAAACCCTTTACAGAGTGGGGGTGAGAGAGTGATGGCAGTCTTCTCTTTCTCAATCAACTGAGAAGACTAAGTGGATTGATGTCAAAGCTCCCCCTGAGTCCTTGATCTTCAGGAAGATGAGCTTTGCTGAGGGTGATAGGCCTTCAAAGATAGATCTCCAGCAAAAGATGATTTCAGCAAGCTGAAATGTTGAGTGTCTGGAGTCTTGAAATGATATTGGCCTTGAACACTTTGAGAGCTGAAGAGATCTGAAGATTTTTGAAAGCTTGATCTCTCTGATGAGTGTTCTTCAGAATTCTTGTTGACAGAATATTTTGAAAGAGTCTCTGTATTCTGAGTTGTGTGTCCTTTTCTTGTCAATCTCTTTTTTTTTGTTTGTTCTTCTCTATATTGATTCAAAAAACATTCTGTCTTTTATTCTCTGTGCCAGAATAGAATATCACTCTGTCAAAGATAGACGTTGGTCTGCATTGATTACAGCCTTAATTGCATAATTTCTTCTGAAGGAAAGTCCACTGAATTGTTCCTTGAAAAATCCCTTGAAACTTGCTCCAGAAGTAAATGAAAACGGCTGGCAGATCTTCTGAATTAAATGCAGAATAACTTCTATCTGATTTAAATTTGAATTCTAAAAGATAACTGAAATCGTAGAACTGAGCTCTGCTATCGTCGAGCTGAGCTCAGCGAACTGGAAAATCCAAGTAGCAAGATAATCGTCGATCTGAGCTCAAAGATCGTCGAACTGACCTCAGAGATAAGGATCCAATGCAGAGTTAAAATCGTCGACCTGAGCTCAGCGATCGTCGAATGGAGTTCGACGATATTGCGAAGTTGAGCTCAGCGATCGTCGAGTGGAGCTCGACGATATTATGAGGTTGTGCTCAGCGATCGTCGAATGGAGCTCGACGATCTGTCGAAGTTGAGCTAGACGATCATCGACCGGAGTTCGACGAATCGTCGTGCTGAGCTCGACGATTAGACTTGGTCTACAGAAAAACTTGGTCTTCAGGGCAGCTTCCAATCCTAGACTTCTAACCCTTAGACTCAATTCTAATTGACCTATTAAGCTATACAGAAGGTCAAACACAGATTCCTAGAGACATAGTGATCCTGACCCAAATTAGTAATAGGGTGTTCCAACACCCTTCATCGTTACTAAGCTTAAGTTAATCGCTCTTTTAGCTCTCTTTATCTTTTCATGCAAGTAGCTCTCTTTCATTGCAAGTAGTTCTCTTCCTTTAGTACATTTAGCTTTCTTCTAAAAAGCCTTATTTTTCCGTCGATAAAATAATAGATTTTGTGTGAGTAAGCTTACTCAACTGTTCCCGGATTTCAATACGACACTTGTGTCCCCTAGCTGCATTTCGATAGGTATACTTGCCTTGTTGAATTGTTAGTTTGGTTATTTTCTCCTTGCAGATATCTAAGAGACAATCAGCGAGTCTAATTTGTATAAGCATAAGGAAGTCGAAGAAGCTAATTCGACGATATGCTCTATCCGGGAGAGACTATTGATAGCCAAGATAGGCAGGCAAAATACTACAATGTCAAGCATTGGAACGTGGAATTTGCGGTGGGCGATTTGGTATATTTAAAGATAAAGCCATTCAAAGGCGTGTCCAGGATTCGACGCTTGGAAACGTTAAGTCTAAGGTATCTTTGTTCGTTTGAAGTGGTAGAGCAAATTGGAGAAGCTGCCTATCAGTTAGCCCTATCAGCGGAGCTAAGTGGTTTGCACGATGTGTTTCAAATATCGGTGTTGCAAAAAGCTGTGAAAGAGCCAGCTCAAGTGGTTGATGCGGATCAAGTACCAGTCGAGAGTAGGCTAGCGACGAAAGTGAAGCCTATGTGATTCAAGAATACGAAGATCAAACGACTACGAAACAAGATAATCGGGATGGTCAGAGTCTAGTGGGACAACTATGGTCATGAAGAACTAACATTGGAGCGTGAGCAGGCCATGCGTGATGAATATACCGAGTTGTTTGTGTAAGTTGTTATAACATTATTTGGATGAATAAAAAGTTGTTCTAACTTTTAAGTTGCTGTCTTCCTTATAACTGTATGCAAATTTTGGGACGAAATTTTTGTAAGGAGGGGAGGGTTGTAACGCCCCAAATTTGACAGCAGAAAGTTTGCTACTATCGTCGGGCGATACTGGGAATCGCCTGATGGCGATAGCGATGCAGAGTTCGTCGAGCTGCACTTGACTCACTCAACGCATTCGACGAATCGTCAAAATGATATCACCGAGTGACGACAGTGAGTATCGCCATATGATGATAGCGGTAAGCGTTGAGACGTAACTCGACGCTCTCGACGATCCCAACGCCTGAAAGCGTTGAGTGACTTGATATCGCGGGCGAAAGTGGATATCGCCGGGCGATAGTGCCGCATGGCATAAGACACGTGTATGACTGGTTGTTAAGCGGCCAATAAGCGGTGGTTGACCTAGGTTAAAGCGGTCAAAGCTGTGAAGTCGATATCACCGAGTGGCGACAGTCGATATCACCAGGCGAGAGCGCCAAAGTTAACCAATCAACTCAAATCCTGCCTTTGCTTTATTTTGACTGAGAGATCATGTGTCTGGGATTAGTCCAGAGTCCACTTAACCAGAGAAGAATAGGAAGGAGGTTTCATTCTCTTTCTCTCTCTCTCTCTCTCTTCATCTCTTGAGTTTCCTTGAGTGAAAAGGAAGAAGAAGCTAAGGAAGTGCTGGACTGAGCTTTGTTTGATCGTTGAAGGAGATCTTGTGGTAGGAGGCTAGATCCGAGTATAAATCCGAGAAGAGGAGAGTAACATGCTCCTTTCCATCCGCATAGAAACGTTTCTCCATTGCTCCGAAGAGAACTACAAGGGTAACGAATTTCTCCTAGACAAGTGAAGTCCTCAAAATGCATATTTGCATGGATCACCTCACCAAAAGGTGGAAAAAGGGTGGATTCTAATGGGTAGATCGGTTTGATCCCCATATATTCCTGCATTTAGATCTGGAAATGTAGAGTAGGAATAAGCATGTTGTGAGAATCCCGTCTAGACAAGTTTGAAAGATAGGGGATAGATCTGATTAACTCTAAAGGGGGGTGAATAGAGTAATTAAATCTTTGGGCTATTTTAGAATTTATCAAAGTAAAATAGGTGATATCAATAGTAATAACAGAAAATGAAAAAACTATAAACTAATCTATCACAGCACAGCAAGAACAAAAGAAATGATCACACACATACAACACAAGAATTTTATAGTGATTCCCCAAACTGGGTACATCCACTCTTCGACCACCCTGGTAGGAATCCACTATCAGGTCTTTGATTCGGTGACTGTCACCACAAGATCTATTTACAGGGAGATCTCACAACCCTTTAGGCTTTTGATCGGGTGCCCAAAAACCAGAAATAAACTTTTGAAGGGTGTTAATAAACCCTTTTACAGGAGGTTAAGAGAGTTGATGGTTTCTTCTCTTTTTTCTATACAACAGAGAAGATTTGTGGATTTCTGTTGTCAAGGCTCCTTCTTAAGTAATGAATGGTTCAGAAAGCTTGTAGCTTTTCTCAGGGTGTAGGACTTCAGCCTTGTTATGAGGAGATACAGGAATTTTCTGACTGATTCAAAGTTGTTATACTTGAAGATTCCTGGAGTAGAAGTAGAAGAAGACTCTTGATATTTGATGGTTGTTCTTCTTCAGTCTTCAGAAAGAACAAAGTGAAAACAGAATGTTTTTACCACTGAGAAGAAGTAGGTATATTTTTTTGAATGTTTATGTATCTCTTCTCCGTATATCACTGCATGCTCTGACGTCGAGTCTCTGTCTGTCTGAAAAGAGAAAATCTGTTTTATATTCTGTTGTCAAAATTCTCCTTTGAAATTTCGATTCCAAGCATTAATTGTTGATTAATCTGGAGAATGAAATGGCTGGAATATATCCTTTAATGAGTTTGCCCAACTTTCCCATTAAATTAAGCAAGTAATTAACCTGGATGAAGACCATAATCAATGATGTCAACAACGGCTATATTCAAGAGAATAAGAGCATTAATAACTTAGGAAATCAATGCTAAAATAAAAAAAATAAATAAGGACAAAAATAGGGAAAACTTCTAAGTCTGGCTCGAGACAGAATTCGTCGAGCTCTGAACAAAATTCGTCGACTGGAGTTCCAAGTTCTTTGAGCTGATAATTCCTGTTCGTCGACATGAGCTCAGCGATCTGCATTTTGGAAATAACTTGCCAAATCTGCGCTCCAAGTTTGTCGAGCAGAGAATCTGTCTTCGTCGATCTAAGTTCAGAGAAAATAAACTGAAAGAATCTTTCAAAACTGAACTCCAGATTTCGTTGAATAGAGAATATGACTTGATGAATAGATCGTTGACCTGAGCTCGAATATCGTCGAGCTCAACTCAGAGAAGTAACTCTGAGTTCTTCGATCTGCTATCGTCGAGCTGAGTTAGAGGAATTTCGAATTGATAATTTTGAACTATGAATTCTTCTAAGTCTGAGTCTACTGAAGTCCTCTGATGGCTGGTCCATGAATGTTGAACGTAATGACTAGCCTAAACTCTAGGACTCATAGAGTTTACCCTGCCAATACAATACGGGTCAAACTTATCCTAATTAGTGAACCTAGCCCAAATCCAAACTAGGGTTCCAACAATCTCCCCCTATTTGGGTGAGGTCACTAATTCAAATAAAGGAAAACAATCTCAAAGCAGATTAAAATATATCTGGCAGAAAATAAAACAACCAACAATATATACAAAGGTGCTTCATGATTAACACATAGAGTTCAGAAAATAAAAACTAAACAAAATAGTTATCTATTCTTCTTTGCCTTCTCTTTATCAGCTTTTTCAGATTTTTCAGAGGGATGTCTGAATTTAATCTCTCTATTTGGATTTGCAGCTTCTCTCTTTGACATTGTCATGTTAGATGCTCCAAATTGCATGAGGTGGCCTTTGGTACCACTGCCTCAGGATGCAGACTCATATAATCATCTACATTGAAAACTTTATTAGCTTTAGCATAACTCTTAATCTCTTCTTTTCTGTAAGATGACATAGTGGAGTACTGGGATGGATCTTTTCCTTTTGCTTCAGCTTTGTTGATCATAGAAAGTCCAACTAGCTCTTGAAACCTGGCCATTTTAGCAGTTGTTTCCTGTTCTGGATCTACAAAAGAAATAGGTGGAGATTCTGGCATTTTTGGACTAGAGTCCTTCTTTGAATATTTAGGAGAAGCTGAAGTACTTTTCTTATCTATAGCAGGAGGAGGCTTGCCCTGAGAGGAATGTTGTTGACTGCTGTCTTGAGAACTTGGCTTGGAGTGTCTCTGATAAGTCTTAGTGACTGGAGCTGATCTATGAGGGACACTACTAGAGGCTCCAGCTGATGGAGGAGGAGGAGGGTCTTTCCTGAAGTGCTTAGGAGGAGACATATACCTTCTTCTCTACTTTATTTCTGCTCATTCTTTGATAACCACATCCATTGTGGCATCCCAGGATAAGGAGTAATCTTTTGTAGAATGTAGTAGGGAGTGTCATGAGTTTTATTTGGCTTGGGAGCAGCCTTTGGAACAATTTTCCTTTTCTTAGTAGTCTTCTTCTTGGCTTTGGATCATTAGATTCATCAGAATCTTCATCAACATTATCTTCATCAGAGGATTCTAGAGGGTTGTCATACATAGTATCAATTGCTTTTAAGGCTTCCTTTCAGATTTGCTTTTCAGCTTGAGGTTGAACTGGAAGTTCTGTCTCTACAATACTTTCAGTAGTTGTCTGATTTTCTTCCTCTATATCTGTAAGAATGATGTCATCCAGGTTTGGTAAAGGACTGTCATTTATTTTGTATGTAGGATGGGAAGGAGCTTTTTTACTTTGGGTTAGAGACTTGTTTAATAACATTCTCAGTCACATGTTCTTCTGAAATTACTGGTGCTGCAAAACTTGACTTTAGTTTATTAACAACTTTAGGGCTTATTGGGGAAGTATAGCAAACTATAGCCATAGAATGCTCTGCGTAGACTTCTGGAAGATAATTCTAATAAGCTGTATCAAAAGAATTTAACAAATTGAATATATCTACTGTGGGATTGATAAGGAAATCACCAACAGTCAAGATTTCTGAAAGATCAACTTGCTCATCTGTACAAAGCATATTAAAATCAACTGTTGTCTCAAATTCTGTAATCATATATACATCTACATCTTCATCTGGCAAAACTACTGTTGCTTCTGCTACTGCTGGAGGAGAGGAGACTGGAGCTCGAAGAAAACTTAGTTAAATGGTTTTCAGAATATGAAGCGGCAGACTTCATCCTGCGAAATAAAAATAATTCTTTGATCTGAGTTCGACGAAATGTTTTATTGACAAAAGAGTTCGTCGATCTCAGTCTGAAGAAGGGAAAGTTTTTGTTGGTCTTAGGTCGATGAAACTTTTCTGAAGCAGTATCATTGATCTCCGTTCGACGATTAAAGCTTCACACGCACAGAGTTCATCGATCTCAGGTCGACGAATTTTCTCAAGAACCTTTCTCAATTCGTCGATCCCAGGTCGACGAATTTTCATAACAACTTTTCTTAGTTCTTCGAACTCCGTTCGACGAACTATGGAAAATTCTTCGACCACAGACAGAAAGTTAAATTAATGCATCTCCATTTATCATACCTAGCTGATTCATAATGAACAGATGTTTTGTCTCATCTAAGGGTTTGGTGAAGATATTTGTCTTTTGCAAATCAGTAGAGACAAAGGTGAGATTAATTTTCCTCTTGTCAACACACTCTCTAATGGAATGATGTCTTACATCTATATGCTTAGTTCAACTATAATGCACTGGATTCTGTGTAATAGAAATTGCACTGGTATTATCACAAATTAGAGTTGAATTATTTAAGTTGACACCATAATCTAGGAGTTTGTTCTGAATCCACAACATATGTGAACAACAACTGTCAGCTGCTATATACTCAACTTTTGCTATTGAGGTAGACACAAATGTTTGCCTCTTGCAAAACTAAGACACTAGCCTATCACCAAGGAACGGACATATTCCTGATGTGCTCCTTCTATCCACTCTACATCCAGTAAAGTCAGCATTAGAGTATCCAGTTAACTCAAATTCTGACTCAGTTGGATACCAGAGTCCTAAATTAGGGCAACTATTTATATATCTCAAGATCCTTTTTTAGAAAATAAGATGAGATTCTTTAGGGTTCACCTGAAACCTAGCACAAAGATATGTAGCAAACATGATGTCTGGTCTACTTGTTGTAAGATATAACAGGGACCCAATAATGACCCTATATAATTTTTGATCTACAGGTTTCCCATGTTCATCAGAATCAATCACAGCATTTGTAGCCATAGGTGTTTTCTTAGCTGAAGCATCAGCCATCCCAAACCTTTTTATCAGCTCCTTAGCATACTTGGATTGGGATATAAAGATGTCATCAGGGGACTGCTTCACATGGAGACCAAGGAAGTAGGAGAGCTCACCCATGCTACTCATTTCAAACTTGGAATGCATAAGGTTGGAGAACCTTTTGCATAGTTTGGAATCTATAGAACCAAATATAATGTCATCTACATATATTTGTACTAACAAGATTTTATCATGATGATGCTTGATAAATAAAATCCTATCTACAATGCCTCTAGAAAAGTTATGCTCTAAGAGAAAGCTAACTAAGGTTTCATACCAAGCTCTTGGAGCTTGCTTTAGACCATAGAGAGTCATATGCAATTTGAAAACATAAGAGAGGTGAGATGGAGAAATAAAACCTGCTGGTTGTTCCACATAGACCTCTTCTTTGAGTTCACCATTTAGGAATGCACTCTTAACATCCATTTTGTATACTGTGAACTTCTTGTAGGCTGCATAAGCTAGAAAGATCCTTATTGCTTCTATAAGTGTAACAGGGGCAAATATTTGGTCATAATCTATGCCTTCCTCTTGTCTTTATCCTTGTGCAACTAATCTTGCCTTGTTTCTTATGATAAGACATTGAGCATCAAGTTTGTTTCAAAATATTCATTTAGTTCCAATGACTGGTTAGTCTTTAGGTCTTGGAACTAAATCCCAAACTTTACATCTCTCAATTTGGTTGAGCTCCTTGTGCATTGCATGTTGGAGTTACCATGGTGATCTAGAAGTGGTCAAACATGTAATCTCACTGCCAACGCGATATGAGCCTGCAGGGTCGCACATAAGAGATGTGGAGAAGTTGGATGATTGACTGTGTTGGTAAAGGTTACCAATCACCGAACTGAATGGAGTTTTGGGCAAATGTTGCCTTAAAGAGTTCGACGAGAATCGTCGAGAGTCGTCGACTACGGCTCGACGATCGACGAGAATCGTCGAGAGTCGTCGACCGCGGCTCGACGATCGACGGGAATCGTCGAGAGTCGTCGACCGCGGCTCGACGATCGACGAGAATCTTCGAGAGTCGTCGACTGCGGCTCGACGATCGACGAGAATCGTCGAGAGTGTCGTCGACCGCGGCTCGATGATCGACGATAATTGTCGAGAGTCGTCGACAGCGGCTCGACGATAGACGAGAATCGTCGAGTTTTGTACTACGATTCTCGCCGATTCTCGCCGACTGATACTCGCCGATTCTGGGACCCTATTTTTCTGGGTGGTCTGCGGATAGCAATATTCCTAAGTCTATTTATGCCTATGGTATAAATAGACACTTAGGGTTTTCGGGTATTATCTCTGGCAGCTGATCGAACCGAATCCCGCGACGGAAGCGTTCCGCCTTTCCGTTCATTCCACCGATCCCGAGTCCCGCCGCCGACGGAAGTGTTCCGCCGCCGCCGAGCTCGCTTCCTCGACCTCCTCCTCTCCGGCGATCGTCGCTGGTGTTGCTCCTTCTGGCGCGGACCTAGCAGTCTGTGGAGAAGCAAGGTGCGGTCTTTCTCCTCCCCGATTTTCCGTGCGATGGAAAGATCGGCGTTCTCCCGCTCGTGTGGATTTCTGCAGAGACGTGGATATTATTCCACGTAGAACTCGCCATCAGCAGGAATACGTAGCTTGGAGCATCTCCATTGAGTTGTGACTCAACGCCATCGAGGTAATTTTTGCCTAGTTATATGTTAACTTCTTGATTCAACTACCATGGCCCGATCCCATCTCTTTTGGGTTTTCTTGATGTTTTATTCTTCCGCTGCGTGCACAAGCGTTGTGCCATCCTCATAGAGAAACCCAACAGTGGTATCAGAGCCAGGTTTCGTCCATGATTGTTGTATTGGAAGTTTTGTTATTCCAGTGCGTGTAAACCTAGGGATTTAGAAGTGTTCTAAATGTCTAGATTTAGTCTTGGTACCCCTCCAAGAACGTCTGGGATTGCGTGGGAATTTCTAATTGTTAGAAATTATAGTCTCCTTAGCAGTAACCATCCCTCGATTTTGTTTTGGATTTTGAATCCAACATAGAGAGATGAGCTTGTCTACTGCTTTAAGTTGAGTTGTGTTTGCCTTTGTCCAATGCATGTAAATCTGAGGATTTGGAAGTTTCCGGATGTTCAGATTTAGCCCTTCCTTCTATCAAATGTTGATGGTATCAGGTTGTGCACATAAGGGATGCATGTGGTTTTAGAAAATTGTTTTTCTTTGGATGTGCACATTGATCAAATGTTGATCATGGTTAACTGTTAACCTATAATTAAAATCCCTTCATCAAATATTAAGTGTTCGGATGCCTTCTGATGGATGACACTCTTCCTGCCTCGATCGATGAAGTGTGGGCTTGCCAAAGCAAGGTGCATTAATCTATCTTGGTAAGGGTGCGAGCGGATAATTGTGATATCCCACTGTCGACATCGGGTCCAACTTAACTAGGTGACCTCAAAGGTTGAGTGCCTAGAGGCATAGTGTTGGCATGCACCATATGATGGATGCGAGTAAGGAGTTATTCACCAACCATACAAGAATTGCATGAAGATGCAATTGGCAAGCGTTGCCTACCTAAATAACCGCATCGTGAGAGGAAAGCCAAAGCTGACTCATTGTGTTGGTGAAATACGGATCTTGTCCACTAAGAGAGTAGCTCGCATGAACTCTCCGAATTGTTAGTGAGGGCTATCATTTCGAATAAAATAGTGGGAGTGTTTTAATTGAAGTCCAAATTAAAATAAATTGTATTTGAAATTTTGGTACTGATTTTATTCTGCATAAATTCTTGTAGAATTCCATGGCAAGTGTTTCACACTCCACTTTGTCTCTGAGAGCCATCCTTGAGAAGGATAAGCTCAGTGGGACAAATTACATGGACTGGTATAGGAACCTGAGAATTGTTCTCAGGCAAGAGCGAAAGCTCTATGTCTTGGAAGAAGAAGCCCCCGAGGTGCCGACCGGGAACTCTTCCCGTGCTGAGAAGGATACATATAAGAAGTATACTGATGATGCTTTAGATGTCGAATGCCTTATGCTTGCCACTATGAACTCTGAGCTTCAGAAGCAACATGAGAGCATGGGGTGCAAGGAGATTGACGAGCATCTCAAGAAAATGTTTCAAGGGCAGGCTCGTCAAGAGAGGTTCGACGTCACAAAAGCGTTGTTTCAGTGCAAGATGGGAGTTCGAGACTCAGTAGGGACTCACGTACTCAAGATGATTGGGTATATAGAGAACCTTGAAAGGCTGGGTTTTCCTCTTGGTCAAGAGTTGGCCACAGATCTGATCCTGCAATCGTTGCCGGACAGTTATGAGCAGTTTGTCTTGAACTACAACATGAATGAAATAGACAAGATACTGCCCGAACTCCTAGGCATGTTGAGAACTGCTGAAATCAATATGAAGAAGGCCAAGCCTGCCAGCCCCATACTGATGGTGCATAAGGGCAAGGGCAAGGCCAAGGGCTCTAAGAAGACGAAGGTGGGACCTAAGTCATATCTTTAGCCCAAGTCTTCTGCACTGATGAAAAAGAAAAACACAGTGAAGGAAGGGAAATGTCACCACTGTGGCAAGACTGGTCATTGGAGGAGGAACTGTCCTTCGTACATTGAAGGTCTGCAGAAATTGAAGGGAGGTATGACTTTCGCTTCAAATGTTTACGTTATAGAGATAAACCTTTCTGCTCCTTCATCTTGGGTATTGGATACCGGATGTGGTTCTCACATTTGTACAAATGTGCAGGAACTGGGAAGGAGAAGATTGCTGAGTAAAGGGGAGGTGGACCTCCGCGTCGGCAATGGAGCAAGATTTGCTGCTGTAGCCGTAGGGGTTTACCGTCTTTCTTTGCCCAGTGGACTTGTAATAGAACTAGATAATTGTTATTTTGTTCCGGCCATAACTAGAAACATTATATTTATTTCATGTTTGGACATGATTGGATTTTCTTTTATAATTAAGAACAACTGTTGTTCTATATTTAAGAATGATGTTTGTTATGCTGTAGCCCAATTGTTTAATGGTCTTTATGTTTTGAACTTGGACCATCTGATCTGTAATGTAGAAAATAATAAAAGACTAAGAACAAATGACTCGAACCCTACATTTCTCTGGCATTGTCATTTGGGCCATATCAACGAGAAGCGCATATCCAAACTCCATAGAGATGGACTTTTGGACTCATTTGATTATGAATCATTTGAGCGATGCGAATCCTGTTTGTTAGGCAAAATGACTAAAGCTCCTTTCACTGGTTATACTGAGAGGGCTGAGCATCTCTTGGGTTTTATACATAGTGATGTATGCGGACCAATGAGTTACATGGCTAGAGGTGGGTACTTCTACTTTGTTACATTTACTGATGATTTCAGTAGATACGGATATATGTATCTTATGAAGTGCAAATCCGAGACCTTTGAAAAGTTCAAAGAGTTCAAGAATGAAGTAGAAAACCAGTTGGGTAAAAGGGTTAAAGCACTCCGATCTGATCGAGGTGGCGAATACCTGAGTCATGAGTTCCGTGATCATCTGAAAGAGTGTGGTATTGTATCACAGCTCACTCCACCTAGAACACCACAACATAATGGTGTGTCTGAGAGGAGAAATCGTACTCTGTTAGACATGGTATGTTCGATGATGAGTCATGCAGACTTGCCTGTTTCCTTTTGGGGTTTTGCTTTAGAGACTGCTGCAATGACATTGAATCGTGCACCAACGAAAACGGTTCTGATGACACCATATGAAATATGGACTGGGAAGCGTTCTAGTATGTCGTTCATTAAAATTTGGGGTTGTGAGGCATACGTGAGACGTCAAATGCCTGACAAGCTGGAACCCAAATCGGATAAATGTTATCTGGTGGGATATTCTAAGGAAACGAAAGGGTATTACTTTTACCTACCGTCTGAGGGCAATGTGTTTGTCGCAAGGACTGGTGTCTTCTTGGAGAAAGAGTTCTTATCAAGAAAGACTGAAAAGGTAGAGCTTGAAGAAGTTCAAGAACCACATGTAGTGAATGAACCGGAATTGGATTCAGAGACAGGACTACAAGATGTTGTAGCTAGAGAACCTGCTTAAGGAACACAAGTCCTACGTAGATCTGGTAGACCGAGGTTTGAGCCTGAGAGATATGGATTTCTCGTGTCTCAAATAGGTAATGTGTTGATTATGGATCATGATGACGAACCAGCAACCTACCAAGAGGATATGAATGGACTGGACTCCGACAAATGGCTTGAGGCTATGAAATCCAAAATGGACTCCATATATGCAAACCAAGTTTGGAACTTTGTGGGACCACCTGAAGGGGTACGACCCATAGGGTGCAAGTGGGTCTTCAAGAAGAAGACCGACATGGATGGGAATGTACATACATTCAAAGGGCGACTGGTGGCTAAGGGTTTCAAGCAAATGCATGGTATTGACTATGATGAGACCTTTTCCCCTATTTCCATGGTAAAGTCCATAAGGATATTGCTTGATATTGCTGCGTATTATGACTACGAGATCTGGCAGATGGATGTCAAAACGGCTTTCCTTAATGGAAACCTCCTTGAGGAAGTGTATATGACACAACCCGAGGGTTTTGTATCCCCAGATGAAACCACTAAAATATGCAAGCTGAATAAGTCCATCTATGGACTGAAACAGGCCTCTCGAAGTTGGAATCTTCGTTTTGATGAGAAAATCAAAAAGTTTGGTTTCATCAAGAATGAAGATGAGCCTTGTGTTTACAAGCGAATCAGTGGGAGCATTGTTGTCTTCCTGATATTGTATGTAGATGACATACTGTTGATTGGGAATGACATTCCTACCCTGAAAGTTGTTAATAACAACCTAGGGAACTGCTTTTCAATGAAGGATTTGGGTGAAGCGACTTACATACTCGGTATTAAGATCTATAGAGATAGATCGAAGAAGTTGTTGGGTTTGACCCAGAGTACGTACATCGAAAAGGTGTTGAAGCGGTTCAACATGCTTGAGTCCAAGAAAGGATTTTTGCCCATGTCTCATGGTGTGAATCTCTCTAAGGACCAGTGTCTAAAGTCTTATGCAGATAAGGACCGCATGAAGTTGATTCCATATGCTTCGGCAATTGGATCAATCATGTACGCGATGTTATGTACTCGACCCGATGTCTCCTTTGCTTTGAGCATGACTAGCAGGTATCAGTCAGACCCCGGTGAGTGTCACTAGATTGCAGTCAAGAATGTCCTGAAGTACTTGAGAGGACTAAGGATGTGTTCTTGGTGTATGGTGGAGAGGAAGAGCTCGTTGTAAGTGGTTACACAGATGCTAGCTTCCAAACTGATAGAGACGACTCCAAGTCACAGTCAGGTTTTGTGTTTTGCTTGAATGGAGGAGCTGTGAGCTGGAAGAGTTCCAAGCAAGAGACAGTTGTTGATTCTACAACAGAGGCCGAGTATATCTCCGCAGCTAATGCGGCGAAGGAGGCTATATGGATTAGGAAATTCATCGGCGAGCTTGATGTAGTTCCTAGCATTGTTGGTCTCGTAGTTCTCTACTGTGATAACAATGGTGCAATTGCACAATCTAAGGAACCTAGATCCCATCAGCGCTCCAAGCATATACTTCGGCGGTTTCATCTTATTCGTGAGATTGTCAAACGAGGAGATGTGAACATTTGCAGAGTGCCAACTGAGGAAAATATTGCGGATCCACTGACAAAGCCTCTCGCGTAGAGAAAGCATGATGGTCATACTAGATCGATGGGTATACGATACCTAAATGATCAACTCTAGTGAGAATCTTGTGGATTGCATGTAAACATATATTTTGTTGGCCATTTGTTCATATGATGAACAGTGTACCTAGTTTTTCTCTTACAATTAATGGCAAGTTCTTTTATTATGAGTTTTTGTATATGATAGTTAAATATTAACATAATAGATACCCTTAGAATGTTCGCTTCCATGGGACATCAAGTACGTGACTTGAATGTGAGAGCCTATGATTTATTTGAAGCTTCATTCTTAAAAGGTCCCTGGTCGAGTATCATCATAGAAGTTAAGGGTGATGATGGTACATGAAGGCTAGCACGTGCGTTGACTGATGACCGGTTCTCACAAGTCATGATATTGTGATATCAAGTCATCATGTGGGTACTTGTTAGTGAACAAGTTGTACTGGACATACCCAACCTGAGACTACTCTGTGGATTGTCATCCAATCGTATCACGAGTAGGTCTCAATTGACAATGGTGTTGTGGTCCTTTGACCTGAAGTCACAGCATTCATCAAGTGAGGAAGAGCGTACTTTGATGCCATGTAAAGTCTTCCTTGAGAAAGGTTGATGATAAGGGTGGTTGTTGGGCATGTTACGAATTATTTGGGTGTTTGTGTGTGAGCAGATATGTGATTTGTCCTCCTGTATGATAGGAGTTGCATCCATGGGCCCCTTGATGGAACTGGACTGAGAAATGCATGGTCATGCTTGGTTGAGTCAATATGTGATATTGGACTCACCATTCTCTGGAAGTCCGTCCTGGATCAAGAAACTTGGATTGAGCTATTATGAGGGTGACACGGTCCATGCCTCTAGTTCTTTCCGGATGTAAAGTGACAAAGGGACAAAGACAACGCTGATATATTGGTCATAAAGGCTTATGAGTTATAAACTCTTATTGCTTGGGGAGCAATGATGCATTGCTAGATGCCACTCATTGTTTGTGAGGTTTTTGATTTGATACATTCAAGATCAAGTGGGAGTCTGTTGGAGTTACCATGGTGATCTAGAAGTGGTCAAACATGTAATCTCACTGCCAACGCGATATGAGCCTGCAGGGTCGCACATATGAGATGTGGAGAAGTTGGATGATTGACTGTGTTGGTAAAGGTTACCAATCACCGAACTGAATGGAGTTTTGGGCAAATGTTGCCTTAAAGAGTTCGACGATAATCGTCGAGAGTCGTCGACCGTGGCTCGACGATCGACGAGAATCGTCGAGAGTCGTCGACCACGGCTCGACGATCGACGAGAATCGTCGAGAGTCGTCGACCGCGGCTCGACGATCGACGAGAATCGTCGAGAGTCGTCGACCGCGGCTCGACGATCGACGAGAATCGTTCGAGAGTGTCGTCGACCGTGGCTCGACGATCGATGAGAATCGTCGAGAGTCGTCGACAGCGGCTCGACGATCGACGAGAATCGTCGAGTTTTGTACTCTGATTCTCGCCGATTCTCGCCGACTGATACTCGCCGATTCTGGGACCCTATTTTTCTGGGTGGTCTGCGGATAGCAATATTCCTAAGTCTATTTATGCCTCTGGTATAAATAGACACTTAGGGTTTTCGGGTATTATCTCTGGCAGCTGATCAAACCGAATCCCGCGACGGAAGCGTTCCGCCTTTCCGTTCGTTCCGCCGATCCCGAGTCCCGCCGCCGACGGAAGTGTTCCGCCGCTGCCGAGCTCGCTTCCTCGACCTCCTCCTCTCCGGCGATCGTCGCTGGTGTTGCTCCTCCTGGCGCGGACCTAGCAGTCCGTGGAGAAGCAAGGTGCGGTCTTTCTCCTCCCCGATTTTCCGTGCGACGGAAAGATCGGCGTTCTCCCGCTCGTGTGGATTTCTACAGAGACGTGGATATTATTCAACGTAGAACTCGCCATCAGCAGGAATACGAAGCTTGGAGCATCTCCGTTGAGTTGTGACTCAACGCCATCGAGGTAATTTTTGCCTAGTTATATGTTAACTTCTTGATTCAACTACCATGGCCCGATCCCATCTCTTTTGGGTTTTCATGATGTTTTATTCTTCCGCTGCGTGCACAAGTGTTGTGCCATCCTCATAGAGAAACCCAACATTGCAATGATCCAGTTTGGATATTACTCAGCATCTTTAATGGATTGGGGCTCAGTTTGAGATATGAAGCAGGCATGCATCATGTCCTGATGGAGTTGATGTCTTGTCTGCACACTCACTGATATGTCTCCAATCACTTGAGATACATGGTGATCTCTAAGTGTGACTAATTCAGTAGGAGGAGTAGGTTGTGCAACAGTTTGGGGAATTAATTCCTCTTGTGGAATTATGGCTATTGTTGGCTCTTCACTGAGTTCAGTGTCATCATCTTCACTATCTTCAGAAACATGTGGAGAAGGTTGTGTAGCGGCCTCATTGGTGAGGGTCAATTCATCCAGCTTCTCACATAGATGTGATTCCTGCCAGTTCTCACTGGTATAAGGAATCTGATCCTTATAAAACATATTAGTCTCATCAAAAGAAATATGAATAGACTCTTTCATTTTCTCGTAGAGACGACGGCCCCCAACCTGTTCAATATGATGCGGGCTTGCTCGTGGAGGATCCATCTCCGTCTCCAACAAAGAACTTGCATCGCCATGGTGATTGTGTGGAGCGTCGCTACAACCTCCGCCCACGGCGGAAGACCACCTAATATTATTTAGTTGAATAATTCTATTATTATTCGAATTTCTCATGTTATTTGTTTTGAGCATTTTATCATTTCATTTTGGGTTTGAAACATTAGAGTCAATTTTTCATGATGGGCTGCATGTAGCCAAAGAATGATGTAAGCCTATATATATGGATGTATTGTTTTCTTTTGAGGGAAGTTGAATGAGAAATTGAAAATCTACCTCCTAAGGAATCTTCCCCCTCTCCCTCCTCTACTAATTTCGGCCAACACTTAACCCTAGCCTCCTCCCTCTCCTTAGCCGCTATCCTCCACTCCCTCCCTCATCCTCTCGGCCAACCAACACCCATCCTTCCATGCCGCCACCCCCTAGCCTCCTCTCCCTCTCCTCCATTTCCGACCACCCTCTCTCAAGCACAACCCGACCAACCCTTCCCCCCTTCAAATAAGAATCCAGCCACCCCTCTCTCTTGGTGGTTAGATCAAGGTGCTTGTGATAAGCTTTCGTGGATCTCGGCCAAGGCGTGATGCGACGAAGGAGGACGAGTTTCCTCTCCATCCGACGTAACTCCGGCGGAACCATGGAAGAGCGATTCAAGCAATATAACCGGAATCATCTATTCTGGTTTGGTTAACGAAAATCTCTACCTTTGTGTGATTTCTTCCCTAGATAATTTTGTGGTGGATATTCTTGGCGTTGGATTTAGAATCGTTGAATTTTCGTGGTTTTCTTCGATTGTTTATGTTCATCTTAATTAAAATAATTTTCGCAAAGGTTTGGTGAACCTCGTAACTTCTATTGGGAGAGATCTACCTTTTATCGAATCGTACTTTTGGAAGATCTCTTTTGGTACAACCTTCACTCGCTCGGACCGGGTGGGTCCTTTTAGCCGGAAAGGATATTAGTCTATTGCCTCTATCCAATCCTAAGCGGTTTGGCTACCCATAAGTTAGCGTTAACGTGATAATATTGCGCAGAGTGTGCGTGGCGTGGTAATTTGTGCAAGCGAAAATTTGAATCATAGAGAGATAAGCGTGTTAATCCGTAGATCTCTCGGTGTCAACGATTGAGCATGCATCAATTTGGTATCAGAGGGAGGTTCACGTCAATTTCTTAATTTTACCCCCCCCCCCCCCCTTGTATCTGCATGTTGGAACGCACTTTTCTTACTCGCTTTCGTGTCAAAATTTCAAAAAACAATTTGTTGGTCTGCCAATAGCGGCCTAGATTTCTTATTTCTCAGCAAAATTCAAAAAAAACAATTTAATAATCTTCTTTTTATTTCCAGTAAGAAAACACAAAAAAAACTTTTTACCCTAGACATTAAGTGGGAACAATTATGGTTGTGGTGTGTCGTTGAGTCAGTTTTTTGTCTTTCTGCATGCGCACTAGATTGGGCACTGAATATTCCCCATCTTCCTCCCAAATGGCGGGCGAGCGGGAAGTGGGTCACATTCCCGCAGCGATTGAGGAACTCCATCAGGAATTCAACAATCAGTTGACACAGATTAGGGAAGGTGATGAGTGGAAGATGACTTTTAAATCCAAGGAAGGGCTCCACGAGTGGTTAGTCATGCTATTTGGGCTCTCCAATGCCCCGAGCATGTTTTCTAGGATGATGACCCACGTCTTCCAACCGTATATGGGAAAATTCATCGTAGTGTATTTTGATGATATTTTAGTTTCTAGTACTTCTACGAGTGATCATGAGTCACGTTTGAAGATTATCATTACCACATTGAGATCGGAAAAATTATTCGTTAACATTAAAAAGTGTACTTTTCATGTGTCGTCTGTAGAGTTCCTTGGTTATATCGTAAGTTCGAAAGGCATACATGTAGACCCTAAGAAGGTCCAGGTCATTAAGGACTGGCCGGAGCCCGCCAATATTCGGGATGTTCGGAGTTTTCACGGTCTAGCTACATTTTATCGCTGATTTATTAGAGACTTTAGTTGTATCATGGCCCCCATTACCGAGTGCATGAAAAAGGGTGATTTCACGTGGACAAAATCGGCCTCTAAAGCGTTCCAAATCATTAAATCACGCATGTAGGAAGCTCCCCTATTGAGATTACTAGATTTTACTATGGTTTTTGAGTTATCTTGTGATGCGTCTGGAGTTTGTGTTGGTGGTGTATTGAGTCGGGATGGTCACCCAATAGAATATTTCAGTGAGAAACTCGCGGGACCAAAATTGAATTATTCCAACTATGATTGAGAGTTCTATGCGGTTATTAGGTCCTTCCAACATTTGCGGCATTATTTACTTCCTAAAGAATTTGTTATTTTATCCGATCATGAAGCTTTGTGATTCATCAACTCACAAACTAAAGTGAGCCTCAGACATGCCAAATGGGTCTCCAATCTTCAAGAATACACATTTATCATAAAACACCTTAAGGGAACTCTCAACCCCGTAGTCGATACCCTTAGTCGTGTATCTTTATTATTATCTACGCTAGAAGTAAAGGTGATTGGGTTTGATAGAATTAAGGATGAGTACGTCCATTGCCCGGATTTCAAGGAAATCTATTTATCCACTCAAGACAACTCGCCCACGACCATTTCATCCTTTTATATTCGTGACGGTTATCTATTCAATCACTTAAAGCTATGTATTCCACGTTCATCCCTACGCCACTTCATCATGTGGGAATTGCATAGCGGTTGGATGGGTGGACACTTTGGTCATGACAAGACCATTGCTCTAGTAGAAGACAAGTTTTATTGGCCCGGTCTTAAGTCAATAGTGAATAAAATCGTGGGAAGTTGTCGAGCGTGCCAATTATCCAAGGGCAACAAAACTAATGCGGGACTTTATACCGCTCTTCCGATTCCTTCCATTCCCTAGGAAGACGTTAGCATGGATTTTATCTAAGGCCTTCATGTCACGTTTAGACGTCATGATTCTATTCTGGTAGTAGTAAATCGGTTTTCCAAAATGGCTTATTTTATTGTGTGTAGTAAAACCAACGATGTGTCACGTGTTGCTAAGTTATATTTTAAGGAAGTAGTTGAACATCGGGGCGTTCCGAAATCGATAGTGACCGATAGAGATGTGAAATTTACAAGTTATTTTTGGAAGACCTTGTGGAAGATTATGGGCACCAAACTTTTGTTTTCTTCGGCCTGCCATCCACAGACGGATGGGCAAACGGAAGTAGTAAACAGAAGTTTAGGTAGTTTGTTACGATGCCTTATAGGAGACCACAAGGGTACATGGGATCTTATCCTTCCTCATGCTCAGTTAGCGTATAATAATTCCAAAAATAGGTCCACTAGCTTGTCACCGAATGAGATCGTGCATGGTTATAAAGCACCAGTGCCACTTGACTTGATTCCATTAACGCCATCCTATAAACCAAGTCAATTTGCACGGGATTTTACCTCTCATATTCATAATTTGCATAAGCACATAAATGAAACACTAATCACACAATACGCATCTTATCAAGTTCATGCTAACGTACACAAAAGAGAAACTCACTTTATGGTCGGCAATATAGTCTTGGTGCATCTCGTCCCTGAACGGATGCCTTTGGGCACCATAAAAAAGTTAGCACATCAGCGAGCTGGGCCTTTTCGGATCTTAAGGAAATTACGAGAAAACGCCTATTTTTTGGAGTTACCCACTGATTGGTGTATTTCCCCTATTTTTAATGTTTCTGATTTAACATTGTATGTTTCTACGCCACTGGAATTACCTAACTGTCTGTTTAGCTCCACTATATTTTCTAATGGGTTGGGGTGTGGGCTTGTGCCTGGATCGCTCTCTCCATCGATTTCCAATGGAGGTACGTTGGTAGTTGATGAAGAAAATTTTCCTCCTATCTTGCCTAATGCTTTTCCCAGGTTTCCCAGGCCAAACTTTTTGCCAGACATGATCATCAAAGATGAGGTGCTTTCCTCTCCAGGTGGTGATGTTCGTCGCTACTTGATACGTTGGAATGATCATCCGGCCTCCGATGACTCTTGGCTTCCAGAATCGGAGGTGGCTCTTTTAGATGATGCTCTCCTACGGCGGTACCTGCGGGACAACTCATCGATGATGAGTACTTTCGAGCGGGGGAGGATTGATGGAGACGACGGCCCCCAACCTGTGGAAGATGATGCAGGCATGCTTGCAGAGGATCCTTCTCCGTCTCCAACAAAGTACTTGTGTCGCCATGGTGATCGTGTAGAGCGTCGCTACAACCTCAGCCCATGGCGCAAGACCACCTAATATTATTTAGTTGAATAATTCTATTATTATTTGAATTTCTCATGTTATTTGTTTTGAGCATTTTATCATTTCATTTAGGGTTTGAAACATTAGAGTCTATTTTTCATGATGGGCTGCATGTAGCCAAAGAATGATGTAAGCCTATATATAGGCATGTATTGCTTTCTTTTGAGGGAAGTTCAATGAGAAATTGAAAATCTACCTCCTAAGGAATCTTCCCCCTCTCCCTCCTCTTCTAATTTCGGCCAACTCTTAACCCTAGCTTCCTCCCTCTCCCTAGCCACCAACCTCCACTCCCTCCCTCATCCTCTCAGCCACCCAACACCCCTCCTTCCAAGCCTCCACCCCCCTAGCCTCCTCTCCCTCTACTCCATATCCGACCACCCTCTCTCAAGCACAACCCGACCAACCCTTCCCTCCATTCTAAGAAGAATCCGGCCACCCCTCTCTCTTGGTGGTTAGATCAAGGTGCTTGTGACAAGCTCTCGTAGATCTCGGCCAAGGCGTGATGCGACGAAGGAGGACGAGTTTCCTCTCCATCCGGCATAACTCCGGCGGAACCGTGGAAGAGTGATTCAAGCGAGATAACTAGAATCATCTATTCCAGTTTGGGTAACGAAAATCTCTACCTTTGTGTGATTCCTTCCCTAGATAATTTTGTGGTGGATATTCTTGGCATTGGATTTAGAATCGTTGAATTTTCGTGGTTTTCTTTGATTGTTTGTGTTCATCTTAATTGAATTAATTTTGGCAAAGGTTTGGCGAACCTTGTAAATTTTGTTGGGAGAGATCTACCTTTTCTCAAATTGTACTTCTGGTAGATCTCTTTTGGTACAACCTTCGCTCGCTCGGAACGGGTGGGTCCTTTTAGCCGGGAAGTATGTTGTCCTATAGCCTCTATCCGATCCTAAGCGGTTTGGCTACCCGTACATTAGCATTTACGTGATAATATTGCACAGAGTGTGCATGGCGTGGTAATTTGTGCGAGTGAAAATTTGAATCGTAGAGAGACAAGCGTGTTAATCCATAGATCTCCCAGCATCAATGCTTGAACCTTCATCATTTTCATAGATGATTTATTTTATACCCTATAAGGGTTGCTTACTTGGGAATATCCAAGAAAAATTCATATTTCATCATTGGCTTCAAACTTTCTATTGTGTTTCTTGTTGTTGTTATGAATGTAACAAATGCAAACAAAGACTCTTAAATAATCTACTTTAGGTTTCTTCCATTTGAGTAGTTCATAGGTGGACTTGCCCTTAAGTTTGTGTATCAAAGTTCTATTCAATACATAGTTTGTTGTGCTCACAGCCTCTGCCCAAAAGGATAGGGGCAAGTGAGCACCTGTAAGTAATGTGCCTGCAACTTCAATCAGTGTTCTGTTTTTCCTTTCAGCTACCCCATTTTTTGAGGAGTTATAGGATCAGAGAAACAGTGCCTGATACCTTCCTTCTCACAGAATTCTTGTATGGGAAGAGACTCAAACTCAGTACCATGATCACTTCAGATCAATACAATTGGAGTAGAGTACTCAATCCTTATACTCTTAAGAAAATCTGTAAGAACTTTGAGGTTATCTGACTTGTTTCTCAAGAAGAACACTCAAGTGAACCTTGAGAAGTCATCAATAATTACTAAGATATAAAGACTTCCCTTATAGGCTCTGTACAGCAATGGGTCCAAAGAGATCCATGTGTAGCAAATACAGAATCCTGGGTGAATCACTCTTATTAAGTGACTTAAATCTATTTTTAGTTTGCTTGCCTAACTGACAAGCGCTGCAAAGGCTTTCCTTCTTGTAGGGGTAAGAAGGCAATCCTCTAATAAGGTTATCCTTGGAGAGTTTAGCAATGTTTTTCAGGTTTACATGTCCTAATCTCCTATGCCAAAGATCATTATTACTACTAGTTTGGTTAAACAGGCATATCTTTGTTTTAGCTGACTTAAAATTAACTACATAGATATTTCCTACTCTAGTACAAGTTAATACTACTTGGTTGTCCATAGAAATAATAATTCAGGAGGTTTTATTAAATGATACCTGAAACCTCTCATCACATAACTGACTTATGGATATAAGGTTGTGCTTCAGTCCACTTACATATGCTACCTTCCTGAAGGTGACTGCTCCAATTTTGACCTTTCCATATCCTTTAGTTTGGCCACAATTGGAATCACCAAATATTACTTTGGGTCCTACCTTTGACTTATAGTTGATTAAGTTATCCTTGTTTTCGGTCATATGCTTTGAACAGCCACTATCCAGAAACCACTGTTGCTCTATGGTGGGATAGTCTTTCACCTACAATAAAACAAATTAGCTATTCTTGACCCAGGTTACCTTAGGTCCTAGTTTATTTACATAATTAAAGCTGGATATATATGAGTATTCTGGTTGATTTTTATAACATAAGGGATGAAATCTTCTAGGTGGAATTATCCACTGGGTGAATGGATTAACATATTATCTTGGTAGATTAAATGTTCTGTAGGAATTAAAGTTTCTGTTATAATGAACTGGGTTTAACGAATTCTGGTAAGTTCATCGATCTGAGGTCGATGAATGGGGATGAGTTCGTCGAACTCCACTCAGAGAATGAAAGTATTCATTCTCTGGGCCCCAATATCGTCGATCTCGGGTCGACAAACCATACTGGTTTCGTCGAACGTAGTTCAGAGAATAATTGTAATGAAACTTTGCATTTTGAGTTCGTCGACTTGAGTTCGACGAACTATATAGATTTCGTCGATCTGAGTTCGAGGAAGTCTCCTGAACATTATTATGGTTAAGATTTTTCTTATTCTTTCTCTTTTTCTTATTCTTTTGTTTTAATTCTGTTTGTTTAACATTATTATCTATCTTTCCCTTGCCCTTTTTCGAAACAAATTTTATTGGAGTTGTTAAAATATTTTTCTAAATCAGTAGGGGTTTACTTGAAGAAGCACCTAAGCCCAGCTTGCCAATAAGCCTAGCATTCACTGCACTTGTGATGTCCATCAGCTTGATACTTCTCCCACTTAGGGATTCTTCAAGTTGCTTAGCCTCAGTTAATTCAGTTTTTAATGTGATGATCTATTCATTAGCTATGGTTAATTCATCTTTTAATTTGATATTATCAAAAAACAAGTTTTCTTGTTGAGTCAATTTTTCTCTAAGTTGTTTAATCTCTTTTTCAGAATTAATTAAATCCATGCATAAAGATTTAAATTCAGTTCTAAAATTTTCTGAATTGAAATCAAAGGAAGACAATACCTAATCCTCTTTAGATAGAGGTTCTTCACTGTCTGATTGCTCAGCTTTAGATAGGCTGCTTGATGCATGAATGGCCATCAAGAAAATCTCCTTTGTCTTAGCCTCTTCTTCATCTTCACTAGTGCTAGAATATGAAGATTCATCTTCAGTTTCACTCCATGTTTCAGCCACAAAATCTTTCTCCTTCCATTCGTGCTTGTTGGAGGAGGGCATGTTGTAGTATTGCTTCCTGGATTTCTTTTCTCTTCTTCTCTCCTTCTTTTAGTTTTCTGGACACTCTGATATAAAGTGTCTTGGATTCCTGCAACCAATGCAAACAACTTCTTTAGTTGGAGTCTTGTCATACCTTGGCTTCTCATCTTGCCTAGATGACTTTCGTCTGAAATCCTTCTTTGCCATTTTGTAAAATCTCTTGGCTAAGAGACTCAGAAGTTCTTCGTTAGCTTTTGGCGCTTCTAATTCTTCAGATGCCTTGAATGTTATGCTTTTCTCCTTTCTTGCTGCTGAAGGAGTCTTCTGCTCTGCAGCTTCTCTTGTCATTATTAGTTGTTCATAGGACTTGAGTTTTCCAATAAGAGATTCAGTGGAATTCTCATTAAGACTTTTGTCCTCCTTGATTGGCCATATTCTGGAACCCCATGAGCTGAGGAAGCACATGAGGATTTTGTCATTGACTTCTGTGAGGGTGATGTCCTTGTCCAGAGTCTTCAGCTCATTGATGATTGATCTTAATCTGTTGTACATGTCACTCACAGACTCTGACTCATCTTTCTTAAAGTTCTCATATTGTGAGATGAGATTTGATCTCCTATCCTTTCTCTCATATGCAGAACCAGCAACCATATGGTTATGAGAATCCCAAATATCTTTAGCTGATGTGCACTCTGCAACTTTCTGGAAGATGTCATCAGACATTATTTGAGCCAAAATATTCATGGTCTTGGCATCGGCTATCTTGGCCTTCTTTTGAGCATCTGTCCACTCAGGTGGTGGAACAGCATGTATACTGGAAGTAGAAGTAGATGAAGTCCCTAGAACTGGTGGTCCTATCAAAATGGAATTAAAGATATCTTCATCAATAAAATTCATATATAATTTAATTATTGCCTTTCAGATAGCAAACTTATTCAGATTGCAAACTGGAGGTCTAGTGCTTGCATAATCTTTGTTCTATGTCATGATATAAAATAAACAGAAAAACTAGGAAAAAAGGAAAATCAGATCTAACAAGAATCTTTTGGTTTAAGTGTTAGCTTGTACAACCAAATGAACACCCCTCTGGTACCAATTAAAAGATAGGGGATAGATCTATTTACTCTAGAGGGGGTGAATAGAGTAATTAAATCTTTGGGCTGTTTTAGAATTTATTAGAGTAAAATAGGTGATGTCAATAGTAATAACAGAAAATGAAAATAGCTTAAACTAATCTATCACAGCACAGCAAGAACAAAAGAAATGATTACACACAGACAACACAAGAATTTTATAGTGGTTCCCCAAACTGGGTACATCCACTCTTCTACCACCATGGTAGGAATCCACTATCATGTTTTTGATCAGATGACTGCCACCACAAGAACTATTTACAGGGAGATCTCACAATCATTTAGGCTTTTGATCACGTGCCCAAAAACCAGGAATAAACTTTTGAAGGTAGTTGATAAACCCTTTTACAGGAGGTTGAGAGAGTTGATGGTGTCTTCTCTTTTCTCTATGCAATAGAGAAGACTTGTGGATTTCTTTTATCAAGGCTCCTTCTGAAGTAATGAAAGGTTCAGAAAGCTTGGAGATTTGCTCAGGGTGCATGTCTTCATCCTTGTTTTGAGGAGATCCAGGAATTTTCTGACTGATTTAAAGTTGTTGTCCTTGAATATTCCTGGAGTATAAGTAGAAGAAGACTCTTGATATTTAATGGTTGTTCTTCTTCAGTATTCAAAAAGAACAAAGTGAAAATAGAATGTTTTTAGCACTGAGAAGAAATAGGTATATTTTTTTGAATGTTTCAGTATCTCTTCTTTGTATATCACTGCATGCTCTGATGTCGAGTCACTGTGTGTCTGAAAAGAGAAAATCTCTTTTATATTCTGCTGTCAAAATTCTAATTTGAAATTGGAATTCTAAGCATTAATTGCTTATTAATCTGAAAAATGAAACGGCTGGAATATATCATTTAATGAGTTTTCCCAACTATCCTATTAAATTAAACAAGTAATTAACTCAGATGGAGACCATAATTAATGTTGCCAATAACGGCTATATTCAGGAGAATATAAGCATTAATTACTTAGGAAATCACTGCTAAAATAAATAAAATAAATAAGGACAAAAATAGGAAAAACTTCTAAGTCTGGCTCAAGACAGAATTCGTCATGCTCTGAACAGAATTCGTCATGCTCTGAACATAATTCGTCGACTGGAGTTCCAAGTTTGTCGAGCTGATTATTCCTGTTTGTCAACCTGAGCTCAGCAACTGCATTCTGGAAATAACTTGTCAAATCTGCGCTCCAAGTTCGTCGAGCAGAGAATCTGTCTTCGTTGATCTGAGTTCAGAGAAAATAAACTAGAAAGAATTTGTCAAAACTGAACTCCAGATTTCGTTGAACAGAGAATCTGACTTGATGAATAGATCGTCGATGTTGGGTACATTGGTTAAATGTACCTGATTTGAAGAAGCCTCACCCAACTCAATGATATACAGCATAATGTATTTGATGTATGTTGAGTTTACTCGTGCAGGTTAAGTAATTACTGGACTGAAGCAAAAAGTTTCTAAGTCCATGTGTCGACACCCAGAGGGAAAGTGTCGACACTTAAGAAGACTTGTGTCGACACCCAGACAAGCAGTGTCGACACTTGGAGTCATTGTGTCGACACCTGGGATGCAGAGTCGACACCAGACAGAAAGTGTCGACACAAGGAGCTGTGTCGACACTCAGTGAAGAAAAGTGCAGACAGAAAGTGTCGAC
This sequence comes from Platanthera guangdongensis, assembly GCA_039583875.1. NCBI lineage: Eukaryota > Viridiplantae > Streptophyta > Magnoliopsida > Asparagales > Orchidaceae > Platanthera > Platanthera guangdongensis. The sequence goes on along the minus strand of CM077164.1, from coordinate 80,145,480 downwards.
ACAAGGAGTTGTGTCGACACCCAGTGAAGCTGTGTCTACACCAGAAAGTGTCGACACTTGGAGCTGTGTCGACACTCAGCAAAAGTCAGCAGAAACTAAGTTAAAGTGTCGACACCAAGAACAATGTGTCGACACACAACAAGAAGAGTCAACACTTGAAGAAAGTGTCGACACCAAGAACAAAGTGTCGACACTCAACAGAAGAGTCAGCACATGAAGTAAGTGTCGACACCTAGAACAATGTGTCGACACTCAGCTGAAGACTCTATACTTGAAGAAAGTGTCGACACATGGAGCAGTGTCGACACTTAGCAAAGAACAACAAGATTGTCAAATTATTCTAAGTACAAGTGTCGACACTAAGGGAATGTGTCGACACTCAGCTGAAGTCTCAACAGAAGAATCAAGTGTCGACACAAGGAGCTGTGTCGACATTCAGCAAGTATCAACATAGAAGACTATGTGTCGACACCAAGGAGCAGTGTCGACACTTAACAGATTCAACACAAGAAGATGTGTCGACACAAAGGAGATGTGTCGACACTTAGAAGAATTCAGCAAGTTACAGAAGATCAAGTACTTGTGTCGACACTCAATTTCAGTGTCGACACATGCAGAAGAAACTGTGTCGAGACATACAAGGAGTTGTGTCGACACCTTGTAGACTAGTGTCGACACTTACACAACTGGTGTCGACACTTGGTCTATAAGTGTCGACACTCAAAGACAGAAAGTCTCGACACTTTCAGACAGTTAGAGATTTTCAAGAACTAACTGGATGACTTGACAGCTGCCGTTCCAGCCGGTCTACAGCACCTGTCAGAGATGTCAGAAGACAGTTATGAACCGGACCAGCCGGTTACCATGAAGAAGGCCTATAAATAGGCTTAGACAGTTTATAGAAACTGTTGTTCAGATTGTTGAAAAACAAGTTGTTAAAGTGGTACATAGAGTATCAACACAAGAAGATCTTGCAGTCCAAGTGCAGATCTAAGAAGTTGGAGAGAGAGGGCTCCATCCAAGAAATCAGCCGTTGGAACTAGGCTGAGAAGAAGGGTTCAGATTTATTCTGAATTCTAAGTGGCAGAGGTCAAGGATCAACTGCAGAAGGAGACAATCTTATTCAGTTCTACTCAAGAAGCTTTGAAGAAAGCTAAGTCAGATTGAATTCAGCTGAGTTCTTCCAAGAACTCATCAAGAAACTCTCAACTCCCCTCTCTTGTTTCTAAGTTGTTGAGTTAATATTTCTATAAACATTTTTATCTTGTAGGATCCATTGGATCTGAGTGAATTGTAAGCCTGTAATTATAAAGGCTGAGGGTAGGGCTTGAGAGCCTGAGTGTAGGAGATTGTAATCTCTGAGTGTAGGCCTTGTTGGCTGAGTGTAGGCCTTGATTGGCTGAGTGTAGGCCTTTGTGGCTGAGTGTAGGCTTTGGGATAAAGCTGAGTTGTAGGGCCTTGGGCCTGAGGTGTAGGAACCAATTTGGGTTCTGAGACAGTGGAGGAGTTTGGCCGAATCTAGTACACTGCTAGATAGGCGAAGGGGGAAAGTGGATGTACCCAAAGCTTGGGGAACCACAATAAAACTCTGTGTCTGATGTGCTGTGATTGTTGCTGTGTATGCTGTGTGTTTGCTGTGATAAAATAGTTAGAAATCTGTGATATTAACTGTTTGCTGCCATTAAAGTTTAAAAAGGATTAGGTCACCTATTCACCCCCCCCCCCCTCTAGGTGTTTAGGTACCATATCTTTCAAGTGGTATCAGAGCCAGGTTCCTCAAAAAGGACTAACAGTCTGAGGAGATCCTGATTGGCAGATTCAGTGTAAGGCAATATACAGATTCAAGAAAATCAAGAAACATGGGTTCCTCTGAGAATCACAAGGAATTGGGTTCCATGAAATTACCCATATACAGGAAAGAGATCTTTAGGATCTGGAAGGAAAGGGTAAGGCTGTTTATGGAGGCCTCAGACCCTAGAATCTACATCACAGTAAAGGAAGGGCCATATGTGCCCATGAAGATATCTGTTCTAGATGCAAATCAGAGAACCCCAAAGGATTTCTCTGAAATGACTAAGGATGAGATTGTCCTAGCTACCATGGACAAGAGGGCACAAAACATTATAGTGAGTGCCATAGATGATTCAACATTTCAGAATCTTATACACTGTAAGACAACCAAAGAGATGTGGGACACTCTTATAGTGTATATGGAAGGATCTGAAGAAGTTAGACAAGATAGAAAATCCTTGCTAAATCAGGAGTATGAGAGTTTTAGACAAGGAAAAGGTGATAGCATAACTGAGTGCTATAAGAAGTTCTACAGAATAGTAAATGAACTCATGTCTTATGGAAGAGAGTTCAGTAACTATGAACTAAATGACAAGTTCCTAAGGTCCCTAACCAAAGATTGGGACACAAAGATCTGTGTCATTATAGAAATGGCTAAGTTGGAAGAAATTACTCCTGCTACACTGTTTGGCAAGTTATTGTCTTATGAAATGCAGTTGACAGTGAGGAAAGAGGAGGAGAAATCAACAAGAACTGAACACAAGGAAAGAACAGTAGCCTTCAAGACAGAAGCCTCTAGGAAGTGCAGGAATAAGTCATCAACTCCACCTCCAGAGGTAGCTGAATCAGAGTCAGATGAGTCAGTTAGTACAAAGTCTAAGAGCAGTGAAAGTGATGAAGACTTTGCTGCCTTCACTAGACACTTTCAGAAATTCTTAATTTGAAACAATGGAGGTCAAGACTCTCTACTTCAAAGGGAAAAGAAGTCTTTCATTAGGATAAAAAGCCTTCAAAGAAGGACAGGAAGAGGACAAAATCTAGCAAGGCAGCTAGTTCTAAGATAGTGTGCTATTGCTGTAATAGACAGGGCCATGTTATTGCAGACTGTCCTGAAAAGAGGAAAGAGTCTAGTGACAGGAAAAAGACTTATTTCAAAGGCAAGAAAGAAAAGTCTTTTGTTGCCAAGAAGGAGAAGACTCTATCAGATATCTCTTCTTCAGAAACTAAATCTGAGGCTGAGGCCTATATAGGGCTGTTTGTTGAAGAAGAAGAAGAAGAATTCATGCAGATCATGGAGTCTATTTATGAACAAGAAGACTGCCAGTGCCAAGGACTGATGGCATTGACTGAGAGTGACAAAATCCTGGAGCAGCCAGGACCCAGTAAGGTACAAAGTTCAACTTTAAATTCAGTTTCTTGTACCAGTACAGAATCAGATTCATCTTCATCAAGTGATGAAAGTGTATCTGAGTCTGAGGATGATATTCATCAGCTTATAGATGAATATAAAGTGTTGTTGCAAGCTTACAAGAAAAGCAAGTCCCTAGCCAAAAGTCAGGCAAAGGAAATTACTGATCTTAAAGCTGCTGTAACAGATTTTGAGAAGTCTTTTGATCAAAAACTGAATGAGATAGCCATGTTGAAGCACATAACAGTGATTCAAATGGGTACTATATCATTTAAAAATGATCAAATCAAGAGTCTGGAGATCAATCTTCAGAAAGAGAGAGAGCTTGTTGCTAGGTTTTCTAAACCTAAGTCAGTGCTATCTTTAATTGATGAATTTGTTCATCATAAAGGCAAGGCTGGACTGGGCTTTATTAGACCTGCAAGGACTGAGCAGTCCAAGCCCAAGTCCAAGGGGAAAGCTCCAACATTCAACAAGTCTGCTGTAGATAAGACAGCAAAGACAGTACCCAAGAAAAGGTACAATAAGTTTGAATGCTAGTGCTGTGGCAAAGTTGGCCATTTTGCAGTGGACTGTTGGCACAATGCTAGTGCCAAAGTGAGTACCAAACTACCTGTTGGAAACCAGTAGGTAGCTTTGTCAGATTGCAAACTAACAAGTACCAAGGACCCAAGAATTCTTTGGCTTCTAAGGTTCATTAATCTGTTTTGCAGGTGAGTCCAAGTGACCATACCCCAACATGGTACTTGGACAGTGGATGTTCCAGACATATGACTGGAACTAGAGGATTACTAAAGGACTACATACCAATAAAAGATGGTCCAAAAGTCACCTTTGGTGGTTCTGAAAAAGGAATCATCAAAGGATTTGGTAACATTTCTAGCAACTTGATTACCATTACTCAAGTGGCTTATGTTAAAGGGTTGAAACACAACCTAATAAGTATAAGTCAATTAAGTGATGTAGGGTATGACATCTCATTTGTTAAAAATGGTTGTCATATCAAGAGGTCAAGTGATCAAGAGATCATTTTGACAGGTTATAGGAAGAGGAATGTCTACTGCTTAGACATTATGGTTGAGAATAATGGTTCTCCAGTTTGTCTTGTAGCTGATGAGACAGTCACTCATTGTGTCAAATGGCACAAGAGGCTAGCCCATCTTAACTACAAGACTATTAGCAAACTCTTTAGCAAAGAGTTAGTGAGGAATGGTCCTCAAGTTAAGTGTGTTAAAGATGGTATTTGCTCAGGTTGTCAAAAGGGCAAGCAGACTAAATCCACCCTTAGAAGCATAGAGAACAAAGATGCTGTGAGGTGTTTATACCTCTTGCACTTGAATCTCTTTGGTCCAATGCCAGTTCACAGCTTAGGTAGGAAGGTCTATACCCTTGTAGTTGTAGATGACTACTCAATGTTTTCCTGGGTGTTCTTCTTAAGACAGAAATCTGAAACACCTAGTGTCTTCCATAGCTTTGTCAAGAAAATTCAGAATGAACTAGACAGTACAGTGGTCAAGATTAGAAGTGACCATGGTACTGAGTTTCAGTCTAATAGCATGACAAAACTTTGTGAAGACTTTGGGATATTTCAAGAATTCTCTTCACCTAGAACACCTCAGCAAAATGGCATTGCTGAGAGGAAGAATAGGACCATGATAGAGGCTGGTAGGACCCTACTAAGTGATACATCACTGCCAGAGTATTTCTGGGCTGAAGTAGTCAACACTGCATGCCATATAATAAATAGGGCTACCATCTCTAAAAGGCTTAACAAGACCCCCTATGAAGTGGTGAAAGACAGGAAACCAAACCTATCCTACTTCAGGATCTTTGGTTGCAAATGCTTCATACTTAACAATGGGAAGTCTTCCTTAACTAAGTTTGCTGCCAAGTCCCAAGAGGGAATTTTTGTTGGGTACAGCAATAATAGTAAGGCTTATAGAGTTTACAACTTGACTACACATGTTGTAGATGAATCTGTGCATGTAGTTTTTGATGAGACTAAACTTATTAATAATGAGTTGTCTAGTAGTGTATGCAACCCCACAGGTTTAACAAAGAAGATGGACAAGCTTACTATAGAAGAAGTACCTCCTGCAAGACAGCAAGTAGAAGACAGTAGTTGTTGTCCAGGGGGAGAACTACATGTGCTAATTGCTGAAGAAGTACAAGGAGTATAGCATGATGTAGATGTTGTAGAGGTTCAACCAGAAGTTAGGATGCCTCCAGCCAACAGGCATCTAAGAGATCATCCAGTAGAGCAGATTATTGGAGATCCAAGACAAGGAATACAAACCAGGAGCAGATACATGAATGCAGCAATCTACTCCAGTTTCCTGTCTCAAGTTGAACCTAAGAAATTTGAAGAAGCAATACAAGATCCACAATGGACTAAAGCAATGCAAGAAGAGCTTAATCAGTTCAAGAGGTGCAAGGTTTGGGAACTTGTTCCTAAACCTAAAGACCACAATATAATAGGAACTAAGTGGATCTACAGGAATAAGATGGATGAACAAGGGGTCATCATTAAGAATAAAGCTAGACTGGTTGCTAAAGGATATAGGCAAGAAGAAGGTATTGATTTTGATCAAACCTTTGCTCCAGTAGCCAGACTGGAAGCCATAAGGATGTTCTTGGCCTATGCAACCTATCAAGGATTTAAGCTTTACCAAATGGATGTCAAGTCAGCATTCCTAAATGGTAATCTTAAGGAAGAAGTCTATGTAGAACAGCCTTCAGGTTTTGTTGATCCAACTCTACCTCATCATGTCTATAGACTTAGGAAAGCTTTATATGGGTTAAAGCAAGCCCCTAGGGCTTGGTATGAGACCCTATCTAGTTTCCTCATTGAGAACAAGTTCTCAAGGGGGAAGATAGATAAGACTCTATTCCTTAGGGAATCTAGAGGCAAAGTTATACTAGTCCAAATATATGTAGATGACATTATATTTGGGTCTACTGAAAGCAGCCTTTGCAAAAAGTTTGCAAAACTTATGCAAGGTCAGTTTGAGCTGAGTAGTATGGGAGAGCTGACGTTTTTCTTGGGTCTCCAAGTTAAACAAACTGAGAGTGGTTTATCCATATATCAGTCCAAGTTCACCCTAGAACTCATAAAGAAGTATGGTATGGATTCATCCAGCACCATGAAGACTCCTATGGGGTCAAGTATGTCTCTCAGCAAGGATGATGCAGAGAAACCTGTAGATGAAACCTTGTATAGAGGGATAGTTGGCTCCCTATTATACTTGACTCCTAGTAGACCTGACATCATGTATGCTACATGTGTTTGTGCAAGATATCAAGCCTGTCCTAAAGAGTCTCATTTGACAGCAGTCAAAAGAATATTGAGATATCTTAAGGGCACTCCCTATCTAGGCCTCTGGTACCCTAGGAATGGTGATTTTGATCTAACAGGTTATTCAGATGCAGACTTTGCAGGATGCAAAGAAGATAGAAAGAGCACTACTAGAACCTGTCAATTCCTAGGTGGGAGACTAATTTCATGGAGTAGCAAGAAGCAAACCAGTGTGGCTATCTCCACAGCAGAGTCAGAGTATGTGGCTGCAGGAAGTTGTTGTGCTCAACTTCTGTGGATTCAACATCAGCTAGAGGACTATGGATTTCAGGTAAGTAGAACTCCACTTTTCTGTGATTCTACAAGTGCTATTTCAATAGCTAATAACCCTGTATCTCATAGTAAAACTAAACATATTGAAATTAAATATCATTTTCTTAGGGAGCATGTAGAAAGAGAAGATATTTTACTTGAATATGTTAAAACTGATAATCAAATAGCTGATATGTTTACTAAGCCCCTAGAAGAAGCTAAGTTCAATAGATTCAAAATTGAACTAGGAATGATAAACTTAGAGTAAGTTTATAGAATTGAAAATGCCTAAGTAAAAAGGTGTCGATGCATAGACAAGTCTATGTCGACAAAGAATAGTGGTGTCGACACTTCAGGAAAAAGGTGTCGACACATCTAGGAAGTTGGTGTCGACACTTCAGAATGTTAATGTCGACACATGTCAAGTAGGTGTCGACACATCCAAAGTGGTGTCGACACTTAAGTTTTACTCAGAATTTTCTAAGTAAAGTCTCGACAATGTGTCGAGTTATGTTGTGTCGACACATAACCAAGTGTCGACACATAAAATCTGTGACTAAACTTGTATCGACACATATGTGTCGAGACATTATAAGTCAGTGTCGACACTTATTGCCAGTGTCGACACATTTTAAGTTATCTGTCCCGCCTGTTCATCTTCAAAATCAGAAAGGTATAAATAGGATTCTGTCATTGTTTGTCGACACGCTTTCAAAGTTTCGAGACCAAAACTACTGTGTCGACACCTCTCTTCTCTCAAGACAAATTCTACAAACCCTAATGGCACCTAAGCTTGAGGACAACGTCAACGAAGGATATGAGCTAGTGCGCGGCGCTTTCGCCGATGCAGATCAAGAAATCAAGTCGGTCGTAACCCTAGTCGCCGATTCTGGACTAGAATACTTAGTTTCAGAACCTACTAAGATATGGAAGAAGGAGGTTCTTGAATTCCTCAATGGAGCCAAGGTGGATGAATCTGGATACAAAATCAAATCCATAGTTCATGGTGCAAGGGTTAAGGTATCTCCTAAAAGTCTGAGGAAGATTCTCCAGCTATCAAGAACTCAAGAAGAAGATGTGGTTACAGCTTCAAAGACCAGGGAAGCTCTAACCTGGTGTGGACTTGATTCCAAGATGAAGATAGGTTCTGTTTTCACCAGGAAGGGAATGAACAATCAAGGAAAGTTTCTTTCTGAGATAGTTGGAAAAGTGTTACTCAGCAAGCCAGGAGGGCATGACAGAGTGTCTGTCTATATGTTTGGAATAATGACCAGGATTATCTTCACTTTAAAAACTGATTGGTCAGTTATAGTATTTGAGAAAATCAAGGAAAATCTGAAGAAGCCCAACCTGGGCAGAATCATTAGTCTATACCTAGCTGGTGTGATACCAGAGGTAATGAGTACTGCTGCTGGAAGCAAGATAAATCACATGAGGAAGATGGATCTGAGGATCTTTTCTAGATGGGATAGGGTGTTGACTAAAGAGATGCCAACCCCTGAGAAACCAGTTGTTGAGAAAGACACTCCTCCAAAGAAGAAAAGGAAGATAGTTCCAGTAGCACAAGAGTCTACCAGCAGTTCTGAAAGTGAAGAACAGGTTGTCTTCACACCTGATGAGCAAGAGGAAGAGCCTGCTGTGAAGTCTCCTGCTCCTCCAGCTGATGTTGAGATCCAGGGGGAGCTACCACAAGCTAGCCCCATCCACAGGGATCAAAGCAAGGGGGAGCTTCCAGTTGTAGAAGAACCCTCTACACTAGAAAGTGAACAAGCCACTACCATCACACAAGAGGTACTCACTGACCTAAATACTTTAGAATTTCTTGTAGAAGATGCTGATTTGTCTGATGTTCATCAGCAAACTCAGCTGAATACTCAAGAACCAGATGTTGTTGGAGATGACACATCTCCTGTACAAGAAGTAATTCCTGATCCAGAGGTTGACGAACCAAGAACTTCTCCTGCACAGTCTCCACAAGAATACACAATGGAAGTCTTGTTCCTAAATCTGGATCAAGCAGATTTTGATAAGGAAACTGATGATGCTGCTGTTGAGGGGGAGAAGGTACAAGTTCTGGAAGAGCCTATAAGGCAAGAAACTGAGATAGCTCCAGCTGTGCAAGCTGAAAAGCCTTCAAGCCCTAAGGAAAGGGTTGACATAGCCAGCTCCTCAGAGTCTGAAGATGAGGAGGCTACTAGGGCAAAGAAAAAGAAACTTTATGTCTTCAGGAGAAGAAGCCAGAGTTACAAGAAGGCTCTCCAAACAGTTCCACCACAGCCTATAATTCAACAAGCCCCAGCCATTGATTATAGTGCACTGATGGTGGCAATGCAAATCAAGTTGGATGAGTAAAGGCAGGTCATATAGAAATATGTAGATGAAGGGCAAAAATCACTCCAATTTGATCTGGCCCAGGATATAAAATCTATAAGGTTTGAAATTAACCAAAATAAGAAGGAGATGACAGACTGCTTCCACAAGGGTGGCAATGCAGTGGTGTACTTGGCAACACACTAGGAAAAGATCAAGGCACAGGTGGATGACATAGCATTGAAGCAAGGATATGTTCTTGAAAATCAGTTAAGAATGAATGACAACTTGACTGCTTCTCATAATGCTATAGTCACTGAATTGAAGAACAAGGCTGCTGAACCCTCTACTTCTACTGTTGCTAAAGCTGAATATGATAAAGTCTTTCAAGAAGAAATCTCTGCTGTTCAGACTGCTATCCAAGCATCCGAGAAAGCCATATCTGACCAACTTCAAAAGCTCAAACCTTACTTTAAAGATGGAATCAGATACTTAGATAGTCAAATCAGATTTCAAAAGGATGATGTCAGAGATCATATGGCTAGAGAAGTCATAAAGGGGGAGAGAGTTTTAGTCAAAGCTAGCTCTGATCATGCCAAATGGATATCTAATTCCATCAGAGCTACACTGGGCTATCCTCCACTTTGTGATGATGACAATGTTGCTGAATCTGGAATTCAACCTGCATATCTTGGAGGTGAGCAACCAGAAGTAGCTCAGGTCATTTATCCACCTCTAGATTTTGAGATGATTCATGATGAGGTACAGACTATGTACAGCCCATCTGGGGGCAAGGACAATGTCCATATTGAAAAGGTTGTTCAGCCTATATCAAAAGCTATGCAAGAGGCATTGCAGAAAGAGGAAGAGACAAGGTTGTCTAAGAAGAGGTTTAGGGAACAAGCAGAACAAAGGCCAGACTTTGAACAGTGGAGCCCTACCTCTAGAAACATAATATTAACTGCCTGGAAAGCTGCCAAGGATAACACTCATGACAGGAACAAATGGTTTTCTGAAGTTGAATGAAGAAAACATGAGATCAGGCAGGAGGCAATAGTTCAGTATAGAAGGAAGACAAAAATGGGAAAGCTACCTCCTATTGCAGTGGAGCCTAGCAAGTACTTTCCAAAGCCATATCACTATTTTGAGAGGCAGAAGATCAAAGCTGAAGAGCTCAAAAAGAAAGATCTGAAAGGCAAGAAGCCTGCTGATGCTGAAACTCCTGATGCCCCTGTCAAAGCTCAAGTTCAAGCTGGCAAGGGAATAGTTATCAAGGAACCTGAACAGAAATAGTTTAAGAATTTACTTGAAGATTATTTTGTAATCTTTTGAATGTAAAACATTCTTGTGAACTACTGAAAATGTATAAGACAAATGTTAGAACAATATGTGATCAATATATTTCATGATTGTTCTGTGAATATGTCTATTTCTTATTTGTTCTGTGTTGATGTATGTGTATACATGTGTGATTTATAAATGTTTATGTTTACCCTGTTGTACATTATCCTACTTTACATCATTTTGTAATTTTTAATTATGAATGGTGTATATCATTGACTAAGGGTTATGACTTCTCCAAATAGGGGGAGATTGTTGGGTACATTGGTTAAATGTATCTGATTTGAAGAAGCCTCACCCAACTCAATGATATACATCATAATGTATTTGATGTATGTTGAGTTTACTTGTGCAGGTTAAGTAATTACTGGACTGAATCAAAAAGTTTCTAAGTTCATGTGTCGACACCCAGAGGGAAAGTGTCGACACTTAAGAAGACTTGTGTCGACACCCAGACAAGCAGTGTCGACACTTGGAGTCATTGTGTCGACACCTGGGATGCAGAGTCGACACCAGACAGAAAGTGTCGACACAAGGAGCTGTGTCGACACTCAGTGAAGAAAAGTGCTGACAGAAAGTGTCGACACAAGGAGCTGTGTCGACACCCAGTGAAGCTGTGTCTACACCAGAAAGTGTCGACACTTGGAGCTGTGTCGACACTCAGCAAAAGTCAGCAGAAACTAAGTTAAAGTGTCGACACTAAGAACAATGTGTCGACACACAACAAGAAGAGTCAACACTTGAAGAAAGTGTCGACACCAAGAACAAAGTGTCGACACTCAATAGAAGAGTCAGCACATGAAGTAAGTGTCGACACCTAGAACAATGTGTCGACACTCAGCTGAAGACTCTACACTTGAAGAAAGTGTCGACACATGGAGCAGTGTCGACACTTAGCAAAGAACAGCAAGATTGTCAAATTATTCTAAGTACAAGTGTCGACACTAAGGGAATGTGTCGACACTCAGCTGAAGTCTCAACAGAAGAATCAAGTGTCGACACAAGGAGCTGTGTCGACATTCAGCAAGTATCAACATAGAAGACTATGTGTCGACACCAAGGAGCAGTGTCGACACTTAACAGATTTAACACAAGAAGATGTGTCGACACAAAGGAGATGTGTCGACACTTAGAAGAATTCAGCAAGTTACAGAAGATCAAGTACTTGTGTCGACACTCAATTTCAGTGTCGACACATGCAGAAGAAACTGTGTCGAGACATAGAAGGAGTTGTGACAACACCTTGTAGACTAGTGTGGACACTTACACAACTGGTGTCGACACTTGGTCTATAAGTTTCGACACTCAAAGACAGAAAGTCTCAACACTTTCAGACAGTTAGAGATTTTCAAGAACTAACTGGATGACTTGACAGCTGTCGTTCCAGCCGGTCTACAGCACCTGTCAGAGATGTCAGAAGACAGTTATGAACCGGACCAGCCGGTTACCATGAAGAAGGCCTATAAATAGGCTTAGATAGTTTACAGAAACTGTTGTTCAGATTGTTGAAAAACAAGTTGTTAAAGTGGTACATAGAGTATCAACACAAGAAGATCTTGCAGTACAAGTGCAGATCTAAAAAGTTGGAGAGAGAGGGCTCCATCCAAGAAATCAGCCATTGGAACTAGCCTGAGAAGAAGGGTTCAGATTTATTCTGAATTCTAAGTGGCAGAGGTCAAGGGTCAACTGCAGAAGGAGACAATCTTATTCAGTTCTACTCAAGAAGCTTTGAAGAAAGCTAAGTCAGATTGAATCCAGCTGAGTTCTTCCAAGAACTCATCAAGAAACTCTCAACTCCCCTCTCTTGTTTCTAAGTTGTTGAGTTAATATTTCTATAAACATTTTTATCTTGTAGGATCCATTGGATCTGAGTGAATTGTAAGCCTGTAATTATAAAGGCTGAGGGTAGGGCTTGAGAGCCTGAGTGTAGGAGATTGTAATCTCTGAGTGTAGGCCTTGTTGGCTGAGTGTAGGCCTTGATTGGCTGAGTGTAGGCCTTTGTGGCTGAGTGTAGGCTTTGGGATAAAGCTGAGTTGTAGGGCCTTGGGCCTGAGGTGTATGAACCAATTTGGGTTCTGAGACAGTGGGGGAGTTTGGCCGAATCTAGTACACTGCTAGATAGGCGAAGGGGGAAAGTGGATGTACCCAAAGCTTGGGGAACCACTATAAAACTCTGTGTCTGCTGTGATTGTTGATGTGTATGTTGTGTGTTTGCTGTGATAAAATAGTTAGAAATCTGTGATATTAACTGTTTGTTGCCATTAAAGTTTAAAAAGGATTAGGTCACCTATTCACCCCCCCCCCCTCTAGGTGTTTAGGTACCATATCTTTCAGTCGACCTGAGCTCGAATATTGTCGAGCTCAACACACAGAAGTAACTCTGAGTTCACCGATCTGCGATCGACGATCGTCGAGCTGAGTTCGAAGAATTTCGAACTGATAATTTTAAACTCTGAATTCTTCTTAGTCTAAGTCTACTGAAGTCCTTTGTTGGCTGGTCCATGAAGGTTGAACCTAATGACTAGCCTAAATTCTAAGACTTATAGACTTGACCCTGGCTATACAATGCACAACAAGAAAAATCTTGATTAGCAAGGAATAAAATTCCTTGCTAACTTGCAAAATTTGTAGCTAATTTTAATTAGCAATGAATTTAGGAACAAAAAAATACCTAACTAATATGGCTCTAGCTAATTTTAGCTAGGCATTTATTGCTTGCTAATTTGCAAAGATTATTTAGCAAGGTTTCATATCCTTCCTAAATTAGCAAGGAAATTTAGTTTTGTTGCTAACAAAAAAATACACTTTTAATAGTGTTGGTTGAGGATCGAACCCTCAATTATACATATATAATAAACTATACTTAATCAACTCACTCAACTAATTAATATGTTTTAAGAATGCGTTAATATATATATACACATAAAAAAACGTTTATGTAATTTATAAAATTAGACGAAAAAATATAAATGTATATATATAGTTATCTATATAATATTAAATTTATGTATACAAATAATTGTATAAATATATATATATAGTTATCAATATAATATTTAAATATATGTATATATATAATTACTTAGATATTCACGTATATATAATTATTTATTTAAATATATATATATTATATATAATTTATGCAAATATATGATTATCTCATAATATATATTTATATAATATATATATATATATGTATATAAATAATTTATATATATATATATATAAAATTTATTTTATAAGAGAGATTAAGGAAATTAAAAATTCTATTTTTAATTAAGACTTCATTTGGGGAGGCATTTTCACACCGGTGCAGGAGCAGACACCGCGACATGACAGAAAAATAAACGGGCGGTGCGTGCTCCCGCCACGCTAGATGAACGGATCAAAAACTCTTAGTTTAGAATCCCTACCTCCCCCTCCAGCTCTGAACGGCGGAGGTGTTTTCACGCATCCGTCTACTTCCACTGAGTCAAACGAAGAAAAAGAGAGATAATTTTTTTCAAAAAAATAATTTTTTATCTCTATAAATATTTTGCAATAAAATAATTTGTTGTTGTTTTTCAACAAAAAATTTTCTACAAAAAAGTTCGTTGCTATTTTAGCAACGAAAATTTTGTAACAAAAAAATTTGTTGCTAATTTTGCAACAAAGAAAATCACTTGCTATTTTTGTAGGTGAAATAAAAAACTATTTTTCTAGCTTAATTTGATGTTAATTAGGAAGGATTATCAAGTCTTCCTAATTTACCTTGCTAAATCGGAATTTTCTTGTAATGATGTGGGTCAAACTTATCCTAATTAGTGAACCTAACTCAAAGCCAAACTAGAGATCCAACAAAGTTGGTCTGGATTGGTGATGTTTAATTTATGTGCTAGAGAAGACTACGTAGATATGCGTGTAAAGTACGTATGAAATCCCGGGTCTAGTGGTATACAGGATGCTGCATCAAAGTACAGCAAGCATTTCCAGGAAAACACCCAGAAAAGTTCACAGTATGGTGAACTGTTGATATCATCGGGCGATAGTGAGAATTGCCAGACGATAGCTCCTAGTGAGCTGGAATGTTATGTGACCTGTCTTAAAGAGACTTGGGGGTCACTATATGTGATGTTATGAGCCTAAAGTGCCCAGCAATGGTGGGTACTAGCCTGAAATGGTAAAGAGTCTTGTGGCTTATGATGAGTGATGTGGAGGCCAATTACTGTGTCATCAAGTTAAGTACCTCTAAACGACTGGGTAGTCAAGTTAAGTACCTCCTAATGGGCAGGCGGTCATCAAGTTATGTACCTCTGAACGACGTAGTCGTCAAGTTAAGTACCTCTGAACGACTAAGTTACTGTTAAGTCATGGACCTATGAACGGTGGTGTTATACGAGGGAGCCTGGTACACCAAAAATATGCCCTGTATGCACGGGGCATGTGGTCATTGGGCCAACGTCTGTGGTGAATGGTGCTTAAATACACTTTGTTGTTGTCACTATATATATATATATATATATATATATATATATATATATATATATATATATATATATATATATATATTGTAATACTCTAAATCCCAAGATTGGGTTCAGGTTGTGCAACACGGCCTGGGACATGGGCGTGTCCCAAGCCATGTCCTGCTCTATATAGCTGAGTAGCCTGTCGAGTGCGCGACGAAATATACTCGACGAGTTCTCGAGAGGGAACACGCCTTGTGACACGGGCGTGTCCGAGGGCATGTCCTCCTCTGGTTCGTCGACCTCTACTCGAGTAAATGTACTCGATGATCCTCGAGTGGGGAACACGGCCTGTGACACGGGCGTGTCAACTGTAATACGGGCGTGTCATATGGTCGTGTCCTTCTCTGGATTTTCCCAAGGCATTGAGAACTTCTGAACACGGTCAGGACATGGGTGTGTCTCTGGCCACACAACCTGTGACACGGGCATGTCATATGGCCGTGTCATGTTCGGGTTGAATCAGTTGTGTGCCGTCTGAGGTACACGGCCGTAGACATAGGCATGTCTGAAGGCATGTCAGGGAACATGGCCTGTGACACGGGCGTATAACATGGTATGTCCTGCTCTCGGTAAGTCGGTTGTGTGCCGCTTAAGGTACACGGTGTAACATCCCATGTTACTTCTAGACCCCTCAACTTAGGTTGGGTTAGGCATGAGGTGGGTGATAGGGAAATTAGCTATGTTTGACCCTAGGTAGTGGTTTGTAGCCATGTGGGCCCACTAAGGGGCCAAAGTCAAACTTGGTCATACTAGCCGAAATAGAAACCCTAGCCACACCATGACCCCACCACATTACCATAACCCTAAAGTAATCTAAGTGGACCCTAGGGCATGTCATTAGGTCAACCCGTTGACCCTTGTTGACCAAAGTCAACCATGGCCCTAATTTGGTCAAACCTATAATTATAGGCCCAATTAGCCCAAGTAGGGCACCACATTGATCCAACCCAAGTTGGGTGGTGCCATTAGACCCATGATCACCAAGTGGGGTCAGCCCACTCATCATGGTTGACCAAGTCAACTCAAGTCAACCTAGTCAAACTAATTGACCTAAAGGAGAAAATGAGGGCTAAGCCCAATCTCCTTGGGCCAAGCCCACCAAACTTTGCCCATGGCCAGCCCAATTGGACAAAGACCACCCCTACCCTCTGGTTTTGAATAGAGGGTCACGTGCAAGGGGCATTTTGGGGAATTCACCTAAAAGATGAGAGAGAAGATGAGATTAATAGGAGGAGGCCACTTGGCATTGACTCCTTCTGTCCAAAATGGTGCTGGCTGGCCTCCTCAGTAAATTCCAGAGAATTTTGCAGCATGGTGGCCACTTGGCACCAAGGCTGAAGCCTCCAAAGCCCCAAACCGAGCTCACCTTGGTTGTATCTCCCTATACAGCCACTTCTAGCTTTAACCAACCACACCACCAGCTTCAGTGAGTGGAATCGAGTGGAGAACGAGTCCTGGAGAAAATCTTTTGGTGAAGAAATGGGATTTTGAGTAGGAGATCGCCGGAGCGGCTCAACCATGGCCAACCGCCGCCAACCTCGCCGTCGTGCCGCCATTCGGGTCCGTTTTGCCTCCCCTCTACTCGTACTAGATTTCTAGATCCTTTAGGAGAGACATCGGGCTCAATTGAGCCCGATACCATGTGAGGAAATGGAGATTTTTCCGAGTTTTGCTTCTTGCTCGGGTTCGCCGGAGGAGCCAATTTCGGCGGCCTCATCGCCAGGAATCGCTAGCCACCACCTCAGTGAAGGTGGTGGCGACATCTGCCGGCGGTGGTGGTGGCTCAGCTGGCCGGAAACAGCCAGCAAAGGTGGCCTAGCCAGAATTGATCCCAGCTGTTGGCTGATTGGGAACGATGACCAGATCCCGTCTATCTTGCATCAAGATTCATGCAACCCGATATTAATTAAATTAAAATAAAAACTATAGTATTAGTTATATTTTGTCACACTATTTCAGCCTTGTTGCATGGCTATTTTAGGCCTCTTAGAGGCATTTCTAAGACATGAACCTTCAATGCAATTTGTAGCTTAACCTCGTAACTTTAATTTTCCACCTTAATCTTGTAATTTGGAGTAATATACTGCCCTGTAGGGCTGTTTATCTAGGACTGTTCCTAGGCAAGGGCAGAATTTCAAATTGATGACCAAGCCAAACCAGTAATCAACATGACCCCAAATTTTGGGTGCATGCATGATTAGGGCATCTTTAGGCCCTGCCAAAAATTGAGATTTTTTGGGAAAACTTTTACTATAGTTTTATTCATAATACACAAAATTAAATAAATGAAATATTTGGAGGGTTATGGCTCCAAATGGCCCCAAATTTTGGTGGCATGTCCTTGGGGACTATACATGTGCATGGTAAATATTTCAGCACATTTGGACAAATTCATGTTGGGTAAACTCACTTGCATGTGTTGATTATATATAGGCTTGGGGTGCAAATAGCCAATTTTGAAATATTATGTATTAGGCCTATTTGGAACATCCAAAAATCATGATATTGATTTCAGAGGCTCATTAGGGTGAATTATACCCCACATTGTAATAATGAGATTTTTGGAAGCAAAAAGCCCATTATTTGGAATTTTTGGAATAATAGAACTCTTGAAAAATAAATGTAAAATAGGCTTATCATTGAGATAAAATCCCCATTTTTTGTCAAGGTCAATATTATGTTAGATATAACTCCTGAAAATTTTTATGTCTTTGTTTGAGGAATTTTGATAGGAGTTATGTGGAAATAACCTTTTTACCCTCATTTTACTTAATTAGCAAATTGGTGAAAATACTTAGTACAAAATTTTGGAAAATTTCTTGATGATATATCTGAGTATGAATAAACTTGTATAATTTTCTCAAAATTTTTGGATGAATCAGTAATTTTTAAAAACTTATAATGGCATTTTGGTAAATTGTTAAGAATTGAATTTGGTAGGACATTTTGTTATAGAGGTTGATGAAACTCTGTCATTAGCCTTAAATTAATGATACATATGCTCTGTAATTTTCCTAGAATTTGTGTTAATGTATTTCTTATACTTCATTTGGAAAATGATAATTGTGCGAATTTTGTATTAATTAAGGAATAAATAGAAATTTTCAAAGGAAAATTATAAATTTTGGTGATGGCGCGGCCCCTCCTCCACCGGTTGAAGACGATGCTGATGATGCTGTTGATGATCCGGTTGCTAAGGCCATACGACTCAAGGACGTGAGGCGGCACGATGACGCTAACGGATGGCTACGCTACAACCTCCGCCCGCGCCATGATACCGCCACGGCAACGCCTTAGTTTTATTTATTTCCTTTTCGTGCACTTTATTTTATAATTGGAATATAAAATTATCCTATGCTTATGTGATAATTTTATATTCATTGCATGTGTTGTTGTATTTTCAATTTGAACTATTTTAGTTTTGGTGTGCAATTAGCCATTCAGATGGATGAGATTAAATCTCCATCATGAAGGGCTAAGGCTTATTTGTAACTCCTATTAGCCATTCGGATGGATGAGATTAAATCTCCATCACGAAGGGCTGAGGCTTATTTGTAACTCCTATTTAAAGGAGGCTATCATGAAGAGTTAAAGCAATTGGAAAAGAAACCTAAAAAAAACCCCCTTGTGGAAATTTCGGCCACCATGGAGAAGTCCATAGCCGCCCCCTCCCCTTTGGTGTGAAGCCAAGCCTTGCCTCCTCCATCCCCGTTCGGTGCGACTCCGGCGTGGCTTCCTTCGGTGCGACTCCTTGGAAGAAGGTTGCAAACCATTCGGTGCGACGCCGGTGGATCCGTGGAGAGAGTGATTCTCCCACAGTTATCTCGTGTGAACGTTTTCCGGTTGGGTAATCTCTTTCCCCTCCATTGTGTGATTTCTTCTCTTTAGTTGTGGTGGATTTCACTCATCGTTTTCTCCGGATCTTTAATTTAATCGCTGCAAGTTTTGAATCGAAATCGCCGTTGCAAGGATTTTATTTCCGGATCGGGTGGATCCTATTTGCTTGAGCGGAACTTGGCCTATAGCCTTGGTCTTGCTCTCAAAAAGGAGTGGCAACCTTTGTGTTTTCTTGGGGGAATAATCCGACTCAAATTTCCGATCGTTGTTTTCGAGTCGACCATTCCTCCTTTGTTGTTTGTGCTGCGTTTTGTGACGAGGAAATATTGTGGGCGATAGGTGCTGTGTAGGTGTGGTAGATCTACGACGTGTTGTGCGTAGGGAGAGCGTTAGATTCGCGGAGATCTCCGTTTCCCGATATCCCTACATCAATTTGGTATCAGAGGCGGTCGTTTCAACTCCCACGTTGAAAACATCCTCTCTGCATTCCTTGTTGGTCGATCGGATCTAAAAAAATCAAAAAAATTATTTCTGTGGTCTGCCAATAGTGGGCTGAAATCTTTATTTTTCAGCAAAATTTCAAAACAAAAATTTTTTAACGATCTACGTGTTATTCACTTTGGGAATATATAAAAATATCTTATTTTCAATATAGCTACAGCCCTAGGAAAATTCATCTTGCCCGGGGCCTCCCAAACCTGAATGCGCACAAGGCTAGGAACGGAGTACGCAACCCCGTCTACGTCTAGTATGGCTGCGAACGAGCATGGTGATCCCAACACCGCGGCTATAGAGGGTCTTCGTGCCGAAAGGGCTGAGCTTAGGAACGTCTTAGCCCAGATCATACAAAACCAAGCTAGGCCACCCCCGCCACCCGTTAATGTTGACCGGCCCAACCGGCACCAACATAACTCTGATTCGGATTCTGATGGGGACTCTCCGCGGGTGCCCCCTAGAGGACACCGCCTCGAGGGAGACTTTGACATTACTAGGGCCATTAAGATAAATGCCCCCACGTATGATGGCATGGGAGACCCCCAAATCTTCCTTAACTGGACTGTGGATATGGAGTGTTACTTCGAGTGGCACAACCTGACGGATCCCCAAAAGGTCCAAGTTGCCCGGATGAAGTTAACAGGTCGTGCAAAGACGTTCTGGCTGAATGAGGAGCGAAGATTAGGAACCGGACACGGAGCCCCCCTTATAGGTTGGCCAGTAATGAAGAACCTGTTGACCGATCAGTACGTTCCCGCGTACCATCGGACACAGATGTTCGATGAGCTTGCCACTCTGCGGCAGGGCTCAAGCTCGGTAGCTGAATATATGGGTGAACTTAAGGACCGAATGGTGCGATGTGACCTTAGGGAGATTCCCGAAGTCACTTTATCTAGATTTCGAAAGGGCCTTAACCCCGATATCCAAAGGAAGCTCTTGCGATATGGGCATACGGACTTGAACACGACTTTCAATGCCGCCTTGGACATTGAAAAACACCTAGCCTCTAAGGCTCACTCCCGTTACGCTCATGCGAAGAACAAGTCCACCACTGGGGCATCTTCTTCCACATATCCTGATAAGGGAAAGTTTAAATCTACCGAGTCGAAGTCAATCGTGATCACCGCTAGGAACTCCAAGAACCCTGCGAGTGAGCGTGTCCCTATCGGGAAGGTTAGCAAGGCTAACACCACTTGTTACTCTTGCGGCATTCAAGGCCACTATGCCTACGAATGCCCAACAAAGACAAAAACACTAGCCTTATTAAAGCCAACTACCGACCCTGACGATTACGTATACGAGGCCGCAGAGGAGAGTGACCCCGAAGGAGTCCCTAGTGACTTAGAAGACGATCACCCCCTTATGGTGATGCGTTGTATTTTGACCACTCCTCGTCCATTAGATGATTGGAAGAGGACGAGCATATTTTCTCTGATTTTTAAGAGTGGCGAGAAGCTTTGCAAGCTGATTATTGATAGTGGTAGCTGCGTGAACGTCATATCTGAGAACGCCGTAGCACGTATGTCCTTGGTCACGAAACCACACCCGACCCCATACCAGGTCGCTTGGATCAACAAGCTCTCTATACCCGTTACCAAGCGATGCCTGGTCCCACTCTCATTCAAATCCTACATTGATGAGGTGTGGTGTGATGTCCTTCCGATGGACGCTTGTCATGTGTTGTTAGGCCGCCCTTGGCTATACGGCCGTGATGTTACCCATTTTGGTAGAGCCAACACTTATGAGTTCAAATTCAATGGCAAAACCATCACTTTGAAGCCGACCATCCCAAAGGAGCCCGTAGTCTTCGCTAAGGACACCACTATCCCGGTAGAACGGAAAACGTTGAATCTCGTTGGTAGGAAAGAGTTTGAGAGAGATCCGTTCTTTGATGGAATTATGTATGCGCTAGTCCTCTTGAGTGTGAAGCCCGATTCTAGCATTTTGGATGAGCTACCTAGTGAGTTACGGGTACTGTTGGAGGAGTATAGGGACGTGTACCCGGATGAGTTGCCGTCCACGTTACCCCCGCTTAGGAATATCCAGCATGTGATAGATCTCATCCCGGGGTCTTCCTTGCCAAATCAGCCCCATTATCGACTCCATCCCGCGGCTCATCTAGAGTTGCAGTCTCAGATCCAGGACTTCTATTTATCTGCCCAGGATAGCTCCCCCACGATGATATCTGCATACGTCATCAAGGATGGTTACTTGTTTAGGAACGGGAAGCTATGTATTCCGCAGTCATCGTTACGACTACATATTATATGGGAGTTGCATAGCGGAGGGTTGAGTGGCCACTTCGGTAGAGATAAGACCATTACGTTAGTAGAGGACAAATTCTATTGGCCAAAACTTAAGGTTATGGTGGGACAGGTAGTGAGTAGCTGCCGCACATGCCAGGTATCTAAGGGTAGTAAAACCAACGTAGGATTATATACACCCTTGCCTATTCCTTCCATGCCTTGGGTCGACGTTAGTATGGATTTTGTTTTAGGCCTCCCCATTACCCTACGCCGTCACGACTCAATTTTGGTAGTTGTCGATAGGTTTTCAAAGATGGCTTATTTCATCCCGTGCAGTAGGACGAATGATGCATCTCACGTCGCTAAACTTTATTTTAAAGAAGTCGTTAGTCACCGTGGAGTGCCAAAGACCATAGTATCGGATAGGGACGTAAAATTCACTAGTTATTTTTGGAAGACTCTTTGGATATTAATGGGAACGAAATTATTGTTTTCCTCTGCCTATCATCCTCAAACTGATGGGCAGACGGAAGTGGTTAATCAGAGCTTAGGAAATTTGTTACGATGCCTCGTGAGTGATCACAAGAGCACTTGGGATCTTCTCCTTCCCCATGCCCAATTAGCCTACAATAATTCCAAGAATCGGTCTACGGGTCTGTCTCCAAATGAGATTGTCCACGGGTATAAGGCTCCTATGCCGCTTGACTTGGTGTCGTTGCCCCCAACGTACAAGCCAAGTCAGTTTGCAAAATCCTTCGCCCAGCACATCCATGATTTACACGCACGTATACGGGACACCTTGACTACGCAATACGACTCTTATCAAGCGCACGCTAATTTACATAGGAGAGTATCAGACTTCAAAATTGGTGATATAGTTTTAGTCCGTTTGGTTCCCGAACGCTTGCCAACTGGCACCGTTAAAAAGTTAGCACCAAAGCGCGCCGACCCTTTTCGGATTATTAAAAAGCTAGGTGACAACGCTTTCGTTTTGGACTTGCCTGCTGATTGGGGTATCTCCCCCATTTTTAATGTTTCAGATTTAACGATGTTTGTGTCACCACCACAAGAGTTGATTTCTTTGTCGTCTTCTTCTCCCACTAAAAATTCTCATAGGTTGGGGAGTGCTAGTACGGATGATCTCTCTCTTTCGGTTCCCACAGGTATATCATCGGATGGTAAGTTGCCTTCTTTCCTGCCTACTTCTAATATGTTCCCCAGGTTTCCACGGACGTTCTCCACTCCAGAGATGATACTTGATGCTGAGCCCGTTACCACTGTTGATGGCGACACCCACCGCTTTCTCATCCGTTGGCGTGATCGCCCCCCTTTGGATGACTCTTGGGTACTCGAGACGGAGCTGCAGAGTTTGGATGCCGCTCTCCTTCACCGCTATCGCTTGGACCACGCAACGGAGATGCGTGCATTTGAGCGGGGGAGGATTGATGGCGCGGCCCCTCCTCCACCGGTTGAAGACGATGCTGATGATGCTGTTGATGATCCGGTTGCTAAGGCCATACGACTCAAGGACGTGAGGCGGCACGATGACGCTAACGGACGGCTACGCTACAACCTCCGCCCGCGCCATGCTACCGCCACGGCAACGCCTTAGTTTTATTTATTTCCTTTTCGTGCACTTTATTTTATAATTGGAATATAAAATTATCCTATGCTTATGTGATAATTTTATATTCATTGCATGTGTTGTTGTATTTTCAATTTGAACTATTTTAGTTTTGGTGTGCAATTAGTCATTCAGATGGATGAGATTAAATCTCCATCATGAAGGGCTAAGGCTTATTTGTAACTCCTATTAGCGATTCGGATGGATGAGATTAAATCTCCATCATGAAGGGCTAAGGCTTATTTGTAACTCCTATTTAAAGGAGGCTATCATGAACAGTTAAAGCAATTGGAAAAGAAACCTAAAAAAAACCCCTTGTGGAAATTTCGGCCACCATGGAGAAGTCCATAGCCTCCCCCTCCCCTTTGGTGTGAAGCCAAGCCTTGCCTCCTCCATCCCCGTTCGGTGCGACTCCGGCGTGGCTTCCTTCGGTGCGACACCTTGGAAGAAGGTTGCAAACCATTCAGTGCGACGCTGGTGGATCCGTGGAGAGAGTGATTCTCCCACAGTTATCTCGTGTGAACGTTTTCCGATTGGGTAATCTCTTTCCCCTCCCTTGTGTGATTTCTTCTCTTTAGTTGTGGTGGATTTCACTCATCGTTTTCTCCGGATCTTTAATTTAATCGCTGCAAGTTTTGAATCGAAATCGCCGTTGCAAGGCTTTTATTTCCGGACCGGGTGGATCCTATTTGCTTGAGCGGAACTTGGCCTATAACCTTGGTCTTGCTCTCAAAAAGGAGTGGCAACCTTTGTGTTTTCTTGGGGGAATAATCCGACTCAAATTTCCGATCGTTGTTTTCGAGTCGACCATTCCTCCTTTGTTGTTTGTGCTGCGTTTTGTGACGAGGAAATATTGTGGGCGATAGGTGCTGTGTAGGTGTGGTAGATCTACGACGTGTTGTGCGTAGGGAGAGCGTTAGCTTCGCGGAGATCTCCGTTTCCCGATATCCCTACATCATTTGGTAGACAGCTATATTTTACCATGATGCAACTCAGGAAAAATTCCTTAGGTCAGTGGATTAAGATTTGTATTACTTCATGTATTAAATGACCTAGGGGATTAATTAAATGATTTAATTAGAGGCCTTAATGACTTAAGAAAATTATGAAAATCAATAGACTCACTTCATTAGTCCATACCATCCTAGGATAAATAATTAGGGGCAGGTGGCCCAAGGAATTGGAAGTTCCATTTCGGGGTGGTATTAGGTCATGGGTTGCGCATAGTGTAAGTACGTTATGCTATACGGACCACCGGGGGATAGATCGACGAATGAGCTAGAGGTTACAATTGGAGAATAACCTTGGTGGGTATTGTTGTCTTAGTGACGAGAGTGAAAGTGCAAGCCCTTGGATAGCAGCTAGAGTGGAGGCCGGCGGAAGACCGTCGCCCTTCTGAGAACACCTTAAGTCATTAGTATCACTAAAGAGTAATAACGAGAGCTGGGGGTGAATTATGGGTAGTCATCAACTAAAGTAAATATCCTTGAGAAATGGAGCTTTGGGCGTAATCTCATCGTAGTTCCTAGTGCCCCCGAGAGCCCTTCACCGGGTATACCCTGGGCAGTCTTGGGATTAACCTTAAATCACTAAGTATAATTAATCCGTAGACAAGAGCAGTCTAATAGGTTAAGACATTGTGGTTCGTTCTCTCCCATGACGGGTTGAGGGATTTGGAATAAACGCACTATTGTGCGTTCTCGCCCGATATGGGTTGGAGAGATATATGTTGCAGGCTCACCCGTGAAGGGTTTGAGTGATTCAGGACAGGTTGGTCCTGCGAGCTGAAGGCTCGGGATAAAATACTTGCAGGTGCATAAATCTAGTGGCGGGTCATGCGGTACTGGACGATCGTCACACCGATGGCACTACGGTGAACCAGGCGGGTGTGAGGGTTTGAGGGGTCAGTGGGTTGTTTTACACTGCGGTCTGGAGGATGATCCCCGATAACGCACACCCGACCCAACAAGACTGACGGGCTGTGAGCAAAGTACATACGCATGGACTCTAGTGTTCTCCTTGGACGTGTACAGAGGCGTATGAGAGGGGTCTAAGGTTTGGTAGTGTGCATAGTGGCCTAGAAGTGGAGATGCCCGCTCCGCTGCTGTCGTAGCCACGGCGGTGGTACCCGAGAGTGAAGCTAGCTCTCAAAAATTGGGAACTAAAGGTC
Organism: Platanthera guangdongensis; assembly: GCA_039583875.1. Lineage (NCBI taxonomy): Eukaryota > Viridiplantae > Streptophyta > Magnoliopsida > Asparagales > Orchidaceae > Platanthera > Platanthera guangdongensis. Next base: position 80,120,143 of record CM077164.1, on the reverse strand, counting down.
TGTGATCACAGAGTCATTGTGTGTGAGTTGCACTTGCCTGTTGCATAAATTACATCATAAACATTCATTCACATTAGTTCATACGCTTCATAGATCCTTATCATATAAATTAGTATGGGCTCTTTTATATGATAAGTTAAATTTCCTGGAAACCGTAACTTAAAAATTTGTATGGATATTTTTATAAGTTAAGGTACGATTTGTGATGGTAGAGTAGTGGTAGCATAGTTTTACTTTTCTGCTCTTACTTTCAGTTCTTTACTTACTTTACCGTACTGCGTTTAACTTCACTTGTCTTACTTACTTCAGTTTTATACTTTACTTACTGCACTTGTACTTCTTACATAGAACTGCTAGAGTAGAACTACTATTACTCCTCATATACTTGTTAGTATAGTGCCACTGCCACCTGTTTACACTTGTTACCCCTTGTTGTCCTCCGCTTCATCCTCCCGCATGGTGCCTAGGAGTTACGGGGCGAGGTGTGGAGGAAACGACTTAGTCTTTTTGACTAATGGTCGGTGACCAAACTATTTTTAGGAACTCTAGGAGATGGAGCACCAACACGACCAGCAGGACGAGATGACAGGACGTGAGGAGCTGACACCGCCACCTACTACTGCGGAGTTGCCTTAGGTGGGATGACTTGGTGATGATTGATATCTTCCGCTATTTAGAGTTGAGAGAGAGAGCTTTTGATATGATGTACTGGGCATAGGCCCTTATTACTCTTCATATTATTTTTGTACTCATTTGGACTGATGTTTTCCTTTCATATATTTATATATATGTACTGTAACTGTGGACTAGTTGTGGTTTGCTTTTACCGCTATACTTCTGTTTCTCATTTTGGCTTACAGGTTTTATGATTGTACTAGCCGGGAGAATCGGCGTGTTGCGGTGTCTACTAACCCATGCGTTAGTGCCACAGTAAGACGGTGGTTCTGGGCATAAGACCGGAAGCCTCCTTTGTAAGGGGGAGGGGTCTTACAAACTGGTATCACTTGACTGAACGATCATATGAGAAAGAAGTCCACAACACTGGACCACCCCGCGCGAGCATTAGTTTGCGGACAAACTATGCAGCGGAAGCAATTGTGTGCTTATGTGTAAAAAAGTCACATAAAACAGTCCATTAAGTACACTGAGTTAGGCTAGTTCTGTTTTAACCTCACCTTTATGCAACCTCCACAGGTCGCTGCGCCACAAAATGTGATTCCTCCCCCTCCAGCTGCCACTTCATTTATACAGACAGAGATGGGGCAGACTTTGACGGCGATCCTGTAAGTCTTCAAAGCCCAGCAAGTCCCGGCTCAAAAGCCAAATCCGGGGTCAAGCTGGCTGAGTGCCTTCAAGAGCCTGTCCCCACCGATGTACCGTGGGACAGAGGATGCTGTAAAGACGGAGGAATGGCTGGAGGCCATACATGAGATATTGGCAGGCATCAGCTGCCCGGTCGGCCAGGAAGTTCCTTTAGCCAACTCTACACTAGAAGCTCATGCGAAGAGATGGTGGAAGTCTGTACGATATTCTACATATGCTAACTAGGAGCTGTCGGACATATCTTAGGAGGAGTTCGGAGAGGAATTTTGGATCACTTCGTATCCACTATACACAGAGATGCATTGGAGGAGAGGTTTCTGAACCTCAGGCAGGGGAGCAGATCTGTGATTGAATACCAGAGGGAGTTTTCCCACCTTGCCAGGTTCGTAGGGATACAGGATACAGACGACAGGAGGTATGCCAAGAGGTTCTACCGGGGCCTCAGAGACGAGTTAAGGCAGGCCCTATTGTTCATTTCTCACGGCACATCAGCCCAGATCATCGAGATGGCAAAGATGTTGGAGGCTGACCAGCTGATGGTGCAAGCAGAGGAAAGAGACCGTACGATGGGTCGACATCAGGAGAGAGCAGCATGGGCTCTCAAAGAGGCAGTACTATTGGATACAAGAGGGGTGGGGGACATCATCGTCCCAACTTCAGGCAGGAGCAGGGCCTCCTCCAGCATTAGCTCCCCCACCTCTATAGGTGCATGTTCCGAGGATGTAGGATGACCATGGACACCTGCCGGTAGTTTGTTACGGATGCCGCCAGCCCGGGCACATTAGATCGGAGTGTCCGCATCGGTTCCATCCACCTCCTCCTCCACCTCCAATGGCCCCTTTAGTACAACAGGGTCGAGGCCGAGGACAAGGCCGAGGCTGGGGATATCACAGCTGAGGATGCAACTAGGAGCAGAAGTACGCTTTGGACCTCACGGAGCAAAGGAACCCCGAGAAAGTGATTACAGGTACATAAATTGTTTTAATTTAGAAATTTAAACCTTAGTAGTGCCTTGAAAACCATAGATATAACCTCCATTTTAAATCAAATAAATCTCAGGCATGGTTATGATCAGCGGCAAGCCGTTCATACCGTCTTCGACACGGGTGCTTCGCACTCATTCGTGTCGGACACTTTTATTAAAGGACTAGAGGTTGTGGAGAGATTCCCTGGCATAGAGATGAGGGTTCGTCTTCCTGATGGCTCGGAGCTACGGACCACGGATAGCTGCAACATGGAGGCCGAGATAGGAGGCGAGACATTCGAAGCTCCGGCGGCGGTCTTGAGATTGCCGACTTTGATTTGATTTTCGGCATGACCTGGCTTCATTGGAAATTTGCCCAGATCATCTGCCCCTCTAAGAGGATCACATTAAGGCATGGAGACTCCTACGTTACTATTGAAGGTATTCAACCTATCCCCCATCTATCATTATCTTCTGTACAGGCTGTCAAGGCCTATGAGCAGGGGGAAGAGGTGTACCTTATCTGCTTCGAGATGGTTGCAGCAGAGAGTTCTATAGCTGATATCACGTTGGTTCGGGATTTCTCTGATGTATTCCCGGAGAAATTGCCCGGACTACCACCAGCTCGGGACTTGGATTTCAGGATTCAGTTTATGCCGGGGGCGAGGCCAGTGTCCCTGGCACCTTACAGGATGGCTCCCAAAGAGTTGGCAGAATTCAGGACTCAGCTTCAGGAGCTTGTGGAATCGGGATTTGTGCGGCCGATCTCATCACCGTGGGGAGCACCAGTTCTTTTTGTGAAGAAGAAAGATGGATCATTGCGGCTATGCATTGATTACAGGGAGCTGATCCGGTTGACGGTCCGGAATACCTATCCACTGCCTTGGATAGACGAGTTATTTTATCAGCTTCAGGGGCCTTCTGGTTCTTTAAGCTGGATTTGAGATCCGATTACTATCAGCTGCGCATCCGAGAAGAAGACATCTCGAAGATGGCTTTCAGCTCACGATATGGGTTATACGAGTTCACGGTGATGCCTTTTGGGCTCACGAATTCCCCTGCCGCATTCATGAGTCTAATGAACCGTGTATTCGAACCCTTCTTGGACCGCTTCGTCATTTTATTCATCGACGATATTCTGATCTATTCCAGGACTCAGGAGGAGCACACAGAGCATTTGACACAGGTTTTGCAGAGGCTGTGGGAGTCCCTGATATATGTGAAGTTTTCTAAGTGCCAGTTCTGGCTACAGGAGGTGCCTTCTTGGGGCATACGATCAGTGGAGCTGGATTGGCGGTGGATCCAGCCAAGATAGAGACAGTGAGAGATTGGCCATGGCCGAAGACAGCATCAGACATTCGCAGCATCTTGGAATTAGCAGGTTACTATCGTAAGTTCGTGGTGGGGTTCTCGAGGATAGCACTCCCCCTCACGACCTTGACGAGGAAGGATGTAGAGTTTGCTTGGACAGAGGAGTGCGCGACAACGTTTCAGGAGTTGAAGGACCGACTTACCTCATCCCCTATCCTTGCACTCCCATCTGGGAGTGAGGGATTTCAAATTTACACGGATGCCTCATACGAAGGGATGGGTGCTGTACTGATGCAGCATAGACATGTTATCGCTTATGCTTTGAGACAGTTGAAGAAGCACGAGCATAACTATCTGGTACACGATTTGGAGGTAGGGGCTATTGTATTTGCGCTAAAGATATGGCTGCATTATCTGTATGGGATTCATTGTGACATTTTCTCAGATCACAAGAATCTCAAGTACATCGATAAGCAGAAGGACCTAAACCTGCGACAGAGGAGATGGCTAGAATTTTCTGTGACTATGATTACCAGATTCACTACCACCCGTGGAAGGCAAACACAGTAGCGGATGCATTGAGCAGGAGGGTCGGCACCTCTAGGTCGGAGCCTCGGGTGATGGCTATGGAGCTAATACAGGTGAATGACGACATGCATATTACTATAGTTTCTGAGGCCGAACCAGTAGGATACCGAGAGTACCTGAGCTCATTGATCAGAGATGATGACATTCGGGAGCGCATTATGGCGCATCAGAGGCTGGATGCTATATTGGAGCCAATTTTCAGTGCCCTGGAAAGGGGCAAGGTTGAGGATTACATGCTACAGTATGATCTTCTTCAATTCCGTGGACGCATTTATATACCAGCAGGGGGCGGTATTCGGGATGATATACTTAGAGAGGCACATTGCTCCATATATTCAGTGCATCCCGGCATCAGCAAGATGTGGGAAGATTTACGGAAGACTATGTGTTACCCTGGGATGAAGAGAGAGATCACCCACTTTGTGACACATTGCGAGACGTTCCAGCGCTTTAAGGCGGAATGCAAGAGCCCGGGAGGTTTATTACAGCCATTGCCAGTCCTAGAGTGGAAGTTTGAGGACATTTCTATGGACTTTGTGTACGGACTACCTCGCTCCCACTCTGGGCATGATTCCATCTAGGTCATAGTAGATAGACTGACCAAGGTGGCGCGATTTATTCCAGTCAGGAAGGATGCTCCAGTTGTAGTTTCCGTGAGATTATTCGTGGAGCAGTTTTTCAGATACCATGGCATCCCCAGGACGATTATTTTGGACCATGATGGTCGGTTCACTTCGAGGGAGTGGAGGGATGTGCATGCTTACTTGGGCTCTCGGCTTACTTTTAGTACTGTCTTCCACCCGCAGACCGACGGATAGACGGAGCGGACCATCCGGACCATGGAGTATCTACTCCGCCTATGCATATTGGATACGGGGAAGCATTGGGAGAGGCTGCTACCATTGATCGAGTTCTCCTACAATAACAGCCACCAGGCTAGCATCAGGATGGCTCCATATAAGGCACTTTATGGGAGGAAGTGTCAGACACTGCTGTCATGGGTTCAGGATGTGGATACCAAGGCTCTTGGTTCTGATTATGTGAAGGATACGGAGGCTCAGGTTCATTTGATCAGGGATCGGCTACTGGAGGCCTAGAGTAGACAGGCAAAGTATTATGATGCTCGGCACCAGAAGGTGGAGTTCCAGGTTGGAGACAGAGTTTTCTTGAAGATACGTCCGGTACACGGTGTCTCTCGGGTGCGGAGGCACAAGAAGCTCAGTCCTCGATACATGGGGTCATACTTGATCCTGGAGAGGATCGGCCCCTTAGCTTACCGACAAAAGCTGCCACCGGAGTTGGGTACCCTACACGACGTCTTCCATGTCTCTTCCTTGTGAAGAGCTCTCCTTCGGCCAGAGCATCACGTTACAACTACAGCCGGTCCGATAGTGCCAAACAGATCCGTCAGATTAGAGCCGATCCGGATTGATGATACTGATGTTCGTGTGTTGCGGAAGAAGAAGGTCCCTCTCATGAAGGTGTTGTGGTCCAATCATGGACAGGAGGAGCACACCTGGGAGCCGAGGGATCTAATGATTGAGCAACACCCGAAACTATTCACTTCAGGTATACTTTAGTTTATGCATTTAAATTTCTCATAACTCTTGCAAGTAGAACCCCGTAGACCCGAACTTGAATTTCAGGGACGAAATTATTTTCTTGTTTTTTGGGATTTATAATATTCCATGTTACTTCTAGACCCCTCAACTTAGGTTGGGTTAGGCATGGGGTGGGTGATAGGGAAATTAGCTAGGTTTCACCATAGGTAGTGGGTTCTAGCCATGTACGTGGGCCCACTAAGGGGCCAAAGTCAAACTAGGTCAAACTAGCCTAAATAGGAACCCTAGCCACACCATGACCCCACCACATTGCCCTAACCCTAAAATATTCTAAGTGGACCTTAGGGCATGTCATTAGGTCAATCCTTTGACCCTAGTTGACCAAAGTCAACCATGACCCTAATTTCGTCAAACTTATACCTATATGCCCAATTAGCCCAAGTAGGGCACCAAATTGACCAAATCCAAGTTGGGTGGTGTCATTAGACCCATGATCACCAAGTGGGGTCAGCCCACTCATCATGGTTGACCAAGTCAACTCAAGTCAACCTAGTCAACCTAATTGACCTAAAGGAGAAAATGAGGGCTAAGCCCACTCTCCTTTGGCCAAGCCCACCAAACTTGGCCCATGGCCAGCCCAAGTGGACAAAGACCACCCCTACCCTCTGTTTTTGAATAGAGGGTCACATGCAAGGGGCATTTTGGGGAATTCACCTAAAAGAGGAGAGAGAAGATGAGATTAAAAGGAGGAGGCCACTTGGCCTTGGCTCCTTCTGCCCAAAATGGTGTTGGCTGGCCTCCTCAGCAAATTTCAGAGAATTTGGCAGCATGGTGGCCACTTGGCACCAAGGGTGAAGCCTCCAAAGCCCCAAACCGAGCTCACCTTGGTTGTATCTCCCTATACATCTACTTCTAGCTCAAACCAACCACACCACCAGCTTCAGTGAGTGGAATCTGGTGGAGAACGAGTCTTGGAGCAAAGCTTTTGGTGAAGAAACGGGATTTTGAGCAGGATATCGTCGGAGCAGCTCAACCATTGGCCAACTGCCGCCAACCTCGCCGTCGTGCCGCCATTCGGGTCCGTTTCGCCTCCCCTCTACTCGTACTAGATTTCTAGATCCTTTAGGAGAGACATCGGGCTTAATTGAGCCCGATACCATGTGAGGAAATGGAGATTTTTCCTAGTTTTGCTGCTTGCTTAGGTTCGCCGGAGGAGCCAATTCCGGCGGCCTCATCGCCGGGAATCGCTAGCCACCACCTCAGTGAAGGTGGTGGCGACATCTACCGGCGGTGGTGGTGGCTCAGCTGGCCGAAAACAGCCAGCAAAGGTGGCCCAGCCAGAATTGATCACAGTCGTTGGCTGATTGTGGACGATGACCAGATCCTGTCGATCTTGCGTCAAGTTTCGTGCCACTCGATATTAATTAAATTAAAATAAAAACTATAGTATTAGTTATATTTTGTCATAATATTTCAGTCTTGTTGCATGGCTATTTTAGGCCTCTTATATGCATTTCCAGGACATGAACCTTTAATTAAATTTGTAGCTTAACGTCTTAACTTTAATTTGCCACCTTAATCTTGTAATTTGGAGCAGTATACTGCCCTATAGGGCTGTTTTTCTAGGACTGGTCCTAGGCAAGGGCAGAATTTCAAATTGTTGCCCAAGCCAAACCAGTAATCAAAATGACCCCAAATTTTGGGTGCATGCATGAATAGGGCATATTTAGCCCCTGCCAAAAAGTGAGAAGTTTTGGGAAAATCTTTACTATAGTTTTATTCATAATACACAAAATTAAATAAATAAAATACTTGGAGGGTTATGGATCCAAATGGCCCCAAATTTTGGTGGCATGTCCTTGGGGACTATACATTTACATGGTAAATATTTCAGCATATTTTGACCAATGCATGTTGGGTAAACTCACTTGCATGTGTTGATTATATATAGGCTTGGGGTGCAAATAGCCAATTTTGAAATATTGTGTATTTGGCCTATTTGGAACATCCAAAAATCATGATATTGATTTCGGAGGCTCATTATGGTGAATTATACCCCACATTGTAATAATGGGATTTTTGGAAGCGAAAATCCCATTATTTGGAATTTTTGGTATAATAGAACTTTTGAAAAATAAATGTAAAAATAGGCTTATCATTGAGATAAAATCTCCAATTTTTGTCAAGGTCAATATTATGTTAGATTTAACTCCTGAAAATTTTTATGTCTCTGGTTGAGGAATTTTGATAGGAGTTATGTGGAAATTACCTTTTTTCCCTCATTTTACTTAATTAGCAAAATGGTGAAAATACTTAGTAGAAAATTTTGAAAAATTTCTTGATGATATATCTGAGTATGAATAACCTTGTATAATTTTCTCAGCATTTTTGAATGAATCAGTAATTTTTAAAAACTTATAATGGCATTTTGGTAAATTGTTAAGAATTAAATTTTGTAGGTCATTATAGTATAGAGGTTGATGAAACTCTGTCATTAGCCTTAAATTAATGATATATATGCTCTGTAATTTTCCTAGAATATTTAGTAATGTATTTATTATACTTCATTTGGAAAATGATAATTGTGCGAATTTTATATTAATTAAGGAATAAATAGAAATAATCAAAGAAAAATTATAAATTTTGGTAGACAACTATATTTTACCATGATGCAACTCAGAAAAAATTCCTTAGGTTAGTGGATTATGATTTGTATTACTTCATGTATTAAATGACCTATTGGATTAATTAAATGAGTTAATTAGAGGCCTTAATGACTTAAGAAAATTATGAAAATCATTAAGCTTACTTCATTAGTCCATACCATCCTAGGATAAATAAGTAGTGGCAGGTGGCCCAAGGAATTGGAAGTTCCATTTCGGGGTGGTATTAAGTCATGGGTTGTGCATAGTGTAAGTAGGTTATGCTATACGGACCACCAGGGGATAGATCGACGGATGAGCTAGAGGTTACAATTGGAGAATAACCTTGGTGGGTAGTGTTGTCTTAGTGACGAGAGTAAAAGTGCAAGCCCTTGGATAGCAACTGGAGTGGAGGCCGGCGGAAGACCGTCGCCCTTCTGAGAACACCTTTAGTCATTAGGATCACTCAAGAGTAATAACGAGAGTTGGGGGTGAATTATGGGTAGTCATCAACTAAAGTAAATATCCTTGAGAAAGGGAGCTTTGGGCGTAATCCAATCGTGGTTCCTAGTGCCCCCGAGAGCCCTTCACCGGGTATACCCTGGGCAGTCCTGGGTTAACCTTAAATCACTAAGTATAATTAATCCGTAGACAAGAGTAGTATAATAGGTTAAGACATTGTGGTTCATTCTCGCCCGTGACGGGTTGAGAGATTTGGAATAAAGGCACTATTGTGCGTTCTCTCCTGAAATGGGTTTGAGGGATATATGTTGCAGGCTCACCCATGAAGGGTTTGAGGGATTCAGGACAGGTTGGTCCTGCGAGCTGAAGGCTCGGGATGAAATACTTGCATGTGCATAAAGCTAGTGGCGGGTCATGCGGTACTGGCCGATCATCACAACGATGGCAGTATGGTGAACCAGGCTGGTGTGAGGGTTTGAGGGGCCAATGGGTTGTTTTACACTACAGTCTGGAGGGAAATCCCCGATAACGCACAGCCGACCCAACAAGACTAATGGGTTGTCAGCAAAGTACGTATATATAGACTCTAGAGTGCCCCTTGGACTTGTACAGAGGCATATGAGAGGGGTCTAAGGTTTTGTACTGTGCATAACGGCCTAGAAGTGGAGATGCCCGCTCCGCTGCTGCCATAGCCACAGCGGTGGTACCCGAGAGTGAAGCTAGCTCCCAAAAAGTGGGAACTAAAGGTCTGTGATCACAGAGTCGCTGTGTGTGAGTTGCACTTGCCTATTGCATAAATTGCATCATAAACATTCATTCATATTAGGTCATATGCTTCATAGATTCTTATCATATAAATTAGTATGGGCTCTTTTATATGATAAGTTAAATTTCCTGGAAACCTTAACTTATAAATTTGTATGGGCATTTTTATAAGTTAAGGTACGATTTGTGATGCTAGAGTAGTGGTAGCATAGTTTTACTTTCCTGCTATTACTTTCAGTTCTTTACTTACTTTACCATACTGCTGTTAACCCCTAAGTCCGCAACACCCTACAAGATGCCAAAATCCCCCTTTCAACACGCGCGGACTCGATTTGTCAGTCCGCCCAATCCGGCAAGGTCACCAATCGGACGCCAAGGATGGTACCCCAGCAGCGGACTCAAGGACCTGTTCGCTCAGTCCACCAGGACTTGGGATATCAGATTCTCTACAGCGGCGGACGTAGTGTCTCGTCCGCCCAGGCCGCCGCCCTCCAGCAGGATCGCGCCCAGCAGCAGTGGAAGCTCCAGTCCGCGATCCCAGTCCGCCCCTTCTGCGCGGACTGGCATGTTCTTTCTTTTTGCTTCCCGTCACCGCTGCCCGGTTCTCCTGTACCCCGGGCTGCCGGTTATTTTATCCCTGCCCGTTTGGGCAGGCCCCCTATCCTATAAATAGGGGGAGGTGGTGCACCCAAGGCACGCTGACTCCGACCCAGGAGCCTACTTGTTGCAGGTTGCGGACTCGAATCTTTTTCCTTGCGGACTCCCCCTCGCTCTGCTCTTGTCCACCTTTTCCTTTCACTTGTAACCAAGCCTTTCTTCAATCAAGGGAAAGCCCATCGCAAGAGAGGCATTCAGGCCGCGACGGGCAAAGCCTATTGTTGCCGTGGCTCACGGCCCTCTGTTCTTCCTCCCCTCATCCGCTTAGTAGATCACTACTCGCAGTCTCTCTATTCCCCGGTGTTCGAACCGTTAGCTGGTGGTGCTCGACCCCTCTTTGTGTTTTCGTGCATCAATAGTTAACACGCGACCTTCAGATCCGAGTAGTGTTTTGAATTCAGCGGATGGAAATGTCAGACTGCAGAGCCCTCTCTTCAGACCGCTCCAGCTCTTCAGAGGACTCTTTGGGACGCAATTGAGCAAGCTCGCCTTGAGGCCGAGCAGTCCCGCCGACAGACCGACCAGCGTCTCGACGCAATCAGCCAAGCTCTGCTCGCGTTAGCCCAGCGGCTTGCCTCTCAGGCCGCAGCAGATCCAGCGGACTCGCCAGTTCGCTAGACTCCAGCTCGCCGAACTCCGCTTCGGCAGTCGCCAGCCACTCCTCGGGACCCTGCTCAGTCCGCCGCCCCTCTGCGCCTTCAGGAGGAGCAGTTTACTTTCAGGAATTTCTTCAGAGAAGCTGCCAGGGGCACTCCTGCCCGCCAGCTTCACTTTACTGACCGCCAGTCCGCCGAGCCCGCGGACTCCCCGGCTCTAGTCCGCCCCTTCTACCCCGTAGAGTTAGAGACCCCGTCTCCCTTTGTTGATCGAATCTGGTGGGAATCGGCTCCGAACAACTTCAGGGAACCTCGCATCCCATTCTATTCAGGAGGGACTGATCCAGTCTCTCAGCTCCAAGCATTTGAGGGGGCAGTTGCTTTGAGATACCTCTCAGATGCTATCAAGTGTAAACTCCTGGTTACCACTCTCGAAGGACAGGCGAGAGAGTGGTTCTACGAGTTGCCTTCGGGCACAATCTCTTCTTTCGCAGAGCTTCATAGCCAGTTGTTGCTGAGGTTTGCTACCTCAAGAAAGAGGAAGAATGGGCCAGCTGCCCTATTCGAAATCAAGCAAATGGATAGTGAATCAGTGGCGTGATTCGTTGATCGCTTTCAGAGAGAGATCCAAGGGGTAAGGAATGTGAACCCCGACTATTACAAGGTTGCCTTGATCCATGGCCTCCGGGAAGGCCCTCTGAAGTTTAAAGTAACAACCAAGGTACCTGAGACTTATCAAGAGTTGATCGTCATGGTCAACCGTTTCATTGAAGGAGAAAATGCCAATCCAACCTATGTATCATCCCTGACAGCTAAGGCTGAAGGAAGGGATGCCTCCGCTTCTTCCTCTCGTAGCAAGCCCCCTCGCCCAGACTTCCAGCCTCCGTCTTAAAGAGGAAGGAACTTCCGCAACAAGAAACCTTTCCAAGGCCATCAATAGTTTCATGAGCAGAGACTGCCGTTGGCCGCCACTCCCTCCGTTCCATTGCAAGCTCTTCCCATCCTCCAACAAGCAGCCTTGCCTGCTCCGAGCCAATCTGATGCAAGCCCCATAGAGGACATTGCAGATCTGGACCTTGACGAAGTCATCCAGATCTTGCAAAGAAGATCAGAAGAAAAGAGGCAATAGCCTCAAAAAATGTGGAAGCCGAGGAATAATGCACAATATTTCCAGTTCCACAAAGAAAAGGGCCACGTGACTGAGGACTGCAAGGCCCTTCGCACGCTGATAGATAAGCTGCTTGCCGAGGGCAAGATTGACTTGGCCAACAAGGATTCTCCTTCCTCTTCGAAGCCATCCACCTCAAAGGGCAAAGAAGTAGCTGAGGCATACCAGGAATGTGTGGATGTAGAGGACGAAGGCCGTCTGGGGCCGATCAACGTCCCGGTGGAGTGCTTCGATGGAGATGATGAAGGGGTTCTGGGACGCCTCTTCTTCATCCATGGTGGAGCAGGGACCGAGTCTACTCGAAAATCGTCAATTTCAAGGGTTACCCGGGCAGAGGTGGCCTCTTCTTCTTCTTCCATTGCTCCTCCAAGTGAGGTTGTCACCTTTGGTCCAGCAGATCTATCCCAAACAACCAACCCGTTTGATGATGCTGTAGTAATCAAGGCTGTGGTTGGGGACTTTACAGTTGGTAGAATTCTTGTTGACACAGGCATCTCGGTCAACCTCCTGTTCAAGTCTACTTTTGAGGCCCTGAGGACCGGAAAGCCTCTGCTTTCCACTAAGGGGCCACTATATGGTTTCTCGGGAGAGAGAAAAGAAGTGGAGGGCAGCGTCATCCTGCCCGTGAAGCTTGGAGAGGCGACTAAGCAAATACAGTTCATAGTGGTTGACGCCCCCAGCAGCTACCATGCCATCTTCGGCAGGCCCCTGTTAAACAAGTATCAAGCGGTGGTTTCCACTTACCACCTTGTCATCAAGTTCTTTGCCGACGGGAGGATGTGCCGGGTCAGGAGTGACCCAAGAAGATCAAGGGAGTGCTACGTCCGCACTGTCAACATGGTTGAAGCCAGCCCTTTCCTTGCTCCAATAGCAGCTGCAGAAGCCTCTCCTAGTTCAGAAGCTGCTGCTGATGAAGGTGCTCACCTGGAACCTGCCCAGGTGATGCAAGGATTCCCCATTGCTGAGGGGGAGGAGAGGAAGCTCTCCATCAACTCGGAGCTACCTGAAGATCAAAAGGCTGAGTTGATTTCCTGCTTACTGAATAACCTGGATGTCTTCGCCTGGTCAGCAGAAGACATGCCAGGAGTGGATCCTGATGTTGCATGCCACCACTTGAACGTTGATCCCGGCTGCAAGCCTATACAACAAAAGAAGAGGGACATGGCCACAAAGCTTGCTGAGCCGATAAGGGAGGAGGTCGCAAAGCTCCTCAAAGCAAATTTTTTCAAAGAAATTCAATACCGTACTTGGATTTCTAATGTTGTAATGGTTAAGAAACTAGGAGGAAAATGGCGAATGTGTGTAGATTTTACCAAACTTAATAAAGCATGTCCTAAAGATTGCTACCCCTTGCCTCGGATAGATTCTTTAGTTGATTCCGCGGTAGGGTACTCTTATATGAGCTTTTTAGATGCTTTTTCTGGTTATCACCAGATAAGAATGCATAAGCCTGACGTTCCTCACACGTCGTTCATTACTAATGATGGTTGTTATTGCTACCTTGTGATGCCCTTTGGGCTTAAGAATGCCGGTGCAACCTACCAACGGATGATGGACCGTGTGTTTAACCACCAGAAGGGGAGGAACCTAGAAGTGTATGTAGACGATCTCTTGATTAAGAGTAAGTCGTTTTCGCTGCACTTGCGAGACCTAGCAGAAACGTTTGCTACTCTGCGTAGGTACAAAATGAAGCTTAACCCTTTGAAATGTACGTTTGGGGCGAGTAAGGGTAAGTTTCTTGGTCATCTCCTTACTCCAGAAGGACTTGCCCCCAATCCTGGTAAAGTGAAAGCCATCCTTGATATGTCTACCCCTCGTTCGCCAAAAGAAGTTCAGCAGTTAGGGGGGAGGCTAGCAGGCCTTGCGAGATTTCTCTCTCGGGTTGGAAATAGGAGTGCTCCATTCTTCAAAACTCTCCGAGGAGCATCCAAGTTTGAGTGGACGGAAGAATGCTCCCAAGCTTTTGAGCAGTTGAAGATGCAACTGATCTCAGCACCCCTGCTTCAGATTCCCCGGCCAGGAGAGATTCTTTTCTTATACCTAGGGGTTGGCCCTAAGGCCGTCAGCTCCGTTCTTCTTCGGGAAGAGAGCAGGAAGCAATTCCCAATTTACTATGTTAGTCATATCCTGAAGAGTGCTGAGACACGGTATCCAATTTTGAAGAAGTTAGCCTTGGCGCTAGTCATGTCAGCTCGCAGGCTTCGTCCGTACTTCCAAGCGCATTCAATTCAAGTCGTCACCGATCAGCCTTTGAAGGGTGTGTTGGAAAAACCAGAACATTCCAGCAGACTAGCTAAGTGGGCAATAGAGTTGAGTGAATTTGAAATATCTTATGTGCCTAAGACAGCCATTAAAGCTCAGGTTCTAGCAGATTTTCTAATTGACATGCCAGAGTCCAGTCCTGATCGGGCAGAGAGGTCGCCTTTGGCTTGGACCATCTATGTTGATGGTGCCTCAGGCAGAAGTTCTTCTGGAGCAGGAGTGGTTCTCATCAATCCAAACGGAGTCAAATTGGAGCAGGCCATCAAATTTACTTTCCAGTAACCAATAATCAGGCCGAGTATGAATCTTTGCTAGCAGGCTTGAGGCTTGCAAGAGAACTCGGAATCGATCATGTTCATATCAAAACCGATTCTCTGGTAATGGCGTCACAAGTCCTCGGTAACTTCGAAACAAGAGTGCCGATCTTGAAGAAATATCTAGCTCTTGTGAAGATAGAAGTGGGCAGGTTCAAGAGCTTTACCATCGAGCACATCCCCAGAACAGAAAATGAGGAGGCAGATTTTCTTTCCAAGTATGGGATGCTTTCAGGAGGAACAACTTCCGAGCTCTTCCTCCCGGCAGTTGTGGAAGGAGATCTGATGCAAGTAGACCAACGTGCCTCTTGGATGGACCCATTCATCCTTTATCTGTCAACGGGAGATTATCATCATACAGTCAAAGATAAGAAAAAGTTCAGGATAAAAACAGCTCACTACTTCCTAGTGGCGGGAGTCCTTTATAGAAAAGCATTCCTCTCTACCATGGCCCGGTGTGTTTCAGAAGAAGAAGCTCTCACTGTTTTGCAAGAGGTTCATTCGGGAGAGTGTGGAAGCCACTCGGGAGCGAGAACTCTCGAAAAACGGATCCTGCGGCAGGGTTATTTCTGGCCCACTATTAAGAGAGACTCTGAGGTCTATGCAAGAAAGTGCGTTCAATGCCAAAAGTTTGCTCCACTTCAGCACCAAGCAGCTCAGTCCCTCAGATCGATTGCAACTCCTTGGCCCTTCGCAGTTTGGGGAATGGACCTCCTCGGTCCTTTTCCCATGGCAAGCAGTCAGCGGCATTTCATCATCATAATGATCGACTACTTCAGCAAGTGGATCGAAGCCAAGGCATTGGCTAAGACAACTACTCAGGTTGTCAGAAACTACATTTGGGGGGAGATTGTCTGCCGACATGGAATTACAATGGCTATAATCACTGATAATGGGCCGCAATTCAATAACTCAGAGATGATAGACTTTTGCAGGAAGATCGGAACAGAGCTGCGGTTTGCATCAGTTCATCATCCCAGAAGCAATGGCCAAGTAGAAGCAGCCAACAAGCAGATCCTCAATTTACTCAAAAAGAAAGTACAGAATCTCAAAGGTAGCTGGGATGATCAGCTTCCATCAGTCCTCTGGTCCCTTAGGACAACGCCATCATCCGCAACTGGGGAGACTCCATTCAAACTTTCTCATGGCTCAGAAGCACTTATTCCAGTTGAATTTGAAGTCCCGTCACCCAGGGTTCTGCTTGCAAGAGAAGGCGTTGAGGACTGGCTTGAGTTGAATAATGAAGAGATGAGGTTCAGTTTGGAACACATCGAGGAAATCAGAGATAAGGCAGCCATAAGGCAGGAGGAGGTAAAAAGAAGGATGGCCCGCTACTTTGATTAGAACGTGAGAATCAAACACTTTCAAGTGGGAGATCTCGTTCTAAAGAAGATTGATGCTGCTGCAAGAGCTGGTTCAATTGGAAAGCTTAATCCAAATTGGGTCGGCCCTTTTGTTATCAAAGAAGCGTTAAAGAGCGGCGCTTACCGCTTGCAGTCATACGAAGGAGAGGATATACAACACACATGGAGCGGGGATGATCTCAAACGGTTCTATTCTTGAACCTCCTTTTCTCTACTTTGCGTATCCTCTTCAAGAGTTATTATGAATAGAAACTGCTTGCTAACGCTTCTTCAAGTGTTTTGTCTATGTAATCATAACAGATGAAACGCTAAGAAAGATTCCAAAAACGGTTCTGCGCCTGAACTCCCTTTTCTTTCTTATGTTTGCTTTGCAAATACATTTTATTAATCAAAGGATCCATACTGACACTTTTTTCTAGTGTTTTCTCTCTCTCCCAAAGACCTATAACGGTTCCCTGATACCAGGAGACATCGCCGAGTTCAGCAAGACCTCCCCTAGAGTTGTTGTCATTAGCGTAACACCACGAAGACCACGTGTTGCGAGGAGATTTCACACCGTGTAGTGGGAGCTTGCAGGCTCTAGTGCGGTTGGATTCTGGACTTCGGATCCCGACAAGTACCTGACCCCACCTCTGCATTATGGAGGGCTGGGTGGGAGTAAAGCTCTACCATGCTGCAATAGGGATATCGTTACAACTTCGATGATCGCGTGAGGAAAGTATGTCGTTCCGGCTCACCTGCCCGCGGGTCATCTTAGCTTGTAACCCTCGAACACTCCATGGTACCCTCGAGCAGTGCCTGCAGGAGACCCACAGCTTAGACTATACTCCAGGAAAGAGGGTAGGGAACCTTTCCGTCAAGTGAGCATCTTGCTCTTCACAGGGAATTATGTGCGGACTGGTTTTCTCTATCCGCTCAGTCCGCCTGTTTGGGTTGATTTTATAGCTTGTAGCCCGATGAGGAAAGTATGCCGCTCTGGCTCACCTACCCACCTGGTCGTAAGCTATAGATCATTTCTTCTATTATGTGTGGACTGGTTTTCTCTATCCGCTCAGTCCGCCTGTTTGGGTTGATTTTATAGCTTGTAGCCCGGTGAGGAAAGTATGCCGCTCTGTCTCACCTGCCCACCTGGTCGCAAGCTATAGATCATTTCTTCTATTATGTGCGGACTGGTTTTCTCTATCCGCTCAGTCCGCCTGTTTGGGTTGATTTTATAGCTTGTAGCCCGGTGAGGAAAGTATGCCGCTCTGGCTCACCTGCCCACCTGCTCGCAAGCTATAGATCATTTCTTCTATTATGAGCGGATTGGTTTTCTGTATCCGCTCAGTCTGCCAGCTTCTTTGGGTTGATCATATAGCCTGTGGCCTGGTGAGGAAAGCAATGCCATGTGCACCTGCCCACCGGGTCGCAAGCTATAGGTCCTTTCTATCTTTAGCGGATTGGTTTTCTGTATCCGCTCAGTCCGCTAGCTTCTTTGGGTTTATCATATAGCCTGAGGCCTGGTGAGGAAAGCAATGCCATGTGCACCTGCCCACCGGGTCGCAAGCTATAGGTCATTTCTATCTTTGGCGGACCGGTTTTTTGTATCCGCTCAGTCCGCCGAATGGTTTTCATATATTATTTGATAAGTTAATAAAGAGAATTGCAGACTCTACTAGAACTCAATGAAGTGCCACCTGACATTGTTATCAGTTGGCTATTTTCGTCATTTTTTAAGGCGGACATTGAATGGAATGATAAGTTGAATTCTCTAATCAGCAAGACTCGTTATAAATGATCTTAGTATCGTGCGGACTGCAATTGGAACTCAACAGATTCCGCCTGACAATTTCTTCTCATTCCAATGATGGACAATAATTGTCTCTAATCAGCAAGTTAAAAAGCTCAAATTTATCAGCGTGTCGTGCGGACTGCTAAGTGTTGATGCGGTGAGCGTGGAAAAAGAACATTGTAGGAAGCATACATGCAAAAATATCCTTTCTTTCTATTTCATCAAAAACTCTTTACATCTTTCTATATATTCGGCGGACTGCGATCTTGCGTCCTCCACATTTACAAAAACCAAAAAAGATAAAAGTACATTAATCAATCTGTAGTCTTTTGTTTCTTTTTTGGAGGTGCAGGGCTTTCGCCAAGAATGTCGACTTCTGGAGAGTAGCCCCCCGAGCCGCTTCCGCTGCTATCTGATCCTGTACTTGAGGCGGACCCGCTATGCGAGCTCCCGGTAGCAGAGGAGGATGAAGAGGTGTCGGACTCGACGGATAGTTCCCCTACTCGCTGGCTCGAGGCAGCATTGTCCGCTGTTTCCTTGGCGCTTTGCCCTTCGTCGTGCCCTCCGTCCTCTTCTTCTTCATCTTCTTCTTCCTCTACTTCCTCTTCTTCTTCCTCAATGATGTCCTTGCCTTTTTTAGCCCGCTCCATCGCCGTGACCTGTGGTGCCAGCTCAGGGAAGAGCTCCAAGAAAGGGACGCCATCCACTCCCTCCTTTGTAAAGTCGTCGCGGACAAGTCGCTCAATGGCGACCTCGACGGTCTCCTTCACGAAAGGGAGCATGGCGGCCTGGAAGCTGTTATTTTCTAAGTCATAGGCGACCTGCGCAAAACAAAAGCAAACGTCAGACAGATCGCGGCGGATAGCAAATTAAGGCCGCTGCGAATTCAACTCACCCCGAGCTCTTCTCTTTGCTGAGCAACCCTTTTTCCCAACCGCGCATTCCTCTCCTTTAGTGCCTTATTATCTTTTTGAAGCTGTTCATTCTTCCTCAACAGGTCTCTGGCCAGGGTGGCTACATAGTGGTTCGTCGCCACACTGTTCGCAGCGGCCTGAGAGGCTAGCAGAGGGAGGTCGGCGGCGAGCACCTTCTTAAGGTCGCTCAAGTTGCGCTTTCCGTAGAGCGCGGAGATCGCAATATGGGCGTGGCGAGTTATCCGCGGACTCTTCCACGAAGGGAGCGCGGTGGTTAGGCGGACGTGTTTGTTCTTGCTATGCCAGTGGACCATAGGGTTCCCCCTAAAATCCTTCTGGCTGATGTCAAAGCCGCTCATGGTGAAGCTTTCAGAGGAAGAGTAATCCGCCGCGGGATCCCCTTCCTCCTTTCTCTTCCTTGCGACTGCTTCTTTCTTCTCCTTCTGTGTAGGGACAAAGCCGCTAGGCGTCTGCGGCAAGTTGGCGGGAACCGCCAAGGTCGCTGCAAAAAACAAATGGGCTAAACACCATGGTCGCGGCGGATGCAAAAGCTAAGTTCGGAAGATACTTACTCTCTTCGGGCATGACGTCCGCTAAGCTCGCTGTTGATGCATGAAAACACAAGGGGGGTCGAGCAACACCAGCTAACGGTTCGAACACCGGGGAATAGGGAGACTGCGAGTAGGTATCTACTAAGCGGATGAGGGCAGGAAGAAAAGCAAGGCCGTGGACCACGACAACAACAGACTTCGCCCGTCGCGGCCTGAATGCCTCTCTTGCGACGGGCTTTCCCTTGATTGAAGAAGGATTGGGTTACAAGTGAAAAGAAAAGGTTAACAAGAGCAGAGCGAGGGGGAGTCCGCAAGGCACATGATTCGAGTCCGCAGCCTGTAACAAGTAGGCTCCTGGGTCCGAGTCAGCGTGCCTTGGGTGCACCACCTCCCCCCTATTTATAGGATAGGGGGCCTGCCCAAACGGGCTGGGCTAAAATAACCGGCTGCCCGGGGTACAGGAGAACCGGGCAGCGGTGACGGGAAGCAAAAAGAAAGAACACGCCAGTCCGCGCAGAAGGGGCGGACTGGGCTCGCGGACTAGATCTTCCACTGCTGCGGGGCGCGCCCGCTGGAGGGCGGCGGCCTGGGCGGACGAGACACTTCGTTCGTCGCTTTAGAGAACCTGATACCCCAAGCACTGGCGGACTGAGCGGACAGGTCCTTGCGTCCGCTGCTGGGGTACCATCCTTGGTGTCCAATTGGTAATATTGCCGGACAGGGCGGACTGACCAATTGCGTCTGCGCCTGCTGAAAGGGCGACTTTGGAATCTTGGAGGATGTTGCGGACTGAGGGGTTAACAACGGGGGGTGGCTGATTCGTACCTGTGTTATGTCCGTCCGACTTGAAGACCTGAAAGTGCGGTCAGTTGGAGCGCATAATTAGAGTCTTAGGCCTACACGTCGGAAAGACTAAATGCTTAATTTTACAGTCGGGTTTCGGACCTGGAACGGTGGTGGGACCCTGGTTCGCCGGTACACCAAGAATGTGCCCTGAGTGCACGGATCGTCGGGCCGCGTGGCTGACGGTTATGATGGATTGGTTGTGTGTGAGATAATAATGTGTGATATGTATATATCTGCCTATGAATTGCTATGCCTGCAGGGATGGAATACCACTGCCCCGGGAAAGGGGTAGGGTCGTTATAAATTGGTCAGCTGAATGCTGACCGTTGCCTTATTTTCCACCGTTTGGTGGGCTGTCCTTGTACAGGTGCTGGAGAGCCGAGCGGAACACATAAGGGTTGAAGTCCCTGCTAGTCTGCTGCAGCTAGACATTGAAGGCTAAGCAAATAATGCGGTGTTTTACTCATCTGTGGCCGGCCTGCGGGCCGATGTTTGGAATCCACAATTGTAAAGAGTAACTATCATGTCATAAGGCCAAATGATGTTGTATTTGCTGTACATTCCTTCGAGAGTTGAAGTATAAATGTGGATGTTTATATATATAATGGACATTCATGGTTGGGGTTCAATCTTATTATTAAAATCTTCCGCTAGCATGCTCTAAGTCAGGATGTGATTGTGTTGTGGTATTAACCTGTAACTTCCCCGCCTATTTTGTGGCATATGGTGTGGGGCCCCGACCGGACCTTCTATTATATGTTATATGAATGGATGGAGTCATTACATTTTGGTATCAGCTTCTCTCGGTCTTCCTCTTTCGAATTCGTGGTCGAATTTTTTTGTGTGGTAGCGAGCACGTGTAAGTGCGAACCGCATTAACACTAATGAATTCAAGAATGTCCACTTCAGAATGCAAATACACTTGTTTGTGGAAGCTGCGCGTTCCTAAATTGTTGTTATTGTTTGTGCGAGGTCGCTAATGTGTGTGTCTTGTTCACCTATTGGTGACTCGTAGTGGTGCTGGGCACTCAAATCCCCAGCATTCTGATGAGAGTACGTCACCAGCTAAGGTGCCTACACCTCCCCCTTCTACGGAAAATGCCTACTTAGTTGCTCAGGCACTGTTTGTGATGTTTCTAGCACAGCCTGGTGGGAAAGCACAGCCGGCAGTGGTGGTAGAATAGGTTGGGGTAAGGCCAGAACCAGTTGTAGTTGATGATCCTCGAGAAGCTGAATGACAGTTGAAGCAGTTCATGAGCTTCAATCCGCCGACGTTTACAGGTGTGGTATCCCTTACGCAGGCGGAGGACTAGTTATCGCGCGTCAAGCATATTTTGACGGCGATTAGGATGGAGGAAGATCAAAAGGTCACCTTGGCCACCTTCTTACTGGAAGGAGAAGCTCGGCTCTGGTGGGACGAGATCGAGTTACACCACTTAGCGGACAGGCAATTAATGCAAGTCTTGATTGAGGAGTTCTCGCGACTATTACTGGCAAAGCACCTACCAGCGGCACGGCATTGCCATGGAAAATGAGTTCTAACAGCTAACGCAAGGAGAAAGTAGTGTTGAGACTTACCTGCATGAGTTCACAAGGTTGGGACATTATGTGGGCTTTATCTTCACTGATGAGCAACAAAAAAGCAATAGGTTCTACGAAGGATTGCAGGATGAGTTGAGATTCCTGCTCTCGAGTTCAGTGAACCAAGGGTTTCAGGCATTGGTCGATACTGCATGTGCGCTGTAGAAAGATATGAAGCTGGTGCAAGGAAAAAGTGCCTTGGCTGTGACAAAGCCAGAGTTCGAAGCTCCCCGACCTGGAAAATTATACTATTAAAAGAAATGGGTAAAGTGGTCCAAACCTTGTGGGCAAGCCCCATCAACAGTTCTGTCGGGGGAAATGTCGAGGCCAGAGACTCGTACCTGCTTTTCATGTGGCAAAGTGGGGCATATAGCCCATAACTGTCGGGGTGGTCCACCAAAGGGTGAAAAGAAGACTGGAGCGTCTTATGCTAAGAAGGTAAACACAGTGGTGGAATCCTCTACATCCCAGGTGCAGCCCCTGTTAAATTTTCTCAACGTGGTCAGCAAGATAGCCCAAACGCCAAATTAATATCTTCGGAACTACCTAGTTCGCACGTTGAACCAGCGGAAACCAAGGACTAGAGGTACAAAGGTAAATCCCAACAAACAATGGAAGCACAAGCAGGTCTATTATTCATTCACTTCTTTACAATGCGAGGCATACATAGCAGACATGATTTCGTTAGTATCACAGCTGTAAACAGAAAGCACCAAAAAACAAGTCGGGCGGACAGCACCCGAGTCCGCCGAGATCGTGAGGTCGCCGAGGTTGCCGAGTCCGCTGAGCTCGCCCAAGCTATGCTGCAATTCGCCGAATAGACACGGAGTCCGCCGAAGCCGCGAGGCCGCGCGGACACACCGTTATTCGCCTTCTGCTGAACTTGAACTGAGGAACACCCCTACCCACCTGAAGCCGGCGGACAGGTTATTGAAGCTGGCAAAGATGTAACAGAACTGACAAGCCGCAGAGTGACCTCCTGCTGAGTCCACAGAGACCACACACTTCCAAGTACTTGACCGAAGTCACAGCCAAACTCCTGGCTCCTTGAAGCTACCCGCGCGACCTGCACACAGCAAACCGTCAGCCTGAAACAATCCGTGCGGACTAACAAACACAGACCGCAGCACTTCGCTCAACCCAACTTACTGTTCACTCTAGTTATTTAGGTTATGCCAGGGGGGTCCTATTTATAGGCAAGGTGAGGAGTGTGGTCACCGCCCAAGAGATAGCGTCACCACCCCAGCCCGCGCGATAGCAAAAACACCGTCCGCCGAGTCCGCATGGACTTAGCCGGATACCAAGGGAAACCTCCAGGAGCAAGGCAAACATTGGCGAACCCTCTCCAGTCCGCCCAAGCTATGCGGACAAGGCATCAGCCCGCAAAGCTCCAACCACTGCAAGACAGCAACCCCCTTCAATGGCAGTCTGCACCAACCCGAGGCAGTCCGCAAGACTCACACCCCAATCCGCTACAAGTCCACGACCAAAGGAAGACAGCAACAGTCCGCCCGGTCACAGCGGACTTGGGCGGATACCGCGGACACCATGGCCTTGGCACAAAGTGTGACCAAGTCCAAAACCATCAAGGGCCAATGCGAGCATGGCGGACACAAACTCCCGTCCGCCAAACACCCTAGCACAGACCACCATGAGTCCGCGAGCTCCTCGCACTTCTGTCCAACGCAGCAGCTAACCCCGGACTCCAAACCCAGTCCGCCAATCGATCTCCACAGCAAATCGCCTGCTGTGCTACCAGAGCTCGACAAGGACTCAGCCCAGCTCCAAGCTCAGTCCGCAACAGCCCACACCGCGGACACTCTAGTCCGCAAGCTACCCGCGGACATGAGCCAAACCGCCTAACGGCACAAGCTTGCACCCGCGGCCACTGAGCAATGCACCAGTCTGCAAGCCTCCATCCGCTCAGGCCGCTCCTTGGCAAAGCCAATTAGCAAACACCCTATCCGCAGAAACCAGGCCGCATAGTCCGCGGACTTCATGCAACAAGCCGCTCAGAAGACAGCCGGCTTTCCACTAGACCTTCCACCAGGCCGCACATCTCAGTCCACCCAGTCCGCCTAGTCCGCCAATGCTGTCCGCCCCAGGCCGCACGGCCTGTCCCGTCACCCACTTCCACTTCACAAATTTCAACACTCCCCCTTGAAGTGGGAAGTGGTGACCAAGCCCAGCAAGCTGCGCAAGCGTTCAAAGGGCCCCTTCGACAGTGGCTTCGTGAAGATGTCAGCAAGATTATCTTCACTCCGAACATGCCCGACCAGCAGAGACCCCTCCAACACCTTCTCCCTGATGAAGTGGTGATCAATCTCTATATGCTTGGTCCTGGCGTGACACAATGCATTGTTTACCAGTTTGAGAGCACTCTCATTGTCACCCCGGAGTAAAGTAGGCCCTTGCACTTCTTCATGAACATCCTCTATAAGCCTCCTCAACCAAACGGCTTCCCGAGCAGCCAAGGCCGAAGCCTTATACTCCGCCTCCGTGGTTGAAACCGACACCGAGTCCTGCTTCTTGCTACACCACGAGATGCTAGTTGAACTGTAAGTGAACACATAACCTGAAGTAGACCTTCGATCATCCGAATCACCTCCATAGTCAGCATCCGTGTACCCGAGCAACGCAACCTCCGCGTCCCTTCTATAGAGGAGTCCCATGTCAGAAGAAGCCTTGACATACTTCAGAATTCCCTTCGCCGCCACTAGATGAGATTGCCTTGGTTCAGCCATATACCGACTTACTCGGCCAACAACATATGCAATATCCGGCCTTGTAATCGTCAGATAAATCAAGCTCCCAATAAGAGCCCTGAACACCAAGGGATCATGAAGAACCCTTCCCTCATCTCGTCGAAGCTTCAGCCCAGATTCTAGTGGAATAGAGCACTTCTTCCCTTCGCCCATGCCAAACCGCTTCACAATGCGATCAGCATACCCTTTCTGGCTAATTAGAACCCCGCACTCCTTCCTCTCCACTTCCAGACCAAGAAAGTGATGCAACTCTCCCAAGTCTTTCATCTCGAAGCATATAGCAAGCTCAGCCCTGAGCCTTGCTACTTCCCCCTCCGAGTTCCCCGTGATGATCATGTCATCCACATACAGCAGGACCAAGACTCGTAGCTCTCCCTTTTTCTTGACGAACAAGCTTGAATCCGAGTTGCAAGCAAGGTATCCACAGAATTGCAAGTACTCTGCAATCTTCCCATACCACGCTCTAGGAGCTTGCTTCAACCCATAGAGAGCCTTCCTGAGTTTGCAGACATAGTCCGGATGCTTCTCAGAGACAAAACCAAGCGGCTGATCCATGAATATGTCCTTGTCAATCTCTCCGTAAAGAAAGGCATTCTTCACATCGAGTTCCCACAACCTCCATCCCTTGCTAGCAGCCAAGGCGATCACCACTCTTACAGAAGTCATCTTCGCAACTGGACTGAATGTCACATCATAGTCTTCTCCATACTGCTGTGAGAATCCTCTAGCGACCAGGCGAGCCTTGAACCGATCAATGCTCCCATCAGCCTTCTTCTTCAACTTATACACCCACTTGCAAGTAACCGGAGTAACGTCATCAACCTTGGGCACAAGGTCCCAGGTTTCATTCTTCTTCAGAGCATCAATCTCTTCCTTCATGGCATCATCCCACTCCTTCACTCCAGTGGCCTCGTTGAAGTTTGCAGGCTCTCGCTCATCCAGAGGACTTGCAAAGAAGCAGGAGACAAAGCTCACTGCATTCCCATCACAGTACCGAGCCGGTGGCTTAACCACCCTCTTCGATCTCCGAATAACCGACTCCTTGCTCACGGCTTCTGTTGCTTCTTTGGGCTCCACTCCTACCTGGGGCAAGCATTGAGCAGTGCTCCCCCTGCTTCCTGAGCCAGAAGGCTCAGCCTCGGAGTTCGAAGCAACAGGAGCTGCTAGTGAAACAACAAGCTCCTCTTCCAAGCCTTCAGCAGCCACCACCGGTGCATCATCAACCTTGCTACTTCTGGTTAGCTCCACCGAGCCACCTCCATATGACGTCAGCTCGTCAAAGACAACGTCTCTTGACACCACGAACTTCTTCGTCACAGGGTCCATGCACTTCCATCCCTTCTTCCGCTCATCATAGCCAACAAAAATAAGTTTCCTTGCCTTCGCATCCAGCTTTGTCCGTGAAGCATCCTGGACATGCACGTAGCAAGTTGAACCGAACACCCTAAGGTGTTCAACACTTGGCTTCTCCTTCAGCAATAGCTCAGTAGGAGTCTTCATGTTGATAGGGCTGAGTGGCATCCAGTTGATAACATAAGCAGCACAAGACATTCCCTCCGCCCAAAAGGACCTTGGGATATCTTTCGCATGAAGCTAGCATTTGCAGGTCTCCATCAAATGACGGATCTTCCGCTCCGCTAGCCCATTTTGTTGTGGAGTGTGAGCACAAGTAAGCTCCTGTTGGATCTCGTGCTTCCTGCAGAAGTTAGAAAACTCGGAGGAGACAAACTCCCCCACGTTATCAGTTCTAAGCTTCTTAACCCGCAAGCCAAGCCGGCCTTCTACCAACTCCTTGAACTCCACGAACAAATGGAAGGCTTCCGACTTCTCCTTTAAGAAGTACACCCAAGTATACCTTGAGTAGTCATCAACCAAGACAAGCATGTATCTGCTCCCCCCAAGGCTGGCAGTAACCGTCGGTCCCATCAGGTCGCCATGAATGCACTCCAGTGGCTTCTTGCTCCTTGTTTGTGATTTATCAAATGGAAGGCGATGTGCCTTATCGTATTGACAGCCCGCACAAACATGCCCATCACCAAAGGAGGACAACTTCGGCAACCCCCTCACCAAACTTCTACTCGCCATTGCCTTCAGCTTGTCCATGCCAACATGTCACAGCCTCTCTTGCCAGATAGCAGCGCTATCATTGGCCCTCATCTTATCAACATATGCATTGGTGGAAAGAACAAATAAGTTCTTCACCCTCCTCCCAACATGAGCAACATCAGCCTTTACCGCTGATACGTTGCGAAGGAACCTCACGTCTGTTGGCCCAAACAGAACGTGATACCCAGCGCCCACCGCATTGGTCACCGAGAAGAGGTTTTTCTTCATGCCCGGCACGTGATACACACTCCTTAACGTGAGTGGCCCCTGATTACTACCCAAAGACACGACCCCCTCTTTCTCTACTGCATAAACAGTATTATCAGCAGTGATAATAGCTTCATTACCTGAGTATGCCTGCATGGAGGTGAACTTCGATTTGTCTCCGGTGAGGTGATGACCACACCCGGAGTCCACGATCCACTCGCTGTTGAAGTCCTCAGCAGACAAGGCCCGGACACAAGTGCCCGTCATGAAAGCTCCGCCCCATTCTGCTTCTTCACTTCTTGAGCAAGCTTCCTCCTTTCCCGCAGCATGCCCAGGCTGCAGTTTGACCTTGCAGTCCCGCTTGAAGTGCCCTCGCTGATGACACCGGTAGCACTTCAGATTCTTCTTCCAGTCCTTAGGAGCATTGCTCCTTTCCGACAGATATGAAGTTGAAGTCTTTTTCTCACCAGCGGCCTGCACCTTCTTCTTCTTCTTCCCTTCCCATCCTTTCTTCTTTCCTGAGAAGAGAGCTTCGCTGCCTTCCTGATTCAGGTTCACTCCAGCCATCTGCCTTGCTAAGCTCTCCTGCGAGGCAAGCAGATTCTCCAGCTCCAGCAACGACGGCTGAGTAGCCCACCCTTGAACAGATATAACAAAGGCCACATACTCCTTCCGCAAGCCGCGGATAATGTGCCTTTTCATCTTTGCCTCAGAGATAGGCTCATCAGTATCCAGTGCCGACAGCTCAGCACACAAGCTCTTCATCTTTAAGAAGTACTTGGAGATGGAAAGGTCTCCCTGAGTTGCCCTGGACAACTCATTCTCCAGGAACTGCAGCCGCGCCACATTCTTCCTATTGAACAACTCATCAATGGTTGTCCAAATATCAGCAGCCGACTCACATCCAATGATGTGATCAAACAGTTCCGGAGACACAGCTCTCTTCAGAACGAACTCCGCCTTAGCATTTGATCTTCTCCAGAGCCTAACCTGCTCAGCAGTACCGAAAGCAGCAGTGACATCCTGCCTGTCGTCTCCACCAACGACTTCCCACAGCTCCTCGCCAAGAAGATAACTCTTCATGCACGACTTCCACTTCTTGAAGTTAGTCGGCGTTAAGAGTTCAATGCCCAGACCTCTTGCAAAGCTCCCTTCCATTGCAACACCTGTTGGCAACCTTTCAGCAGCTCCGAGCAACAACACAGGTTGATCACCACTCAATCACTGAGTAACAACACTGGCTGACTTCCGCTCACGCAGCTGAACCTCAGGAACCTCCCTCTGATACCATGTTAAATTTTCTCAACGTGGTCAGCAAGATAGCCCAAACGCCAAATTAATATCTTCGGAACTACCCAGTTCGCACGTTGAACCAGCGGAAACCAAGGACTAGAGGTACAAAGGTAAATCCCAACAAACAATGGAAGCACAAGCAGGTCTATTATTCATTCACTTCTTTACAATGCGAGGCATACATAGCGAGACATGATTTCGCTAGTATCACAGCTGTAAACAGAAAGCACCAAAAAACAAGTCGGGCGGACAGCACCCGAGTCCGCCGAGACCGCGAGGTCGCCGAGGTCGCCGAGTCCGCTGAGCTCGCCCAAGCTATGCTGCAATTCGCCGAATAGACACGGAGTCCGACGAAGCTGGGAGGCCGCGCGGACACAACATTATTCGCCTTCTGCTGAACTTGAACTGAGGAACACCCCTACCCGCCTGAAGCCGGCGGACAGGTTATTGAAGCTGGCAAAGATGTAACAGAACTGACAAGCCGCAGAGCGACCTCCTACTGAGTCCGCAGAGACCGCACACTTCCAAGTACTTGACCGAAGTCACAGCCAAACTCCTGGCTCCTTGAAGCTACCCGCGCGACCTGCACACAGCAAACTGTCAGCCTGAAACAATCCGCGCGGACTTACAAACACAGACCGCAGCACTTCGCTCAACCCAACTTACTGTTCACTCTAGTTATTTAGGTTATGCCAGGGGGGTCCTATTTATAGGCAAGGTGAGGAGTGTGGTCACCGCCCAAGAGATAGCGTCACCACCCCAGCCCGCGCGATAGCAAAAACACCGTCCGCCGAGTCTGCATGGACTTAGCCGGATACCAAGGGAAACCTCCAGGAGCAAGGCAAACATTGGCGAACCCTCTCCAGTCCGCCCAAGCTATGCGGACAAGGCATCAGCCCGCAAATCTCCAACCACTGCAAGACAGCAACCCCCTTCAATGGCAGTCCACACCAACCCGAGGCAGTCCGCAAGACTCACACCCCAATCCGCAACAAGTCCACGACCAAAGGAAGACAGCAACAGTCCACCCGGTCACAGCGGACTTGGGCGGATATCGCGGACACCATGGCCTTGGCACAAAGTGTGACCAAGTCCAAAACCATCAAGGGCCAATACGAGCATGGCGGACACAAACTCCCCTCCGCCAAACACCCTAGCACAAACCACCATGAGTCCGCGAGCTCCTCGCACTTCTGTACAACGCAGCAGCCAACCCCGGACTCCAAACCCAGTCCGCCAATCAATCTCCACAGCAAATCGCCTGCTGTGCTACCAGAGCTCGACAAGGCCTCAGCCCAGCTCCAAGCTCAGTCCGCAACAGCCCACACCGCGGACACTCCAGTCCGCAAGCTACCCGCGGACACGAGCCAAACCGACTATCTGCACAAGCTTGCACCCGCGGCCACTGAGCAATGCACCAGTCCGCAAGCCTCCATCCGCTCAGGCCGCTCCTTGGCAAAGCCAATCAACAAACACCCTATCCGCAGAAACCAGGCCGCATAGTCCGCGGACTTCATGCAAAAAGCCGCTCAGAAGACAGCCGGCTTTCCACTAGACCTTCCACCAGGCCGCACATCTCAGTCCACCCAGTCCGCCTAGTCCGCCAATGCTGTCCGCCCCAGGCCGCACGGCCTGTCCCGTCACCCACTTCCACTTCACAAATTTCAACAGCCACGAGTCTATAACCCTGGCCAGCTGGAGGCCATAAAGCAAAGTGACATCGTCACATGTACGATTTAAGTTATCAATTGCTTTTCTTATTGCATGCTTTGTGGGTAGCTTGTGTGTGATGTATTTGCCACAGGATTTGTTATGATTCAGAATACGCTGGCAAGAGCACTGTTTGATACGGGTGCTTCACATTCATTTCTGTCTAAGGACTTCGTAGCTCGAATTGGAGTACCTATTCATGTGACGACAGATAGCGTAAAGGTGTTATTACCGAATGGATGTGTGATGCTTACTGATAAGTCTTGCGATGTGTTGGTTCAAATTGGAAGTCGAGATTTCTATATGATTGTATCTGTGCTACTGATATCAGAATTTGATGTGATCTTGGGTATGGACTGGCTTTTGGAGCAGCGTGCCTTGATTAATTGCAAGACAAAATAGATCACACTAGGCCAAAATACCGATCTTATGACTAAGTTCGCTGGTATGCGAGGAGTGAGCGGGACCCTGATGTCTGCACTCCAAGTCGTCAATATTGTTCGGAAGGGCGCGGAGTTATTCTTCACGCTTATTCAGGCTGTTGAGCCAAAGGCCAGTATGAGTGATGTTCCGATTGTATCGGAGTTTGCTGATGTGTTTCCTAAGGATCTTCCTGGGCTACCACCCCAGCGGGAGATCGATTTCACTATTGAGCTGGTGCCAGGTGCGAAACCTATGGCCCGCTCGCCATATCGCGTAGCTCCAAAGGAAATGGCTGAATTGAAAGTCCAATTGCAAGAGTTGCAGGAATAGGGATATATCCGCCCAAGTATGTCACCTGGAGCGCACCTGTTCTTTTTGTGAAAAGGGATGATGGTTTGTGGTTATGTATTGACTATCGTGAATTGAATAAGCTGACAGAGAATAACAAGTATCTGATTCCATGGATAGATGAATTGTTCGATCAACTAGTGGGATCAACCGTATATTCCAAATTGGATTTGAAATCTAGATATTACCAATTGAGGATTCGGGACGGTGACATTCCCAAGACCTCATTTGGAATAAGATATGGTCATTATGAGTTCACTGTAATGTCATTTGGGCTATATAATGCGCCATCGGTGTTCATGGACCTAATGCATCAAATGTTCTGAGAGTACTTGGACCTGTTTGTGATTGTATTCATTGATGATATCTTGGTGAACTCTCAATCTAAAGCTGACCATGCAAACCATTTGTGATTGGTGTTGCATACCTTATGGAAGAATAAGCTCTATGCCAAGTTCTCAAAGTGTGAGTTTTGGCTGTCGTCGGTGACTTTTCTTGGCCATGTGGTGAGTGGAGATGGCATAGTAGTGGATCCATCAAAGATAAGAGCCATATAGGAGTGGCCGATATTGTCTTCGGTGGTCGAAGTCAGGAGTTTCCTTGGCCTGGCAGGCTACTATAGACATTTTGTACAAAACTTCTCACGGATCGCTTTGCCTCTGACCACGTTGACGAGGAAGGATCAGAAGTTCGTTTGGACGCCGGAGTGCGCGCTGTAAGCCCCCCTCCCGATCCCAAAACACGGCACAAAAAGGGGGGTCTTATGCCCGGAACAGCTGCATTGTGGTAGCATTAGCACACGGGCAAACCTCTACCACAAGACACCTATTCCGCCGGCTACAACCAATATCAATATAAACATGTCAACCCAACCATAATATAAAAGAGAAGTCAAATCCACACCAAGTATATAGTCCAAATACAAAAAAAAAGAGAAGCTAAGACATGCTTCTATAATATCAGAGTACAACTATAAAATTAACCAAACGTGCTACATCAGAGTCGCTCAACATTCACATCTGTAACCGACGGTAGCGACGACACCGTCACATCAGGCCCTGTCGTCCTGGCCTGGCATTCCTGCTGCAAAGTCTGCGGCTGCTCTACCTACGGAGTGACCTCCTAAAAAGGAAGGCGTAGCAACCGTTAGTCAAAAAGACTAAGTGGCTTCACATCCGCTCCCCCGGCGACTCCTCAGCACCGGGCGGAGAAAAGGAACAAGGGTAATATATACAAGTAGTAAAACATGTACAAGCAGGTGGTAATAGTACATGATTAACGTTATTATAAACTAGCAGTTCTATAAGAGCAATAACAATTCATCAAGTACAAGTAACTACAGCAGGAAAGTAACTTAACTTATAAGGATGCTCATACAAGCTTATAAGTTAAGGATCGGTTTCATAAAGTAACTTATCTTATAGGAGTGTCCATACAAACTTATACGATGAGGATCTTATTGTGCAATGATATGAAATGGTATGTATGCTATTCAATGACTCACCCATGATCACACACATGCAATTGCTATGTCGACATAGACTAGTAGTTCCCACTATTCGAGCAGGCAGCTAACCTCTCAGGCATCAACCGCCGTGGCTATGCGGGGACAATAGAGTAGGCATCTCTACTACTAGGCGGGTATCCACACTACTTCACCTAGGCCTCTGTATGCCTCAATGCTAAGAACACAATAGTGGAGCCCATGCGTACTATGGCCCAGCGAGGGTCTCGGGTAGATGTGCACCAAGAACACAGCCCCGAACTGACCTTGTGTGACCCGAAATGGGCCTCGGAATAAAGCATGAGGACACAAACCAACCGTTCACTAAGCATGAAAGGGGCCCCGGGACGTGAACACCGAGGACACAGCCCAACCACCCAAAGTCTAACTGTCAACTCCCGTCGGTGTGATGATCGGCGAGCCCGTAGACCTGCCACACTATCCTTAACCCAGGATTACGACACCACGTGTCGACTCACACCGCATGCAAATTCCACATCACCGTGGCATGGAAGGGGCCTCAGAAGTAAGCACAAGGACACAGCCCAACCATCCACTCAGCACGGAAGCAGCCCCGGGACGTGAACACTGAGGACCAAGCCCAACAGTCCGTCTATACCACATCTCAACACTTAACCCAACTAGTGACAGTCAACACCGCACTTACATCCTTCCACAATACTACCCGCAGGTATACTACGCTCTAAGTATTTGACTCCTAAATTTCATTACAACCATCAAACATACTCATGGCCATAGTTTATCCTTCTATATGTCATTCCAAATGATTTCAACATAATATAACATAATGCGCATATATAATAGTCTACCAATTTCTAACAAGTTATTTCGTTTAAGTAAGCTTGCTTCACAATTTAGTTATATGAAATCTAATTAGTAAACTTCATCATTCATAGCACTACGGTGGTTAACATAAAATAGTTCACCAAAAGCTCGAGTTAATTTGCAACATCGATTCCACCGAATCCAAATCCATATTATATAAAACCCCAGAATTTAAGTGCAGAATAAATCTGGACAGTAACTTCAACCGAATATTCCCGAAGCTACATGAATTCGGTGAAGACGGGTAACCCCTCAATGGAAAGGTCTTTCCATGGGTTACAACGTTCATATTCCGCCCACGACCCAAATTTGAATGTATCCGATTTGAAATCGGCTTCAAAGTTCGCTGCGCACAGAACAACATTTCTGCATGCAGGATTTATCGGACGTCATTTTCGTCCAGGCTTTCTCATGGCTACAGACTTTGCCTAAAGCCTTGCAACCATTCGTTGGAAAGGTATTTTGAAGGGCTTCAACTTTCATGTTTAGTCGAAAGCCCAGATCTGGTCATATCCTACATGAAAATGGCCAAGAAGATTGTTGCGCGCAGAACACAGATTCTGCACATATCTTAAAGAGGAATGAACGACATAAGTTCATCTCCCTCCTCAAGTCGATCTTCCCAAATCACTCCAGAAATTCCTCCTCCCTTATTCACCCTCATGAGGCCACTTCTCCTCACAAAACCATCCACCCTTCATCACATGGAAGAAAGGGGAGGTTGAAGAGATCTAAAACCTGGGACACATGTCCTAGCATGGCCTTCCCTAGAAACCTCCTTCTCTCCATCAAAACTCTCTTGAGTCGATATCTCTCCTAAGAAAATAACTAGAGATCTAGTACCAAGGGAGAGTGTAGGAAGCTCACATCATTTCCGGCATTTTCACTATTTCCGGCCATGGATCTTGTGACTCTTCTCGGCGGCATCTTCTTTTCCACGGCGGCGGTTCTCCTCCTCTAGAATTTGCTCCAGCAACCTCCTTCTCTCAAGAAATTTCTCTTAGGAAAAGTGGCTGGAATGAGGAGTGAAAACGGCAAGAGTTTTCACAACCCTTATATATAAAAAGTGACACGGGTAGGGTCACGCCCGTGTCCTTACCCGTGTCCTGCTTGGGAGAAGCATTACAGACGGTTTCAGTGTCGGTTCAATACTCGATACAGGTAGGGACATGCCCGTGTCCCGACCCGTGTCCACATGATACGGCCATGTTCTCTGGTCGTGTCCTTCTCTGGATACATTTCGACGAACTCAACTTGACACAACGACACACGGGTAGGGACACACCCGTGTCTCTACCAGTGTCATATATTTCATCGATCTCGACACAATTCGTCGATCTTATCACGCTCTGTCGAGTTCAACTCGACACACACACACACATACGGGTAGGGGCGTGCCCGTGTCTCTACCTGTGTCATACATCATTGTGTCGACACCAGTGTGTCGACACCAGTGTGTCGATACCTCGACACCTGTGTGTCGACACCGGTGTGTCGACACCAGACATCAGTATGTCGACACACCGTGTCGATACCAGTGTCGACACCTCGACACTAGTGTGTCGATACACTGTGTCGAAACCAGTGCGACACAGTGTGTCAACACACTGTATCGACACCAGTGTGTCGACACCAGACACCAGTGTGTCGACACACTGTGTCGACACTAGTGTGTCGACACCGTGTGTTGACACCTCGACACTAGTGTGTCGACACACTGTGTCGACACCAGTTTGTCGACACCAGACACTAGTTTGTCGACACACTGTGTCGACACCAGTGTGTCGACACACTGTATCGACACCAGTGTGTCAACACCAAGATCAGGCTTAGGCTATGGGGAGAAAAGCATAACAAAAAATATAATATGCTTTTAAATAAAATTACCTTGAGCAAACAACTCCGGATAGCGTTTTTTGCATCAAATCCATTGGCTCCCATGTATATTCCTCCTTCCCATGATTAGACCATAGCACCTTCACCAAGGGAACACTTTTGCGGCACAACATTCTTGTCTCGTTATCCACGATCCGCACTGGCTCTAGTCGCACAGACCTATCAGACGCCACAGCACCATCAGTTGTGGGGATGTATTGATCGGGCTGCAACAACGCCTTTCGAAGCGATGACACATGGAACACGTCGTGGAGGTTCTCTAGCTCAGACGGTAACTCCAACCGATAGGCCAACGGGCCAATCCTTTCCAATATAGTATAAGGCCCAACATACCTTAGGCTGAGCTTTTTCACGCCACGCACACGTGACACTCCATGAATTAGTCGGATTTTCAGGAACACCTTATCACCCACTTGAAACTCCACCATCCGGTGCCTTGTATTATAATATTTCGTCTCCCGACTTTGAGCTTCCAACGTGTGATCCCATATCAGTCTAACTATCGCATCAGTATCCTCAATATATTCAACACCCAAAGCCTTCGGGTCTTCATCTTGCACCCAAGACAAGAGGGTTCTACACCTCCTTCCATAAAGCGCTTCATGAGGAACCATGCCGATACTAGCCTGGTGGCTGTTGTTGTAGGAGAATTCTACCAACGGTAAGAGCCTTTCTCACGGCTATCCTCTATCCAACACACATAATCTCAACAAATCTTCCAATGTCCGGATGGTCCTTTCAGATTGCCCGTCCGTCTGGGGATGAAACGCGGTGCTAAAGGTAAGGCGCAAGCCCAAATACACCTGTACCGCCTTCCACTCCCTTGAGGTGAAACGACCATCCCGGTCTGAAACGATTGTCTTAGGCACGTCATGATACCGTACGAACTGCTCCACAAAGAGACATACCAAGAAATTTGTAAGACACGCTTTTTTTTTGAAACACCGGGGTCTTAGGCCCAGAACCGCCGCTTTGCGGTGACTCCTTCATGCCCTGAAGGGTCATCACCACAAAGTGCCGATTCTACCGGCCAATTCGATCACAGAAAAGTAGCAAAACAAAGTAAACGCAAACTAGCAGTCCACAGAAAATCACATATCATATAGATAATTTCCACGAAGGGAGTGTCCACAGAATAGTATATCAGAGTACTAAAATACGGGCTTATGCCCGGTACATCATGTCCTCACTACAAATCACTCATGCGGAAGCAAAAAAACAGAACATCTACTCAAAGTCGAGACTCACGGTCCCGGATGTATGAACTCCGGAGCTAGACTGCCCCATCCCCAAGCGCACCGGTCTCTGGGGCTGCTCCCCGTGCTGGGCTCCACGATTCCCTAAAATGATGCGGTTCGAAAACCGTTAGTCTAAAAGACTAAGCCATATCATCCCCCACCCCTTCCCCCATGGCTCTTAGGCACCGAGCGGAGAGGAAGAAAGGGGAGGACTTGAAGGTGGAGAATAATAAAAAACAGATCGCAGCGGACCTATACTAGCAATTCTATAATAGAAATTGACAATAAGATGAAATATTAAAAGTAACCTTCACTTATGTGAGAACACATAAGCCAAGGGGTCTTCTGCAAGGCTCCCATCGTATAAAAAGTCTCATACCAATTTATACGTTTGGGTGTCGGTTATCAAACAACAGTAAATATATATCAAAATTAACCTTCATTTATAAACTTGCCCACGCAAGCTTATAGACCAAGGGGTCGTTTTGCAAGTCCTAATGTATAAGCATCTCATTCCACTTATACCTTAGGTGTCAGGGGTTAAATAAATCGATTATGCTATGACATGCAAGTGGGTATGATGGATCATGCAAATGCAACACACACACCCGACTCTGTGCACACAGACCATTAGTTCCCCCTTTCTAGAGCCGTAACCTCCCAGGATACCTCTGTAGTCGCAGACGGAAGCGGTGGGTTGGGCCTCGCCCACCTCTAAACTAGTAAAGCACTACCGGTCAGACCTATCATATGCCTCAACGCTTGGTGCACGAAGCAGACTCCTGCGTACTCTTGTCGGCTGGCGCACCGGACTTCTGTTGGCGAAGTGCTAACAACACTTGCCGAGTCAGCGTATTGGTGTCGGTGCATCGACCCTCCAATACCGAAGACCCACCACCTTAATTTTCTTTCCTTTCATGCACATGCAAATTTATCGTATTCAAAACCGTGTCGAAGCTCCCCGGACCAAAATATTCGTCTCAAACAATCGAGCTGAAACTCCCCGGACCAAAACGTCTGTCTCTTAACTATCCAAGCCGAAGCTCCCAACTACCTTCCTGTTATATCTGTGTTGGTGAAATGTGCAACCCTAATTACTAAGTTACTCTTTTCAGCTTGTTAATACAGTTTATGTTAACCCATGACTGCCCCCGGTATTCCCTGTGAAGGGCTCTCAAGGGGTACTAGGAACTATGTTGGGTTTACGCCCAGAGTTCCCTTTCGCAAGGTACTTATTATTATTGGTTGATTCCCTTACCCATTACCTTCTCATATTACAATAGTCTAATCCTAGGGTGATTTGACGCTACCTCACCTCGGGGAAGACGATGTTTCGTCGAACCCGAGCGCCTCTAACTCTAGCCAAGCCAATTTATCACCACTCTTCCTATCCTTCTATGATGAACTCATCCACATCTATCCAAAATGACTAACCCCTACACCATGTCCCATCGTATCTTATTGCAATTTACCCATCTTGCCAAAAGCAGACCATCCTAGGCTATATGTCGGACCGGACATGAGATAATCCAAATACTCATCCAAATTGCCTACCTTATTTACTGGAGACTTATCATGACACAAATACACTAAATCCAGGAAATTATAATTTTCCTAATTTATCTGGCATTTAATTAAATTCCTTAAAGATTCCAAAGGCTACCAGTTTGAACATGAACTACCCTAAGTACTCATGCAAGAGGCCTAACAAAATTATGATAAATATTAGGTTATCTCAATATGGTAAATTCAAAGTATCACAATTTTTCTATCAACAAAAGGGCACTAAAACTATTTTAGCAATATTTACTATCTTCCGTTGTTTATGAATCAAGTACAGAAAATATCCATCCAAAAATTATAAATTAATTATACTAGGCAGATATAACCTTAAAAGTAGTATTGACAAAGTTTCATAATTTTTCAGCAAGTACTAATCTCTGAATAAATTAATTATCAAAAATCTCCATATTATGGACTTGTAAAGAAAGTATTGTAATAAACAATTTAAAAATTATGAATAAATTCCTACAAGCATAGTTTATCCTGAAATCATCAGTACCTAAGTCTCTTGATTTTGCAACAGATATATCATCTATAAATAATTTTATACCACTGAAACCCCTTTTTGAAACTAGTGAAGAAAGTGTTGGGTACATTGGTTAAATGTACCTGATTTGACGAAGCCTAACCCAACTCAATGATATACATCAAAATGTATTTGATGTGTTTTTGAGTTACTTGTGCAGGTTAAGTATTTGCAGGACTGAAGCAAAAATTTCTAAGTCCATGTGTCGACACCCAGAGGGAAAGTGTCGACACTTAAGAAGACTTGTGTCGACACCCAGACAAGCAGTGTCGACACTTGGAGTCATTGTGTCGACACCTGGGATGCAGAGTAGACACCAGACAGAAAGTGTCGACACAAGGAGCTGAGTCGACACTCAATGAAGAAAAGTGCAGACAGAAAGTGTCGACACACGGAGCTGTGTCGACACCCAGTGAAGCTGTGTCTACACCAGAAAGTGTCAACACTTGGAGATGTATCGACACTCAGCAAAAGTCAGCAGAGACTAAGTTAAAGTGTCGACACCAAGAACAATGTGTCGACACTCAACAGAAGAGTCAGCACTTGAAGTAAGTGTCGATACTCAGAACAATGTATCGACACTCAACAGAAGAGTCAACACATGAAGTAAGTGTCGACACCTAGAACAATGTGTCGACACTCAGCTGAAGACTCTACACTTGAAGAAAGTGTCGACACATGCAGCTGTGACGACACTTAGCAAAGAACAGAAAGATCAAATTATTCTAAGTACAAGTGTCGACACTAAGGAAATGTGTCGACACTCAGCTGAAGTCTCAATAGAAGAATCAAGTGTCGACACAAGGAGCTGTGTCGACACTCAACAAGTATCAACATAGAAGACTATGTGTCGACACCAAGAAGCAGTGTCGACACTTAACAGATTCAACATAAGAAGTTGTGTCGACACAAAGGAGATGTGTTGACACTTAGAAGAATTTAGCAAAAGATAGAAGATCAAGTACTTGTGTCGACACTCAATTTCAGTGTCGACACATGCAGAAGAAACTGTGTCGAGACATAGAATCTACAACACATGGAGTTGTGTCGACACCTTGTAGACTTGTGTCGACACTTACACAACTTGTGTCGACACTTGGTCTATAAGTGTCGACACTTAAAGACAGAAAGTCTCGACACTTTCAGACAGTTAGAGAATTTTCAAGAACTGACTGGATGACTTGACAGCTGCCGTTCCAGCCGGTCTACAGCACCTGTCAAAGATGTCAGAATTCAGTTATGGACCGGACCAGCCGGTTACCATGAAGAAGGCCTATAAATAGGCTTATACAGAAACAGAAGTTTGTTGTTGTTGAACAAGTTATTAAAGTGGTTCACATAGTTATTGATCAAGTATCAAATCAAGAAGATCTAGCTGTCCAAGTGCAGATCTAAGAAGTTGGAGAGAGAGGGCTCCATCCAAGAATTCAGTCGTTGGAACTAGGCTGAAGAAGAAGGATTCAGATATATTCTGGATCTTAAGAAGCAGAGGTCAAGGATCAACTGCAGAAGGAATTAGTCTTATTCAGTTCTACTTTCAAGAAGTTTTGAAGAAAGCTAAGTCAGATTGAATCCAGCTGAGTTCTTCCAAGAACTCATCAAGAAACTCACAACTTCCCTCTCTTGTCTTTGGGTTGTTGAGTTAATATTTGTAAATCATTTTTAACTTGTAGGATCCTTTGGATCTGAGTGAATTGTAAGCCTGTAATTATAAAGGCTGAGGGTAGGGATTGAGAGCCTGAGTGTAGGAGATTGGAATCTCTGAGTGTAGGCCTTTTGTGGCTGAGTGTAGGCCTTGTTGGCTGAGTGTAGGCCTTTGTGGCTGAGTGTAGGCTTTGTGGAAAAGATGAGTTGTAAGGCCTTGGGCCTGAGGTGTAGGAACCAATTTGGGTTCTGAGCTAGTGGTGAAGTTTGGCCGAATCTAGTACACTGCTAGATAGGCGAAGGGGGAATGTGGATGTACCCAATGCTTGGGGAACCACTATAAAACTCTGTGTCTGCTGTGATTGTGCTGTGATTGTGAATGCTTATGTGATTGCTGTGCAAAAGTACTATAGATTCTGTGATATAACTGATTGCTGCCATTAAAGTTTTAAAAAGAATTTGGTCACCTATTCACCCCCCCCCCCCACTCTAGGTGTTTAGGTACTATATCTTTCAAGTGGTATCAGAGGGAGGATCCTCAAAAAGGACTAACAGTCTGAGGAGATCCTGATTGGCAGATTCAGTTTAAGTGAATTACAGATTCAAGAAAATCAAGAAACATGGGTTCTTCTGAGAATCACAAGGAATTGGGTTCCATGAAATTACCTATATGCAGAAAGGAAATCTTTGGGATTTGGAAGGAAAGGGTAAGGCTGTTTATGGAGGCCTCAGACCCTAGGATTTACATCACAGTCAAAGAGGGGCCTTATGTGCCCATGAAGATCTCTGTTCTAAATGCAAATCAGAGAACACCAAAGGATTTCTCTGAAATGACTAAGGATGAGATTGTCCTAGCCACCATGGACAAGAGGGCACAAAACATTATAGTGAGTGTCATAGATGATGCAACATTTCAGAATCTTATACACTGTAAGACAGCCAAAGAAATGTGGGACACTCTTATTGTGTATATGGAGGGTTCTGAAGAAGTTAGACAAGATAGAAAATCCTTGCTAAATCAGGAGTATGAAAGTTTTAGACAAGGAAAGGGTGATAGCATAACTGAGTGCTATAAGAAGTTCTACAGAATAGTAAATGAACTCATGTCTTATGGAAGAGAGTTCAGCAATTATGAACTAAATGACAAGTTCCTAAGGTCCCTAACTAAAGATTGGGACACAAAGATTTGTGTCATTAGAGAAATGGCTAAGTTGGGAGAAATTCCTCCACCTACACTGTTTGGCAAGTTATTGTCTTATGAAATGCAGTTGATAGTGAGAAAAGAGGAGGAGAAATCAACAAGAACTGAACACAAGGAAAGAACTGTAGCCTTCAAGACAGAAGCCTCCAGAAAGTGCAGGAATAAGTCATCAACTCTACCTCCAAAGGTAGTTGAATCAGAGTCAGATGAGTCAGCCAGCACAAAATCTGAAAGCAGTGAAAGTGATGAAGACTTTGCTGCCTTCACTAGACACTTTCAAAAATTCTTGAAGAAGCAACAGTGGAGGACAAGGCCCTCTACTTCAAAAGGAAAAGAAGATTTTTATCAGGATAAAAAGGCTTCAAAGAAGGACAGGAAGAGGACAAAATCTAGCAAGACAACTGGGTCTAAGATAGTGTGCTATTGCTGCAATAGACAAGACCATGTTATTGCAGATTGTCCTGAAAAGAGAAAAGAGTCTAGTGACAGGAAAAAGACTCATTTTAAAGGCAAGAAAGAGAAGTCTTTTGTAGCCAAGAAAGAGAAGACTCTATCAGATATCTCTTCAGAAACTGAGTCTGATGCTGAGGCATACATAGGGCTGTTTGCTGAAGAAGAAGAAGAAGAATTCATGCAGATAATGGAGTCTATTTATGAACAAGAAGACTGTCAGTGCCAAGGACTGATGGCATTGACTGAGAGTGACAAAATCCTGGAGCAGCCAGGACCCAGTAAGGTACAAAGTTCAACTTTAAGTTCAGTTTCTTGTTCTAGTACAGAATCAGATACATCATCATCTAGTGATGAGAGTGTATCTGAGTCTGAGGAAGATATTCATCAGCTTATAGATGAATATCAAGTGCTATTGCAAGCTTATAAGAAGAGCAAGTCCCTTGCCAAAAGTCAGGCAAAGGAAATTGCTGATCTTAAAGCTGCTGCAACAGATTCTGAGAAGCAA
Organism: Platanthera guangdongensis; assembly: GCA_039583875.1. Lineage (NCBI taxonomy): Eukaryota > Viridiplantae > Streptophyta > Magnoliopsida > Asparagales > Orchidaceae > Platanthera > Platanthera guangdongensis. The sequence continues at coordinate 80,078,274 of CM077164.1, read as the reverse complement.
TTTGATCAAAAGCTTAATGAGATAGCCAGGCTGAAACACATAACAGTGATTCAGATGGGGACTATCACCTTTAAGAATGATCAAATCAAGAGTCTGGAGATCAATCTTCAGAAAGAGAGAGACTTAGTTGCTAGGTTTTCTAAACCTAAGTCAGTGTTACCCATAATTGATGAATTTGTTCATCACAAGGGTAAAGCTGGACTGGGCTTTACTAGACCTGCAAGGACTGAGCAGTCCAAGTCCAAGTCCAAGGGCAAAGCCCCAACATTCAACAAGTCTGCTGTAGATAAGACAGCAAAGACAGTACCTAAGCAAAGGTACAACAAGTTTAAATGTTGGTGCTGTGGCAAGGTTGGCCACTTTGCAATGGACTGTTGGCACAATGCTAGTGCCAAAGTGAGTACCAAACTACTTGTTGGAAAGCCAGTAGGTAGCTTTGTCAGATTGCAAACTAACAAGTACCAAGGACCCAAGAATTCTTTGGGTTCTAAGGTTCATTAATCTGTTTTGCAGGTGAGTCCAAGTGGCCATACCCCAACATGGTACTTGGACAGTGGATGTTCCAGACATATGACTGGAACTAGAGGATTACTAAGGGACTTCATTCCAATAAAAGATGGTCCAAAAGTAACCTTTGGTGGTTCTGAAAAAGGAATCATCAAAGGGTTTGGTAACATTTCTAGCAACTTAGTTACCATTACTCAAGTGGCTTATGTTAAAGGGTTGAAACACAACCTAATAAGTATAAGTCAATTAAGTGATGTAGGGTATGACATCTCATTTGTTAAAAATGGTTGTCATATCAAGAGGTCAAGTGATCAAGAGATCATTTTGACTGGTTATAGGAAAAGGAATGTCTACTGCCTAGACATTATGGTTGAGAACAATGGTTCTCCAGTGTGTCTTGTAGCTGATGAGACAGTTTCTCATTGTGTCAAATGGCACAAGAGGCTTGCCCATCTTAACTACAAGACTATTAGCAAACTCTTTAGCAAAGAGTTAGTGAGGAATGGTCCTCAAGTTAAGTGTGTTAAAGATGGTATTTGCTCAGCTTGTCAAAAGGGCAAGCAGACTAAATCCACCTTTAGTAGCATAGAAAACAAAGATGCTGTGAGGTGTTTATACCTCTTGCATATGGATCTCTTTGGTCCAATGTCAGTTCACAGCTTAGGTAGGAAGGTCTATACCCTTGTAGTTGTAGATGACTACTCAAGGTTTTCCTGGGTGTTCTTCTTAAGACAGAAATCTGAAACACCTAGTGTCTTCCATAGCTTTGTCAAGCAAATTCAGAATGAACTAAATAGTATAGTAGTCAAGATTAGAAGTGACCATGGTACTGAATTTCAGTCTAAAAGCATGACAAAACTATGTGAAGAATTTGGGATATTTCAAGAATTCTCTTCACCTAGAACACCTCAGCAAAATGGCATTACTGAGAGGAAGAATAGAACCTTGATAGAGGCTGGTAGGACCCTATTAAGTGATACATCACTGCCAGAGTATTTCTGGGCTGAAGCAGTTAATACTGCATGCCATGTTATAAATAGGGCTACCACCACTAAAGGCCTCAACAAGACCCCCTATGAAGTTGTGAAAGGCAGGAAACCAAACCTATCCTACTTCAGGATCTTTGGTTGCAAATGCTTCATACTTAACAATGGAAAGTCTTACTTGACTAAGTTTGCTGCCAAGTCCCAAGAGGGAATTTTTGTTGGGTACAACAATAACAGTAAGGCTTATAGAGTCTACAACTTGACTACACAAGTTGTAGAAGAATCTGTGCATGTAGTTTTTGATGAGACTAAACTTATTAACAATGAGTTGTCTAGTAGTGTATGCAGCCCCATAGGTTTAACAAAGAAGATGGACAAGCTTACTATAGAAGAAATACCTGCTGCAAGACAGCAAGTAGAGGACAGTAGCTGTTGTCTAGGGGAGAACTACATGTGCCAATTGCAGAAGAAGTACAAGGAGTACAGCATGATGGAGATGCTGAAGAGGTTCAACCAGAAGTAAGGATGCCTCCAGCCAACAGGCATCTTAGAGATCATCCAGTAGAGTAGATTATTGGAGATCCAAGACAAGGAGTACAAACCAGGAGCAGAAACATAAATGCAGCAATCTACTCCAGTTTTCTATCTCAAGTTGAACCTAAGAAGTTTGAAGAAGCAATACAAGATCCACAATGGACTGAAGCAATGCAAGAAGAGCTTAATCAGTTCAAGAGGTGCAAGGTCTGGGAACTTGTTCCTAAACCTAAAGACCACAATATAATAGGAACCAAGTGGATCTACAGGAATAAGATGGATGAACAAGGGGTCATCATTAAGAATAAAGCAAGATTGGTTGCTAAAGGATATAGGCAAGAAGAAGGTATTGATTTTGATCAAACCTTTGCTCCAGTGGCCAGACTGGAAGCCATAAGGATGTTCTTGGCCTATGCAACCTATCAAGGATTCAAGGTTTACCAAATGGATGTCAAGTCAGCATTCCTGAATGGTAATCTTAAGGAAGAAGTCTATGTGGAACAGCCTTCAGGTTTTGTTGATCCAACTCTACCTCATCATGTCTATAGACTTAGGAAAGCTTTATATGGGTTAAAGCAAGCCCCTAGGGCCTGGTATGAAACCCTATCTAGTTTCCTCATTGAGAACAAGTTCTCAAGGGGGAAATAGATAAGACTCTATTCCTTAGGGAATCTAGAGGCAAAGTTATACTAGTCCAAATATATGTAGATGACATTATATTTGGGTCTACTGAAAGCAGCCTTTGCAAAAAGTTTGCAAAACTTATGCAAGGTCAATTTGAGATGAGTAGTATGGGAGAGCTGAAGTTTTTCTTGGGTCTCCAAGTTAAACAGACTGAAAGTGGTTTATCCATATGTCAGTCCAAGTTCACCCTAGAACTCATAAGGAAGTATGGTATGGATTCATCCAGTACCATGAAGACTCCTATTGGGTCAAGTATGTCTCTTAGCAAGAATGATACAGGAAAACCTGTAGATGAAACCTTGTATAGAGGGATAGTTGGCTCCCTATTATACTTGACTGCTAGTAGACCAGATATCATGTATGCTACATGTGTCTGTGCAAGGTATCAAGCCTGCCCTAAAGAGTCTCATTTGACAGCAGTCAAAAGAATATTGAGATATCTAAAGGGCACTCCCTATCTAGGCCTCTGGTACCCTAGGAATGGAGATTTTGATCTAACAGGTTATTCAGATGCAGACTTTGCAGGATGCAAAGAAGATAGAAAAAGCACTACTGGAACCTGTCAATTCCTAGGTGGGAGACTAATTTCATGGAGTAGCAAAAAGCAAACCAGTGTGGCTATCTCCACTGCAGAGTCAGACTATGTGGCTGCAGGAAGTTGTTGTGCTCAACTTCTGTGGATACAACATCAGCTAGAGGACTATGGATTTCAGGTAAGTAGAACTCCACTCTTCTGTGATTCTACAAGTGCTATTTCAATAGCTAATAATCTTGTATCCTATAGTAGAACTAAACATATTGAAATTAAATATCATTTTCTTAGGGAGCATGTAGAAAGAGAAGATATTTTACTTGAATATGTTAAAACTGATAATCAAGTGGCTGATATGTTTACTAAGCCCCTAGAAGAAGCTAAGTTCAATAGATTCAAAATTGAACTAGGAATGATAAACTTAGAGTAAGTTTACAGAATTGAAATTGGCTAAGTAAAAAGGTGTCGACACATAGACAAGTCTATGTCAACACAGAAAAATGGTGTCGACACTTCAGGAAAAAGGTGTCGACACATCTAGGAAGTAGGTGTCGACACTTCAAAATGTTAGTGTCGACACATGCCAAGTAGGTGTCGACACATCCAGAGTGGTGTCGACACTTAGTTTTACTCAGAATTTTCTAAGTAAAGTCTCGACTATGTGTCGAGTTATGTTGTGTCGGCACATAAACAAGTGTCGACACATCAAATCTGTTGACTAAACTTGTGTCGACACATATGTGTCGAGACATTATAAGTCTGTGTCGACACTTATTTCCAGTGTCGACACATTTTAAGTTAGCTGTCCCGCCTGTTCATCTTCAAAATCAGAAAGGTATAAATAGGGTTTTGTCTTTGTTTGTCGACACGCTTTCAAAGTTTCGAGACCAAACATCAGTGTCGACACCTCTCTTTTCTCAAGACAAATTCTACAAACCCTAATGGCGCCTAAGCTAGAGGAGAACGTCAACGAAGGATATGAGCTGGTGCGCGGCGCTTTCAATGATGCTGATCAAGAAATCCAGGCGGTCGTAACCCTAGTTGCCGATTCTGGGTTAGAATATCTAGTGTCAGAACCTACTAAGATATGGAAGAAAGAGGTACTTGAATTTCTCAATGGAGCCAAGGTGGATGAATCTGGATACAAAATCAAATCCAGAGTTCATGGAGCAAGGGTTAAGGTATCCCCTAAAAGTCTGAGGAAGATTCTCCAGCTACCAAGGACTCAAGAAGAAGATGAGATTACTGCTACAAAGACCAGGGAAGCTCTAACCTGGTGTGGACTTGATTCCAAGATGAAGATAGGTTCTGCTTTCAATAGGAAAGGCATGAACAATCAAGGAAAATTCCTTTCAGAAATTGTTGGTAAGGTCTTACTCAGTAAGCCAGGAGGGCATGACAGCGTGTCTGCCTATATGTTTGGGATAAGGACAAGGATAATCTTCACTCTCAAAACTGACTGGACTATGGTAGTTTATGATAAGATTAAAGAAAGCTTGAAGAAGCCCAACCTGGGCAGAATTATAAGTCTATATCTAGCTGGTGCCATACCAGAGGTACTGCAACAAGCTGCAGGCAGCAAGATAAATCATATGAGAAGGATGGATCTGAGGATCTTTTCTAGATGGGACAGGGTGTTGTCAAAGGAGATGCCAACCCCTGAGAAGACAGTTACTGAGAAGGAGATTCCTCCAAAGAAGAAAAGGAAGACTGCTCCAGTGGCTCAAGAGTCCACTAGCAGCTCTGAAAGTGAAGAACAAGTTGTCTTCACTCCAGATGAGCAAGAGGAAGAGCCTACAGTGAAGACTCCTGCTCCTCAAGAGGTTGCTGAGATATAGGGGGAGCTACCTCAGGCTAGCCCCATACACAAGGATCAAAGCCAGGGGGAGCTTCCAGTTGTAGAAGAACCCTCTACACTGGAAAGTGAACAAGCCACCAATACCATACTAGAGGTACTCTCTGATCTAAATACTTTAGAATTTCTTATAGAAGATGCTGATTTGTCTGATGATCATCAGCAAACTCAGCTGAATAGTCAAGTTCCAGATGCTGTTAGAGAAGACACATCTGCTGTACTAGAAGTGGTTCCTGATCCAGTGGTTGAAGAGCCTAGAATTACTCCAGCTCTTTCACCACAAGAATACACCATGGAAGATTTATTCCTAAATCTAGACCAACAAGATTTTGACATGGACAAGGATGCTGCTGAGAAAGAGAATGCTGCTGCTGAGGGGGAGCAAGTGCACATTATGGAAGAGCCTGTAAGGCAGGAAACTGAGAAGGCACCTGAAGTGCAGAAAGAGAGGCCCCCTAGCCCTAAGGAGAGGGTTGACATAGCCAGCTCCTCAGAATCTGAAGATGAGGAGGCTACTAGGGCTAAGCAAAAGAAACTCTATGTATTCAAAAGAAGAAGCCAAAGTTATAAGAAGGCTTTACAATCTATTGCACCACAGCCTATAGTTCAGCAAGCTCCAACTGTTGATTATAGTGCTTTAATGGTTGCACTGCAGATAAAACTGGATGAACAAAGAAAGATAATAGAGACTTATGTAGATGAAGGGCAGAAATCTTTGCAATTTGATCTGTCCCAGGATATCAAGTCTATAAGGTTTGAAATGAACCTTAACAAGAAAGAGATGACAGAATGCTTTCACAAGGGTGGAAATGCAGTGGTGTACTTGGCAACACACCAGGACAAGATAAAGACACAAGTGGATGACATAGCATTGAAGCAAGGGTATGTTCTTGAAAATCAGCTAAGGATGAATGATAATTTAACTGCTTCCCATAATGCTATTGTCACTGAGTTAAAGAACAAGGCTGCTGAACCTTCTACCTCTTCTGCTACTATTAAAGCTGATTTTGACAAAGCATTTCAAGAAGAAATCTCTGCTGTTAAGACTGCTATCCAAGTCTCCCAGAAGGCCATATCTGAACAACTTCAAAAGCTCAAGCCTTTCTTTAAAGATGGAGTCAGATACTTGGATAATCAAATCAGATTTCAGAAGGATGATGTCAGAGATCATATGGCTAGAGAAGTCATAAAGGGGGAGAGAGTGTTAGTCAAGGCAAGCTCTGACCATGCTAAATGGATATCAAATTCTATCAGAGCTACACTTGGATATCCTCCTCTGTGTGATGACAATGATGTTGCTGAATCTGGAATTAACCCTGCCTATCTTGGAGGTGAGCAACCAGAAGTAGCTCAGGTCATTTATCCACCTCCAGATTTTGAAATGATTCATGCTGATGTCCAGACTATGTATAGCCCACCTGGGGGCAAGGATAATGTTCATATTGAAAAGGTTGTTCAGCCTATTTCTGAAGCTATGCAAGAGGCATTGCAGAAAGAGGAAGAGACAAGACTGTCTAAGAAGAGGTTTAGGGAACAAGCAGAACAAAGGCCAGACTTTGAACAGTGGAGCCCTACCTCTAGGAACATTATACTAACAGCCTGGAAAGCTGCCAAGGATAACATTCAAGACAGGAACAAATGGTTTTCTGAAACTGAATGGAGAAAACATGAAACCAGACAGGAAGCAATTGTTCAATACAGAAGGAAGGCAAAGATGGGAAAGCTACCTCCTACAGCTCAGGAGCCTAGCAAGTACTTTCCTAAGCCATACCATTATTTTGAGAGGCAGAAGTTCAAAGCTGAAGAGCTTAAAAAGAAAGATCTGAAAGGCAAGAAGCCTGCTGATGCTGAAACTGCTGATGCTCCTGTCCAAGCTAAAGTCCAAGCTGTTAAAGGAATAGTTATCAAGGAACCAGAACAAACATAGAATTAGAATTTTCTTGAAGTCTATTTTGTATTCTTTTGGATGTAAATTATTTAGTGAACTTCTGAAAATGTATAAGACAAATGTTAGAACAATATATGATCAATATATTTCATGTTTGTTCTGTGAATATGTCTATTTCTTATTTGTTCTGTGTTGATGTATTTGTATAAATGTGTGATTTATACATGTTATGTTTACCCTGCTGTACATTATCCTGCTTTACATCATTTTGTAATTTTAATTATGAATGGTGTATATCATTGACTAAGGGTTATGACTTCTCCAAATAGGGGGAGATTGTTGGGTACATTGGTTAAATGTACCTGATTTGAAGAATCCTCACCCAACTCAATGATATACATCAAAATGTATTTGATGTGTTTTTGAGTTACTTGTGCAGGTTAAGTATTTGCAGGACTGAAGCAAAAATTTCTAAGTCCATGTGTCGACACCCAGAGGGAAAGTGTCGACACTTAAGAAGACTTGTGTCGACACCCAGACTAGCAGTGTGACACTTGGAGTCATTGTGTCGACACCTGGGATGCAGAGTCGACACCAGACAGAAAGTGTCGACACAAGGAGCTGAGTCGACACTCAATGAAGAAAAGTGAAGACAGAAAGTGTCGACACAAGGAGCTGTGTCGACACCCAGTGAAGCTGTGTCTACACCAGAAAGTGTCGACACTTGGAGATGTGTCGACACTCAGCAAAAGTCAGCAGAGACTAAGTTAAAGTGTCGACACCAAGAACAATGTGTCGACACTCAACAGAAGAGTCAGCACTTGAAGTAAGTGTCGACACTCAGAACAATGTGTCGACACTCAATAGAAGAGTCAACACATGAAGTAAGTGTCGACACCTAGAACAATGTGTCGACACTCAGCTGAAGACTCTACACTTGAAGAAAGTGTCGACACATGGAGCTGTGTCGACACTTAGCAAAGAACAGAAAGATCAAATTATTCTAAGTACAAGTGTCGACACTAAGGGAATGTGTCGACACTCAGCTGAAGTCTCAACAGAAGAATCAAGTGTCGACACAAGGAGCTGTGTCGACACTCAGCAAGTATCAACATAGAAGACTATGTGTCGACACCAAGAAGCAGTGTCGACACTTAACAGATTCAACACAAGAAGTTGTGTCGACACAAAGGAGATGTGTCGACACTTAGAAGAATTCAGCAAAAGATAGAAGATCAAGTACTTGTGTCGACACTCAATTTCAGTGTCGACACATGCAGAAGAAACTGTGTCGAGACATAGAATCTACAACACAAGGAGTTGTGTCGACACCTTGTAGACTTGTGTCGACACTTACACAACTTGTGTCGACACTTGGTCTATAAGTGTCGACACTTAAAGACAGAAAGTCTCGACACTTTCAGACAGTTGGAGAATTTTCAAGAACTGACTGGATGACTTGACAGCTGCCGTTCCAGCCGGTCTACAGCACCTGTCAAAGATGTCAGAATTCAGTTATGGACCGGACCAGCCGGTTACCATGAAGAAGGCCTATAAATAGGCTTATACAGAAACAGAAGTTTGTTGTTGTTGAACAAGTTATTAAAGTGGTTCACAGAGTTATTGATCAAGTATCAAATCAAGAAGATCTAGCTGTCCAAGTGCAGATCTAAGAAGTTGGAGAGAGAGGGCTCCATCCAAGAATTCAGTCGTTGGAACTAGGCTGAAGAAGGATTCAGATATATTCTGGATCTTAAGAAGCAGAGGTCAAGGATCAACTGCAGAAGGAATTAGTCTTATTCAGTTCTACTTTCAAGAAGTTTTGAAGAAAGCTAAGTCAGATTGAATCCAGCTGAGTTCTTCCAAGAACTCATCAAGAAACTCACAACTTCCCTCTCTTGTCTTTGGGTTGTTGAGTTAATATTTGTAAATCATTTTTAACTTGTAGGATCCTTTGGATCTGAGTGAATTGTAAGCCTGTAATTATAAAGGCTGAGGGTAGGGCTTGAGTGCCTGAGTGTAGGAGATTGGAATCTCTGAGTGTAGGCCTTTTGTGGCTGAGTGTAGGCCTTGTTGGCTGAGTGTAGGCCTTTGTGGCTGAGTGTAGGCTTTGTGGAAAAGCTGAGTTGTAAGGCCTTGGGCCTGAGGTGTAGGAACCAATTTGGGTTCTGAGCTAGTGGTGAAGTTTGGCCGAATCTAGTACACTGCTAGATAGGCGAAGGGGGAAAGTGGATGTACCCAATGCTTGGGGAACCACTATAAAACTCTGTGTCTACTGTGATTGTGCTGTGATTGTGAATGCTTGTGTGATTGCTGTGCAAAAGTAGTATAGATTCTGTGATATAACTGATTGCTGCCATTAAAGTTTTAAAAAGAATTTGGTCACCTATTCACCCCCCCCCCTCTAGGTGTTTAGGTACTATATCTTTCAGAAAGTACTAAATATCTTCAATTAAAAATTGTTATAAAATTCAGGGATATTCACTTAGACCTAGATCATTGACGGACCAAGTTTCATCAGTTTCAAATGAACAGAATAATCAAATTAATTAAAACACCATTTTCGGCCTATTGATATTTAACAAATAAAGTACTAGAAATATAATCCATAAAATTCTAATAAAATTACTAGGAGTTCTAGATGGTCTAAAACTTACTCTACCCAAGTTTCACAACCTTTAAATTAGGTTTAGTCGCTGAATTTACAAAATTGTGCTTCTACCCTAAAACTATGGTTAGGGTTTTGAGTTGTCTACCTTCCTCCAACTCCTCTAATATTCCTTCCAGAGAACTTAGGTTACACTACCTTAAATTCTACAAAGTTTTCAAGGTCATACAAAGGCATTAGCCCCCATGTCCTTCACAACCCCCAAAGGTCCTTCCTTAGGGTTTGAGGTTGAACCCTAGGGTAAATCACGCTTAAACCACCCCATTTTCCTTAAGAGGGTGACATTGGCCATACTAAGTCAGTGTCCAGAACCTCTGTCTCTGTTGAGGGGAGGTGGCCACCCTAAGCCCATGGTGCACTTTTAATCAAAAACACCTCCTTAAGGCTAAACTAGGGTTTGGTGATTCCCTAACCAAAACCCATCCAAATGAGTTGAAATTTTGTACAAAGCTAGGTATTGATGCCAGGGACCACTCACAAAAATTTGGGAGGGATTGGAGGTCATTAGGCCACTTAATTAATATACCCTAGCATTATTAAATAAAAGTAAAAACTTTAGACAAAGTTTCTCCAGAAAAATCACAATTTTGGACAGCCCAGGTATAGTTAAGACTGATCCACTGTCCAAATTTTAGCCCATTTGGACAAGGGATGAAGGGTGGGCATCCATTTGAATCTCAGGACAACCCTAAGTACAGGTCCCACCAAAATGGGTGCCTTGGTCGAAGCATAGGGCCAAATTGGTCCAAATCAATTTTGGATTACAGTAGACCCATAGGGCTACAAATTTCATATTGAAAGTTTTCCCACCAGGTGGACTAAATATTTTTAAAAATTAAAACCATTTACTATAAATAATGTCACAGAAATGAAATTAAATCAAAATAATCACATTCTTATCAAAGGCGGCGCACGAATCTTGGTGCCATCCAAGGGCAGCCGAGTCGTCTTCCTCCTTGAGCCGACGGCCACGATGTCCCCATCCTGGGCCGCCTTGTGGGCTGATTTCCCGGCCACCCGTCCACTTCCCCGGCCGGCCACCGCCACCACTCCCTTCATGGATGTGGTGGCTACCCTCAACCGGCAGCACGGCCACCGGAGGGGCCATTTCCGGCGATCCCGATAAGAAGAATTTCTTTGGAAAAACCAGGAAATCGAAACATGGATCGGGCTCAATTGATCCCGAAGCTTGAACCTAATTATCCCTAAGATCTACCCATGAAGTAAGGAGAGGTGGAGGACCTTTCTGGCGGCCTGAATGCGGGACGAACGGCGGGATACCATGGTCGACGGTGGTGGCGCTCGGCTTCTGCAACAGCACAGTGGGACGGCTTGTTCCTTCCAGGTAAGTGTTCGAAAATGCTCCCCTCTGCCCACTGATGATGTTTAAATGGTCAATTGGGAGGGGCGGCTGGTTGAGTGGGGGGGGGCTGAACCTACCTCTTGGTGGCCGGGAAACGGCTGGAATCAACTCCTATTCCCTAGAGGAGTTGATTGCAGCCATAAAGGATGGCTGTTGACCTCCTTTAGCCGGTTCCCACCCATCCCTTCCTCTCCCCCAATTCTCTCTCTCCACCATTTTCATGAAAGGAAGCTCCTTTATCTCTCCTAGTCACCCATGTTGACTGGTCAACTCCATAGGATATGTGCAGCCCACTTAATCATAATAATTATGAAAAGTGAGGTTAGCCTAAGGGGAAATTGGCTTGAGCTTGGTTTAGCCCATTTGGGCTAAGTTTGACTTGGCTTAGGCTAGGGTTGACTTGGGTCAATTTGATCATTTGGGTTGACCCCAATGGGTCCTTGGTGACCCATTGGCCTCCCCTAAGGTCTATGTAGGGTTGGGTAGGGTTAACTTGGCACCTTGGAGGTCACTTGACCCTTGGTAAGGGTACTTTGACCACTTTGGGGCTTGTGTTGACTTGGGTCAACTTAGCCACTAGGTTTGACTCCAATGGGTCCCTAGTGACCCATTGACCTCGCATTAGGTTTAGGAAGCCCTGAGTAAGGTTGGTTGGGCATATTAGAGGTCAACTGCCCTTGATTAGGGCACCTTGCCCTATTTAGGCCTATGGTGGTCCTAGGTCAAATTGGCCACTTGGGGTTGACTCCAATGGACCCTTAAGGCTCTAGTGGACCCTCTAATGGGTTAGTGATGTTGTGGTGTGGTCATGGTGTCATGGTGAAGCCCTAAGGTCAAATCCTAGGTTTGGTGATGAGGTTGTGCCATAGGCAGACCATGGTGATCCTCACCTTGGCCTTCTATCTCTTGGCCTTCTATCTCTTGGCCCATTTCTGGCTTCCTAGGGTTTTGTCATGACCTAGTCATGGCCAAAACCACTCTTAGGGGTCTAGTTGGAAATGGGATGTCACAAATCCCAATAAACAAAATAAAGATATCGTCCCCGAAATCAAGGTTAAGCCTACGGGAATTTCTACCGAAGAAAAGAAACTTGTAACATCCCATCACGACGCCATGTTTGCTAAATTAGTTTTAAAGGGAAACCTAAATCTATGACCAATTCGCCCAATTGGCAAACCAAGATCCCAATAAATAAAAGATTAGCCTCTACTCCTCCTAGAGCCTTACTAGTTTAAAGTAGGAAAATAAATTAAACATCTTGAGGGGTTGTGAGGTATACTTCACTGAATAGCTCTGGGTACTTTTGTCGCATCAGGTCCTGCGATTCCCAGGTATGCTCTCCTGGCCGTGGTTCCTCCACAGAACTTTCACTAACGAAACCTTCTTACGACGCAAGAATCTCATAGGGAGTCTTCTTGTGGCTTTTGGTGATGGAAGCCTTGTTAAGGACATGACATGTAGTGTTCACTACCTCAGCCCGAAAATATTTTGGGAGAAATATGTCACTTAACATGATTCTACCAGGCTCTATTAGAGTTCTATTTTTCCTCTCAGTAATCCCATGTTGTTGGGGTGTTCTGGGAGAGGAGAACTCTTGATGAATCCCAAGCTCTTCATAGAATCTTATCATGCATTCAGACTGAAACTCAATCTCATGGTGACTTCTGATTTTCACCACAGTACTGTTAAGTTCATTCTGAATTTACCTAACAAATGTCTGGAAGACATCAGGGGATTCAGATTTATTTCTTAGAAAGAACACCCAAGAAAATCTAGAATAGTCATCAACAACCACAAGGGTGTAGACTTTCCTACCAAGACTATGAACTGACATAGGATCAAATTGATCCATATGTAGGAGGTATAAACACCTCACTGAGTCTTTGGTATCAAGGCTCTGAAAGGAGGTCCTGGTCTGCTTGCCCTTTCGGCATGCTGAGCAGATAGCCTCCTTGATGCACTTCACCTTAGGACCATTTCTCACTAACTCTTCACTAAAGAGTTTGCCTATGGTCTTGCAATTCAGATGAGCTAGCCTCTTATGTCATTGGACATATTGTGAAGCTATCTCATCTGCAACTAGGCATATAGGAGAATCCTTACTCTCATAAACAAAATTGAGACAATAGACATTTCCTCTCCTAGTGCCTGTCAAGATAACCAGTTGGTCACTTGACCTCCTAATTTTGCACTCATCCTTGAGGAAACAAATTTCATAGGCAAGATCATAAAGTTGGCATATGCTTATAAGGTTATATTGCAAACCTTTCACATAAGCTACTTGTGTGATAGTGATTATGTCATTAGATATCTTACCAAACCCTTTGCTTACTCCTCTTTCTGAACCACCAAAGATCACTTTGGGTCCATTTTCAACTGGAGTATACTCCTTTAGCATGCTCCTTGTTCCAGTCATGTGCCTAGAACATCCACTGTCCAAGTACCACATAGGGGTATGACCACCTGGACTCACCTGCAAAAATAGATCATCTTTCCTTAGGACCTTTAACATAAGCTACTTGTGTGGCCGAATTCAGGAGTTTCCTTGGCCTAGCAGGCTACAATAGACATTTTGTACAAAACTTCTCACGGATCGCTTTGCCTCTGACCACGTTGACGAGGAAGGATCAGAAGATCGTTTGGACGCCGGAGTGCGCGTTGTAAGCCCCCCTCCCGAACCCAAAACACGGCACAAAAAGGGGGGTCTTATGCCCGGAACAGCTGTATTGTGGTAGCATTAGCACACGGACAAACCTCTACCACAAGACACCTATTCCGCCGGCTACAACCAATATCAATATAAATATGCCAACTCAACCATAATATAAAAGAGAAGTCAAATCCACACCAAGTATATAGTCCAAATACAACAAATAAGAGAAGCTAAGACATGCTTCTATAATATCAGAGTACAACTATAAAATTAACCAAATGGGCTAAATCAGAGTCGCTCAACATTCACATCTGTAACCGACGGTAGCGACGGCACCGTCACATCAGGCCCTGTCATCCTGGCCTGGCATTCCTACTGCAAAGTCTGCGGCTGCTCTACCTACGGAGTGACCTCCTAAAAAGGAAGACGTAGCAACCGTTAGTCAAAAAGACTAAGTGGCTTCACATCCGCTCCCTCGGCGAATCCTCAGCACCGGGCGGAGAAAAGGAACAAGGGAAATATATACAAGTAGTAAAACATGTACAAGCAGGTGGTAATAGTACATGATTAACGTTATTATAAACTAGCAGTTCTATAAGAGCAATAACAATTCATCAAGTACAAGTAACTACAGCAGGAAAGTAACTTAACTTATAAGGATGCCCATACAAGCTTATAAGTTAAGGATCGGTTTACATAAAGTAACTTATCTTATAGGAGTGCCCATACAAACTTATACGATGAGGATCTTATTGTGCAATGATATGAAATGGTATGTATGCTATTCAATGACTCACCCATGATCACACACATGCAATTGCTATGTCAACATAGAGTAGTAGTTCCCACTATTCGAGCAGGCAGCTAACCTCTCAGGCATCAACCGTCGTGGCTATGCGGGGACAATTGAGCAGGCATCTCTACTACTAGGCGGGTATCCACACTACTTCACATAGGCCTCTGTATGCCTCAATGCTAAGAACACAATAGTGGAGCCCATGCGTACTATGGCCCAGCGAGGGTCTCGGGTAGATGTGCACTAAGAACACAGCCCCGAACTGACCTTGTGTGACCCGAAAGGGGCCTCGGAAGAAAGCATGAGGACACAAACCAACCATTCACTTAGCATGAAAGGGGCCCCGGGACGTGAACACCGAGGACACAGCCCAACCACCCAAAGTCTAACTGTCAACTCCCGTCGGTGTGACGATCGGCGAGCCCGTAGACCTGCCACACTATCCTTAACCCAGGATTACGACACCGCGTGTCGACTCACACCGCATGCAAATTCCACATCACCGTGGCATGGAAGGGGCCTCGGAAGTAAGCACAAGGACACAGCACAACCATCCACTCAGTACGGAAGCAACCCCGGGACGTGAACACTGAGGACCAAGCCCAACAGTCCGTCTATACCACATCTCAACACTTAACCCAACTAGTGACAGTCAACACCGCACTTACATCCTTCCACAATACTACCCGTAGGTAGACTACGCTCTAAGTATTTGACTCCTAAATTTCATTACAACCATCAAACATACTCATGGCCATAGTTTATCCTTCTATATGTCATTCCAAATGATTTCAACATAATATAACATAATGCGCATATATAATAGTCTACCAATTTCTAACAAGTTATTTCGTTTAAGTAAGCTTGCTTCACAATTTAGTTATATGAAATCTAATTAGTAAACTTCATCATTCATAGCACTACGGTGGTTAACATAAAATAGTTCACCAAAAGCTCGAGTTAATTTGCAACATCGATTCCACCGAATCCAAATCCATATTATATAAAACCCCAGAATTTAAGTGCAGAATAAATCTGGACAGTAACTTCAACCGAATATTCCCGAAGCTACATGAATTCGGTGAAGACGGGTAACCCCTCGATGGAAAGGTCTTTCCATGGGTTACAACTTTCATATTCCGCCCACGACCCAAATTTGAATGTATCCTATTTGAAATCGGCTTCAAAGTTCGCTGCGCACAGAACAAAATTTCTGCATGCAGGATTTATCGGACGTCATTTTCGTTCAGGCTTTCTCATGGCTATAGACTTCGCCTAAAGCCTTGCAACCATTCGTTGGAAAGGTATTTTGAAGGGCTTCAACTTTCATGTTTAGTCGAAAGCCCAGATCTGGCCATATCCTACATGAAAATGGCCAATAAGATCGCTGCGCACAGAACACAGATTCTGCACATATCTTAAAGAGGAATGAACGACATAAGTTCATCTCCCTCCTCAAGTCGATCTTCTCAAATCACTCCAGAAATTCCTCCTCCCTTATTCACCCTCATGAGGCCATTTCTCCTCACAAAACCATCCACCCATCATCACATGGAAGAAAGGGGAGGTTGAAGAGATCTAAAACCTGGGACACATGTCCTAGCATGGCCTTCCCTAGAAAACTCCTTCTCTCCATCAAAACTCTCTTGAGTCGATATCTCTCCTAAGAAAATAACTAGAGATCTAGCACCAAGGGAGAGTGTAGGAAGCTCACATCATTTTCGGCATTTTCACTATTTCCGGCCATGGATCTTGTGACTCTTCTCGGCGGCATCTTCTTTTCCACGGCGGCGGTTCTCCTCCTCTAGAATTTGCTCCAGCAACCTCCTTCTCTCAAGAAATTTCTCTTAGGAAAAGTGGCTGGAATGAGGAGTGAAAATAGCAAGAGTTTTCACAACCCTTATATATAAAAAGTGACACGGGTAGGGTCACGCCCGTGTCCTTACCCGTGTCCTGCTTGGGAGAAGCGTTATAGACGGTTTCAGTGTCGGTTCAATACTCGATACGGGTAGGGACATGCCCGTGTCCCAACCCGTGTCCACATGACACGGCCGTGTTCCCTGGTCGTGTCCATCTCTGGATACATTTCGACGAACTCAACTTGACACAACGACACACGGGTAGGGACACACCCGTGTCTCTACCCGTGTCATATATTTCGTCGATCTCGACACACTACGTCGATCTTATCACGCTCTGTCGAGTTCAACTCGACACACACACACATACGGGTAGGGACGTGCCCGTGTCTCTACCCGTATCTTACATCATTGTGTCGACACAAGTGTGTCGACACCAGTGTGTCGATACCTCGACACCTGTGTGTCGACACCGGTGCGTCGACACAACAGTGTGTCGACACCAGACATCAGTATGTCGACACACCGTGTCGATACCAGTGTCGACACCTCGACACTAGTGTGTCGACACACTGTGTCGAAACCAGTGCGACACAGTGTGTCAACACACTGTGTCGACACCAGTGTGTCGACACCAGACACCAGTGTGTCGACACCAGACACCAGTGTGTCGACACACTGTGTCGACACTAGTGTGTCGACACCGTGTGTTGACACCTCGACACTAGTGTGTCAACACACTATGTCGACACCAGTTTGTCGACACCAGACACTAGTTTGTCGACACACTGTGACGACACCAGTGTGTCGACACACTGTGTCGACACCAGTGTGTCGACACACTTTATCGACACCAGTGTGTCGACACCTCAATACCCGTGTGTCAACACCAAGATCAGGCTTAGGCTATGGGGAGAAAAGCATAACAAAAAATATAATATGCTTTTAAATAAAATTACCTTGAGCAAACAACTCCGGATAGCGTTTTTTGCATCAAATCCATTAGCTCCCATGTATATTCCTCCTTCCCATGATTAGACCATAGCACCTTCACCAAGGGAACACTTTTGCGGCACAACATTCTTGTCTCGTTATCCACGATCCGCACTGGCTCTAGTCGCACAGACCTATCAGACGCCACAGCACCATAAGTTGTGGGGATGTATTGATCGGGCTGCAACAACGCCTTTCGAAGCGACGACACATGGAACACGTCGTGGAGGTTCTCTAGCTCGGACGGTAACTCCAACCGATAGGCCAACGGGCCAATCCTTTCCAATATAGTATAAGGCCCAACATACCTTAGGCTGAGCTTTTTCACGCCACGCACACGTGACACTCCATGAATCGGTCGGATTTTCAGGAACACCTTATCACACACTTGAAACTCCACCATCCGGTGCCTTGTATTATAATACTTCATCTGCCGACTTTGAGCTTCCAACGTGTGATCTCGTATTAGTCTAACTATCGCATCAGTATCCTCAATATATTCAACACCCAAAGCCTTCGGGTCTTCATCTTGCACCCAAGACAAGAGGGTTCTACACCTCCTTCCATAAAGCGCTTCATGAGGAGCCATGCCGATACTAGCCTGGTGGATGTTGTTGTAGGAGATTTCTACCAACGGTAAGAGACTTTCTCACGGCTCTCCTCTATCCAACACACATAATCTCAACAAATCTTCCAATGTCCGGATGGTCCTTTCAGATTGCCCGTCCGTCTGGGGATGAAACGCGGTGCTGAAGGTAAGGCGCAAGCCCAAATACACCTGTACGTCCTTCCACTCCCTTGAGGTGAAACGACCATCCCGGTCTGAAACGATTGTCTTAGGCATGTCATGATACCGTACGAACTACTCCACAAAGAGACATACCAAGACATCTGTAAGACCCGCTTTTTTTTTTTGAAACACCGGGGTCTTAGGCCTAGAACCGCCGCTTTGCGGTGACTCCTTCATGCCCTAAAGGGTCATCACCACAAAGCGCCGATTCTACCGGCCAATTCGATCACAGAAAAGTAGCAAAACAAAGTAAACGCAAACTAGCAGTCCACAGAAAATCACATATCATATAGATAATCTCCACGAAGGGAGTGTCCACAGAATAGTATATCAGAGTACTAAAATACGGGCTTATGCCCAGTACATCATGTCCTCACTACAAATCACTCGTGCGGAAGCAAACAAATAGAACATCTACTCAAATTCGAGACTCACGGTCCCGGCTGTATGAACTCCGGAGCTAGACTGCCCCATCCCCAAGCGCACCGGTCTCTGGGGCTGCTCCCCGTGCTGGGCTCCACGATTCCCTAAAATGATGTGGTTCGAAAACCGTTAGTCTAAAAGACTAAGCCATATCATCCCCCACCCCTTCCCCCATTGCTATTAGGCACCGAGCGGAGAGAAAGAAAGGGGAGGACTTGAAGGTGGAGAATAATCAAAAACAGATGGCAGCGGACCTATACTAGCAATTCTATAATAGAAATTGACAATAAGATGAAATATGAAAAGTAACCTTCACTTATGTGAGAACACATAAGCCAAGGGGTCTTCTGCAAGCCTCCCATCGTATAAAAAGTCTCATACCAATTTATACGTTTGGGTGTCGGTTATCAAACAACACTAAATATATATATCAAAATTAAACTTAATTTATAAACTTGCCCACACAAGCTTATAGACCAAGGGGTCGTTTTGCAAGTCCTAATGTATAAGCATCCCATTCCACTTATACCTTAGGTGTCAGGGGTTAAATAAATCGATTATTCTATGACATGCAAGTGGGTATGATGGATCATGCAAATGCAACACAAACACCCGACTCTGTGCACACAGACCATTAGTTCCCCCTTTCTAGAGTCGTAACCTCCCAGGATACCTCTGTAGTCGCAAACGGAAGCGGTGGGTTGGGCCTCGCCCACCTCTAAACCAGTAAAGCACTACCGGTCAGATCTATCGTATGCCTCAACGCTTGGTGCATGAAGCGGACTCCTGCGTACTCTTGTCGGCTGGCGCACCGGACTTCTGTTGGTGAAGTGCTAACCACACTTACCGAGTCAGCGTATTTGTGTCAGTGCATCGACTCTCCAATACCGAAGACCCACCACCTTAATTTTCTTTCCTTTCATGCACATGCAAATTTATCGTATTCAAAACCGTGCCGAAGCTCCCCGGACCAAAATGTCCGTCTCAAACAATCGAGCTGAAACTCACAGGACCAAAACGTCTGTCTCTTAACTATCCAAGCCGAAGCTCCCAACTACCTTCCTGTTATATCTGTGTTGGTGAAATGTGCAACCCTAATTACTAAGTTACTCTTTTCAGCTTGTTAATACAGTTTACGTTAACCCATGACTGCCCCCGGTATTCCCTGTGAAGGGCTCTCAAGGGGCACTAGGAACTATGTTGGGTTTACGCCCAGAGTTCCCTTTCGCAAGGTACTTATTATTATTGGTTGATTCCCTTACCCATTACCTTCTCATATTACAATAGTCTAATCCTAGGGTGATTTGACGCTACCTCACCTCGGGGAAGACGATCTTTCGTCGAACCCGAGCGCCTCTAACTCTAGCCAAGCCAACTTCTCACCACTCTTCCTATCCTTCTATGATGAACTCATCCACATCTATCCAAAATGACTAACCCCTACACCATGTCCCATCGTATCTTATTGTAATTTACCCATCTTGCCAAAAGCAGACCATCCTAGGCTATATGTCGGACCGGACATGAGATAATCCAAATACTCATCCAAATTGCCTACCTTATTTACTGGAGACTTATCATGACACAAATACACTAAATCCAGGAAATTATAATTTTCCTAATTTATCTGGCATTTAATTAAATTCCTTAAAGATTACAAAGGCTACCAGTTTGAACATGAACTACCCTAAGTACTCATGCAAGAGGCCTAACAAAATTATGATAAATATTAGGTTATATCAATATGGTAAATTCAAAGTATCACAATTTTTCTATCAACAAAAGGGCACTAAAACTATTTTAGCAATATTTACTATCTTTCGTTGTTTATGAATCAAGTACAGAAAATATCCATCCAAAAATTATAAATTAATTATACAAGGCAGATATAACCTTAAAAGTAGTATTGGCAAAGTTTCATAATTTTTCAGCAAGTACTAATCTCTGAATAAATTAATTATCAAAAATCTCCATATTATGGACTTGTAAAGAAAGTATTGTAATAAACAATTTAAAAATTATGAATAAATTCCTACAAGCATAGTTTGTACTGAAATCATCAGTACCTAAGTCTCTTGATTTTTCAACAGATATATCATCTATAAATAATTTTATACCACCGAAACCCCTTTTTGAAACTAGTGAAGAAAGTACTAAATATCTTCAATTAAAAATTGTAACAAAATTCAGGGATATTCACTTAGACCTAGATCATTGACGGACCAAGTTTCATCAGTTTCAAATGAACAGAATTATCAAATTAATTAAAACACCATTTTCGGCCTATTGATATTTAACAAATAAAGTACTAGAAATATAATCCATAAAATTCTAATAAAATTACTAGGGGTTCTAGATGGTCTAAAACTTACTCTACCCAAGTTTCACAACCTTTAAATTAAGTTTAGTCACTGAATTTACAAAATTGTGCTTCTACCCTAAAACTATGGTTAGGGTTTTGAGGTGTCTACCTTCCTCCAACTCCTCTAATATTCCTTCCAGAGAACTTAGGTTACACTACCTTAAATTCTACAAAGTTTTCAAGGTCATACAAAGGCATTAGCCCCCATGTCCTTCACAACCCCCAAAGGTCCTTCCTTAGGGTTTGAGGTTGAACCCTAGGGTAAATCACGCCTAAACCACCCCATTTTCCTTAATAGGGTGACATTGGCCATACTAAGTCAGTGTCCAGAACCTCAGTCTCTGTTGAGGGGAGGTGGCCACCCTAAGCCCATGGTGCACTTTTAATCAAAAACACCTCCTTAAGGCTAAACTAGGGTTTGGTGATTCCCTAACCAAAACCCATCCAAATGAGTTGAAATGTTGTACAAAGCTAGGTATTGATGCCAGGGACCACTCACAAAAATTTGGGAGTGTTTGGAGGTCATTAGGCCACTTAATTAATATACCCTAACATTATTAAATAAAAGTAAAAACTTTAGGCAAAGTTTCTCCAGAAAGATACCAATTTTGGACAGACTACATGTATAGTTAAGACTGATCCACTGTCCAAATTTTAGCCCATTTGGACAAGGGATGAAGGGTGGGCATCCATTTGAATCTCAGGACAGCCCTAAGTACAGGTCCCACCAAAATGGGTGCCTTGGTCGAAGCATAGGGCCAAATTGGTCCAAATCAATTTTGGATTACAGTAGACCCATAGGGCCATAAATTTCATATTGAAAGTTTTCCCACCAGGTGGACTAAATATTTTTAAAAATTAAAACCATTTACTATAAATAATGTGACAAAAATGAAATTAAATCAAAATAATCACATTCTTATCAAAGGCGGCGCACGAATCTTGGTCCAATCCAAGGGCAGCCGAGTCGTCTTCCTCCTTGAGCCGATGGCCACGATGTACCCGTCCTGGGCCACCTTGCGGGCTGATTTCCCGGCCACCCATCCACTTCCCCGGCCGGCCACCGCCACCACTCCCTTCGTGGATGTGGTGGCTACCCTCAACCGGCGGCACGGCCACCGGAGGGGCCGTTTCCGGCGATCCCGATAAGAAGAATTTCCTTGGAAAAACCAGGAAATCGAAACATGGATCGGGCTCAATTGAGCCCGAAGCTTGAACCTAATTATCCCTAAGATCTACCCATGAAGTAAGGAGAGGTGGAGGACCTTTCTGGCGGCCTGAATGCGGGAGGAACGGCGGGATACCATGGTCGACGGTGGCGGCGCTCGGCTTTTGCAACAGCAAAGTGGGGCGGCTTGTTCCTTCCAGGTAAGTGTTCGAAAATGCTCCCCTCTGCCCACTGATGATGTTTAAATGGTCAATTGGGTGGGGGCGGCTGATTCTTCAATGCCCATCAAACACCATTAAAGGTGTGGCTCGGGTTGAGTGGGGGGCGGCTAAACCTACCTCTTGGTGGCCGGGAAATGGCTGGAATCAACTCCTATTCCCTAGAGGAGTTGATTGCAGCCATAAAGGATGGCTGTTGACCTCCTTTGGCCGGTTCCCACCCATCCCTTCCTCTCCCCCAATTCTCTCTCTCCACCATTTTCATGAAAGGAAGCTCCTTTATCTCTCCTAGTCACCCATGTTGACTGGTCAACTCCATAGGATATGTGCAGCCCACTTAATCATAATAATTATGAAAAGTGAGGTTAGCCTAAGGGGGAAATGGCTTGAGCTTGGTTTAGCCCATTTGGGCTAAGTTTGACTTGGCTTAGGCTAGGGTTGACTTGGGTCAATTTGATCATTTGGGTTGACCCCAATGGGTCCTTGGTGACCCATTTGCCTCCCCTAAGGTCTATGTAGGGTTGGGTAGGGTTAACTTGGCACCTTGGAGGTCACTTGACCCTTGGTAAGGGTACTTTGACCACTTTGGGGCTTGAGTTGACTTGGGTCAACTTAGCCACTAGGTTTGACTCCAATGGGTCCCTAGTGACCCATTGACCTCGCATTAGGTTTAGGAAGCACTGAGTAAGATTGGTTGGGCACATTAGAGGTCAACTGCCCTTGATTAGGGCACCATGCCCTATTTAGGCCTATGGTGGTCCTAGGTCAAATTGGCCACTTGGGGTTGACTCCAATGGACCCTTAAGGCTCTAGTGGACCCTCTAATGGGTTAGTGATGTTGTGGTGGGGTCATGGTGTCATGGTGAATCCCTAAGGTCAAATCTTAGGTTTGGTGATGAGGTTGTGCCATAGGCAGACCATGGTGATCCTCACCTTGGCCTTCTATCTCTTGGCCTTCTATCTCTTGGCCCATTTCTGGCTTCCTAGGGTTTTGTCATGACCTAGTCATGGCCAAAACCACTCTTAGGGGTCTAGTTGGAAATGGGATATCACAAATCCCAATAAACAAAATAAAGATATCGTCCCCGAAATCAAGGTTAAGCCTACGGGAATTTCTACCGAAGAAAAGAAACTTGTAACATCCCATCACGACGCCATGTTTGCTAAATTAGGTTTAAAGGGAAACCTAAATCTATGACCAATTCGCCCAATTGGCAAACCAAGATCCCAATAAATAAAAGATTAGCCACTACTCTTCCTAGAGCAGCCTTACTAGTTTAAAGTAGGAAAATAAATTAAACATCTTGAGGGGTTGTGAAGTATACCTGACTGAACAGCTCTAGGTACTTTTGTCGCATCAGGTCCTGCGATTCCCAGGTATGCTCCTCCTGGCCGTGGTTCCTCCACAGAACTTTGACTAACGAAACCTTCTTACGATGCAAGATCAGTACTCCTCTGTCGTTGATCCGAACCGGCTCTAAGCGAACTGACCGGTCTGAAGCTACCGGTCTATCTGTGGTCGAAATCTGCTGCTCTGGGCGTAGTAGAGCCCTCCTGAGCGAGGAAATATGGAGCACATCATGCAAGGCTGCCAGCTCTGGTGGCAACTCCAGCCTGTAAGCTTGGGGTCTGATCCGCTCCAAGATCCTGTAAGGGCCCATATACCTAGGGCTGAGCTTCTTCTTCCGACCACGCACCCGTGAAACTCCATGCATGGGCCGGATCTTCAGAAACACTCGGTCTCCCACCTGAAACTCTACCTGACGGCGTCCGGCATCGTAATACTTAGCATGTCGGTTCTGCGCTTCCAGCATCCTGTCCTGGATCAGTCGCACCTGAGTATCTGGGTTCTCCACAAATTTTGAGTTGAGTGCCTTTGGATCCTCATCCTAGATCCATGAAAGTGGAATCCTGGACCTTCGTACGAGGGTGGTGAGGTGTGTTGAATGTCGGTCGCGAGCCCAGATATGCCTAGACTAATCTTCTCTCCTTGGACGTGCACTATCCATCCTGATTCAACACGATCATCTTGAGCACACCATGATAATGAACAACTACTCACAAAACTTATGAAACACCTACGGGAGTTTTCTTTCGGGTCAGGGTGACCCTATATATCTCGGCCAGTCTTTTGTTGATGTTCCAATTATAATTATGCCCGGAGTGCAGATAAGGAATCATGTGTATGAAAATCCCTAATTATATCCTTGAACTTCCACTCTAACCGGGCAGTGACTATAATAGTTTCCCAAAAGTTCTTGCACTTAACCTTCATCGGGCGACGGACCTCACCGTGCATCACAAAATTCATGACGCCCTTCTTCACTCCAGGGAGATACACGTTCCGAGATACACCAAACATCCGATTATTAAATTTCTCGTTTGTACGGGTAGACAACGACTCTATAAAATCTCCACTTCGCAATCAGATTCTTATCCCTACGAATATGCCCGAGTAGCACCGAATACGGTTTACGTCCATTTCACTATATTTACGACGCAAACTTTTCTAGATGAGATCTAAGGGAAACCCAAGTCAGTAACTAATTTGCCCAATAAACAAAAGACACGCCCCCAATAAACAAAAGATAAGCCCCGAATAAACAAAAGATAAGCCTCTACCTGCCATGGGCAGAGTATCTTTGATATTACCATGTTATATTCATCCTAGCTGGGTGCACAATTCCTAGGGCATCAATCTTTGACTTGGGGTTCCAACCTGAATCTGTTGATATACTCCATACTTAAAACCCTCCGAGTCATATTTACGATAACCTTATCCGGGTCAAAAAGTTCCCAATCCCAACCGAGTCTCTTCCGAACTTGAATTCTTATCCGACCCTCGGTGCTTGTCATGGTGGTTGTCTCCAGGTAATCTTATTATTGGTACAAGGGTTGAGACTATGTGTCTTCTACCATTCTGCTAATGGATTTTGGTCTCAATTCTCCTTAAAGCAGTCCTTCCGGTTTGAGTAATCCTTGATAGGGACCGTAGGGCTACCTGAGTTTATGGCTTAGGTAGCCATTCTCGTGTTATACTCCTCCTTTATTCTCTTTAGGTATCTCCTTAGCTTAACCAAGTTCATACCCAAAGTCTATTTCAGACTAGGGCATACTATAAGTTATCATGGTTAGTCATGTCTCCTAGTGGGTTGAGTCTAACTCGTTGACTAGAGAATTATAAGATGGGATCATTGCAGTCGGAGGTGCTACCTGCTGGGGGCAGGGTTTGTCGCACGCTATAAATAAGAATTCCAATTGTTAGCTGATGAACAAGTGGAATTAATGAAAAGGTGGACTTTACATGTGATTCCACATATGGGCACACCACTACTTCCGCTGCTTAGTTTGTCCCCAAACTAAACTCGCGCGGGGGTGACCCAGGGGTTGTGGACTGTTACTTTTCGATCGAGGTTTCCTCTGATACCACTTGTAAGACCCCCTTTTTTTTGAAACACTGGGGTCTTAGGCCCAGAACCGCCGCTTTGCGGTGACTCCTTTATGCCATGAATGGTCATCACCACAAAGTGTCGATTCTGCCGGCCAATTCGATCACAGAAAAGTAGCAAAACAAAGTAAACGCAAATTAGCAGTCCACAGAAAATCACATATCATATAGATAATCTCCACGAAGGGAGTGTCTACATAATAGTATATTAGAGTACTAAAATACAGGCTTATGCCCGGTACATCATGTCCTCACTACAAATCACTCATACGGAAGCAAACAAACAGAACCTCTACTCAAGGTCGAGACTCACGGTCCCGGCTGTATGAACTTCAGAGCTAGACTGCCCCATCTCCAAGCGCACCGGTCTCTGGGGCTGCTCCCCGTGCTGGGCTCCACGATTCCCTAAAATGATGCGGTTCGAAAACTGTTAGTCTAAAAGACTAAGCCCTATTATCCCCCACCCCTTTCCCCATGGCTCCTAAGCACCGAGCGGAGAGGAAGAAAGGGGAGGACTTGAAGGTGGAGAATAATCAAAAACAGATGGCAGCGGACCTATACTAGCAATTCTATAATAGATATTGACAATAAGATGAAATATGAAAAGTAACCTTCACTTATGTGAGAACACATAAGCCAAGGGGTCTTCTGCAAGGCTCCCATCGTATAAAAAGTCTCATACCAATTTATACGTTGGGGTATCGGTTATCAAACAGCAGTAAATATATATCAAAATTGACCTTAATTTATAAACTTGCCCACACAAGTTTATAGACCAAGGGGTCGTTTTGCAAGTCCTAATGTATAAGTGTCTCATTCCACTTATACCTTAGGTGTCAGGGGTTAAATAAATCGATTATGCTATGACATGCAAGTGGGTATGATGGATCATGCAAATGCAACACACACACCCGAGTCTGTGCACAAAGACCTTTAGTTCCCCCTTTCTGGAGCCGTAACCTCCCAGGATACCTCCGTAGTGGCAGATGGAAGCGGTGGGTTGGGCCTCGCCCACCTCTAAACCAGTAAAGTACTACCGGTCAGAACTATCGTACGCCTCAACGCTTGGTGCACGAAGCGGACTCCTGCATACTCTTGTCGGCTGGCGCACCGGACTTCTGTTGGCGTAGTGCTAACCACACTTGTCGAGTCAGCGTATTGGCTTCGGTGCATCGACCCTCAAATACCGAATACCCACCACCTTAATTTTCTTTCCTTTCATGCACATGCAAATTTATCGTATTCAAAACCGAGCCGAAGCTCCCTGGACATAAATGTCTGTCTCAAACAATCGAGCTGAAACTCCCCGGATCAAAATGTCTGTCTCTTAACTATCCAAGCCGAAGCTCCCAACTACCTTCCTGTGCTATCTATGTTGGTGAAATGTGCAACCCTAATTACTAAGTTACTCTTTTCAGCTTGTTAATACAGTCTATGTAAACCTAGGACTGCCCCCGGTATTCCCTATGAAGGGCTCTCAAGGGGCACTAGGAACTATGTTGGGTTTACGCCCAGCGTTCCCTTTCACAAGGTACTTATTATTATTATTGGTTGATTCCCTTATCCATTACTTTCTCATATTACAATAGGCTAATCCTAGGGTGATTTGACTCTACCTCACCTCGGGTTAGACGATCTTTCATCGAACCCGAGCGCCTCTAACTCTAGCCAAACCAATTTATCACCACTCTTCCTATCCTTCTATGATGAACTCATCCACATCTATCCAAAATGACTAACTCCTACACCATGTCACATCGTATCTTATTGCAATTTACCCATCTTGCCAAATGCAGACCATCCTAGGCTATATGTCGGACCGGACAGGAGATAATCCAAATACTCATCCAAATGGCCTACCGTATTTACTGGAGACTTATCATGACACAAATAGACTAAATCCAGGAAATTATAATTTTCCTAATTTATCTGGCATTTAATTAAATTCCTTAAAGCTTCCAAAGGCTACCAGTTTGGACATGATCTACCCTAAGTACTCATGCAAGAGGCCTAACAAAATTATGATAAATATTAGGTTATCTCAATATGGTAAATCCAAAGTATCACAATTTTTCTATCAGAAAAAGGGCACTAAAACTATTTTAGCACTATTTACTATCTTCCGTTGTTTATGAATCAAGTACAGAAAATATCCATCCAAAAATTATAAATTAATTATACTAGGCAGATACAATCTTAAAAGTAGCATTGGCCAAGTTTCATAATTTTCAGCAAGTATTAATCTCTGAATAAATTAATTATCAAAAATCTCCATATTATGGACTTGTAAAGAAAGTACTGTAATCAGACATCTAAAAATTATGAATAAATTCCTACAAGCATAGTTTGGCCGGAAATCATCAGTACCTAAGTCTCTTGATTTTTCAACAGATATATCATCTATAAATAAGTTTATACCACCAAATCCCCTTTTTGAAACTAGTGAAGGAAGTACTAAATATCATCAATTAAAATTTGTAACAAAATTCAGGAATATTCACATAGACTTAGATTATCGACTGACCAAGTTTCATCAGTTTCAAATGAACAGAATAATCAAATTAATTAAAACACCATTTTGGGCCTATTGATATTTAACAAATAAAGTACTAGAAATATAATCTATAAAATTCTAATAAAATTACTAGGGGTTCTAGATGGTCTAAAACTTACTCTACCCAAGTTTCACAACCTTTAAATAAGGTTTAGTGGCTAAATTTACAAAATTGTGCTTCTACCCAAAAACTAGGGTTAGGGTTTTGATGTGTCTACCTTCCTACAAGTCCTCTAAAATTTCTTCCAGAGAACTTAGGTTACTCTACCTTAAATTCTACTGAGTTTTCAAGGTCATACAAAGGCATTAGCCTCCATGTCCTTCACAACCCCGAAAGGTCCTTCCTTAGGGTTTGAGGTTGAACCCTAGGGTAAATCAAGCTTAAACCACCCCATTTTCCTTAAGAGGGTGACATTAGCCATACTAAGTCAGTGTCCATAACCTCAGACTCTGTTGAGGGGTGGTGGCCACCCTAAGCCCATGGTGCACTTTTAATCAAAAACACCTCCTTAAGGCTTAACTAGGGTTTGGTGATTCCCTAACCAAAACCCATACAAATGAGTTGAAATTTTGTACAGAGCTAGTATTGATGTCAGGGACCACTCACCAAAATTTGGGATGGTTCGGAGGTCATTAGACAACTTAATTAAAATACCCTAGCATTATTAAATAAAAGTAAAAAACTTTAGGCAAAGTTTCTCCAGAAAACTCCCAATTTTGGACAGACCCTAGGTATAGTTATGACTGATCCCCTGTCCAAATTTCAGCCCATTTGGACAAGGGATGAAGGGTGGGCATCCATTTGAATCTCAGGACAGCCCTAAGTACAGGTCCCACAAAAATGGGTGCCCTGGTCCAACTAGAGGGCCAAATTGGTCCAAATCAATTTTGGATTATAGTAGACCCATAGGGCTACAACTTTCATATTGAAAGTTTTCCCACCAGGTGGACCTAAGTATTTGTAAAAATTAAAACCATTTCCTGTAAATAATGTGACAGAAATGAAATTAAATCAAAATAATCAGATTCTTATCAAAGGCGCCGCACGAATCTTGGCGCAATCCAAGGGCAGCTGAGTCATCTTCCTCCTTGAACCGACGGCCACGATGTCCCCATCCTGGGCCGCCTTGCGGGCTGATTTCCCGGCCACCCATCCACTTCCCCGGCCGGCCACCGCCACCACTCCTTTCGTGGATGTGGTGGCTACCCTTAGCTGGCGGCACGGCCGCCGGAGGGGCCGTTTCCGGCGATCCCGATAAGATGAATTTCCTTGGAAAAACCAAGAAATTGAAACATGGATCGGGCTCAATTGAGACCTAACCTTGAACCTAATTAGCCATAAGATCTACCCATGAAGTAAGGAGAGGGGGAGGACCTTTCTGGCGGCCTGAATGCGGGAGGAACAGCGGGATGCCATGGTCGACGGCGGCGGCGGTCGGCTACTACAACAGCACAGTGGGATGGCTTGTTTCTTCCAGGTAAGAGTTCGAAAATGCTCCCCTCTGCCCACTGATGATGTTTAAATGGTCAATTGCGGAGGGGGCGGCTGGTTCTTCAATGCCCATCAAACAGCATTAAAGGTGTTGCTCGGGTTGAGTGGGGGGGGGGGGTGGGTGAACCTACCTCTTGGTGGTCGGTAAACGACCGGAATCAACTCCTATTCCCTAGAGGAGTTTATTGCAGCCATAAAGGATGGTTGTTGACCTCCTTTGGCCGGTTCCCACCCATCCCTTCCTCTCCCCCAATTCTCTCTCTCCACCATTTTCATGAAAGGAAGCTCCATTCTCTCTCCTAGTCACCCATGTTGACTGGTCAACTCTATAGGATATGTGCAGCCCACTTAATCATAATAATTATGAAAAGTGAGGTTAGCCTAAGGGAAAAATGGCTTGAGCTTGGGTTAGCCCATTTGGGCTAGTTTGACTTGGCTTAGGCTAAGGTTGACTTGGGTCAATTTGATCATTTGGGATGACCCCAATGGGTCCTTGGTGACCCATTGGCCTCCCCTAAGGTCTATGTAGGGTTGGGTAAGGTTAACTTGGCACATTGGAGGTCACTTGACCCTTGGTAAGGGCACTTTGACCACTTTAGGGCTTGAGTTGGCTTGGGTCAACTTAGCCACTAGGTTTGACTCCAATGGGTCCCTAGTGACCCATTGACCTCACTTTAGGTTTAGGAAGCCCTGAGTAAGGTTGGTTGGGCACATTAGAGGTCAACTGCCCTTGATTAGGGCACCTTGCCCTATTTAGGCCTATGGTGGTCCTAGGTCAAATTGGCCACTTGGGGTTGACTCCAATGGACCCTTAAGGCTCTAATGGACCCTCTAATGGGTTAGTGATGTTGTGGTGGGGTCATGGAGTCATGGTGAAGTCATAAGGTCAAACCCTAGGTTTGGTGATGAGTTTGTGCCATAGGCAGACCATGGTGATCCTCACCTTGGCCTTCTATCTCTTGGCCCATTTCTGGCTTCCTAGGATTTTGTCATGATCTAGTCATGTCCAAAACCACTCTTAGGGGTCTAGTTGGAAATGGGATGTTACAACATCCACGTGAGCCTATTTCTTCACAGGGATGAACCGGGCTACTTTCGTCAGTCGATCAACGATCACCCACGCGGAATCATTCCTTGAGCGTGAGCGAGGTAACCCACGGACAAAGTCCACAGAGATATCCTCGAACTTTCACTCGGGGATGGGCAAAGATTGCAACAAACCACCGGGACTCTTGCATTCCGCCTTCACCCTTTGACAAGCTTCGCAGTGTGTAATAAAATATCTGACATCTTTCTTCATTCCCGGCCAACACATGGTCTTCCGCAAATCGGTGTACATCTTAGCTATACCCGGGTGCACTGAATATTGAGAGCAATGAGCCTCTCTCAAGATATCCTCCCGAATTTTACCGCCCTTGGGAATGCAGAGCCGGCCACGAAAATAAACGAGGCCGTCTTTTAGCGTATACTGATCCGTAGTCCCATCTTCAATTGACTTGATTGTCGGGGCCAGGGCCACATCCATTCCTTGCTCCACTCTGATTCGGTCCCGGATATCACAAACTATGCTCATGCTTGTCAAGTACTCCGTATACTCTGCCGAAGGAGCCTTAAATACCAAAGTAATATCCATCTCCTCAATCATCCGAGCCAACTCCATACTCATCAACCGAGACTCCAGGCTACAACCTGGTACTTTTCTACTCAACGCATCGGCTACCGAGTTCACTTTTCAGGGATGGTAGTTCATGGTGACCTCATAGTCGCATAGAAATTGCCACCACCGCCTTTGTCTCAAGTTCAACTCCTTCTGAGTATGAACATACTTCAAGTTTTTGTGGTCTGAAAAGATCTTAATGTGGACGCCGTATAGATAATGCATCCAATTCTTCAAGGAGAACACCACTGCTCCCAGCTCCAAATTATGAACCGGGTAATTGATTTCATGTTTCATCAGTTGTCTCGAAGCATAAGCAATCACGTGCCCGTGCTGCATCAATACCGCTCTCATCCCTTGATATGATGCATCAGTGTAAACTTGAAATCCTTCCTTCCCAGATGGAAGTGCAAGGATGGGGGCGGAGGTAAGTCTATCCTTCAGCTCCTGGAAAACCGCTACACATTGGGGTGTCCAATCAAATGGCACACCTTTCTAAATCAATGAAGTAAGAGGGAGGGCAATCTTGGAGAATCCTTTCACGAACTTACGGTAGTACCTGGCAAGCCCAAGGAAGCTATGCACATCGGTCGCCGACTTCAAGGGAGACCACTCCTTCACGGCACGCACCTTGGCTGGATCCACTGCTATCCCAGCTCTACTGATCACGTGACCCAAGAAAGCAACCTCCTTAAGCCAGAATTTGCACTTGCTGAATTTGGCGTACAAGGCGTGCTCCTTCAATTTCTCCAACACCAAGGTCAGGTGCTTGACATGCTCCTCCTCCGTCTTTGAGTAGACTAAGATGTCGACGATGAAAACAATGACGAAGATGTCCAAATACGGTTCAAATACCTTGTTCATCAGGCTCATGAAAGCCCGGGGTTACAGTGAACTCGTACAACCCATATCTTGAACTAAAGGCCGGTTTCTGGATGTTCCCTTCTTGTATTATCAATTGATAATACCCTGAGCGCAAGTCTAGCTTAGAAAACCAATGTGCTCCCACTAGTTGATCAAACAACTCGTCGATCCGAGGTAGCGAATAAGTGTTCTGCGCCGTCAGCCGATTGAGTTCCCGATAGTCTATGCACAAACATAGGGTTCCATCCTTCTTCTTCACGAACAATACAGGGGCTCCCCAGGGCGACGAACTGGGGCGAACGAACCCTGACTCCACCAGTTCTTGCAGTTGAACACTAAACTCCTCGAGTTCCATCGGGGCCATTCGGTAAGGGACCTTGTATACAGGCTTGGCAGCCGGTACTAGATTAATCTGGAAGTCAACCTCTCTATGCGGGGGTAATCCTTGCAGTTTCTCAGGAAATACCTTGGGGAAGTCCCGCACTACCCGTACGTCTTTTATATTCAATGATATCTCCTTCAACTCGAACCAGATAATGAAGACTTCAACCCCCTTCATATAGGCTTTTACAACCTGAATGGAAGAGAATGACTTAGCAGTTGCAATCATCTCTGAGCCGTCTGGTTGGGGCACTCGTTGAGCTATACCAGAAAAGTATTGTACACCTTCCAGGTTATTAATGAAGTCCTCCATACAAATGAGTGTGTGGCACCAGTATCAAATAGAGTGTAGACTGGTTTCTCACTAACCATTATGCCTAAGTATCAGAATTGTGAAGGCTCAAGCCAGATTCCTAGAACAAACTTAGACATACTAAGGACGAATTCTTAATTTCTTCCTCATAGTCCTCGTCCTGGAGTTGGGTCCTGCTTCAATTATTCCTTCAGCGAGTCTCTTAACGCTTGTCTGAATAACCAAAAGACCCGCTTCCAACCACTTTACCATATCCATTATCTCCACCAAGCTCGAGTCTGCTATAAACAAAAGTGGTTGCCCTAGGAAATCTGCCATGTCTATCATCTCCGCTAGATTCAAAATCCGCTATAAACAAAAGTGTTTGCCCTAGGGGATCTCACAAGACTTTATACAATAGGTTTACATACCTAGGGTCATCCAAACTTTAGGAGATCGACGTATAAAGGTACGTACCTAAGGTCAGGTTGGCTAATCGTAGGGTCAAAGTTGGACAACTTAGTGGTACCATTGTTGAATGACTTCTTTAGTTGAGGATCGTGGCAAACTGATACCATTTGTAAGACCCCATGCCCCCTCCCGGATCCCAAAACACGGCACGAAAATGGAGGTCTTATGCTCGGAACAACCGCCTTGCGGTAGCATTAGCACACGGGCTAACCTATACCACAAGACGCCTATTCCGCCGGCTACAACCAATATCAATATAAACATGCCAACCCAACCATAATATAAAAGAGATGTCAAATCCACACCAAGTATATAGTCCAAATACAACAAATAAGTGAAGCTAATACATGCTTCTACAATATCAGAGTACAGCTATAAAATTGCCCAAACGGGCTACATCAGAGTCGCTCAACACTCAAATCTGTAACCGACGGTAGCGACGGCACCATCACATCAGGCCTTGTCATCCTGGCCTGGTTGTCATGGTACAAAGTCTGCGGCTGCTCAACCTGCGGGGTGACCTCCTAATAAGGAAGATGTAGCAACTGTTAGTCGAAAAGACTAAGTGGCTTCACATCCGCTCCCCCGGCGACTCCTCGGGATCGGGCGGAGAAAAGGAACAAAGGTAATATATACAAGTAGTAAAACAGGTACAAGCAGGTGGTAATAGTACATGATTAACGGTATTATAAACTAGCAGTTCTATAAGAGCAATAACAATTCATCAAGTACAAGTAACTACAGCAGGAAAGTAACTTAACTTATAAGGATGCTCATACAAGCTTATAAGTTAAGGATCGGTTTACATAAAGTAACTCATCGTATAGGAGTGCGCATACAAACTTATACGATGAGGATCTTATTGTGCAATGTTATGAAATGTTATGTATGCTATGCAATGACTCACCCATGATCACACACATGCAATTGCTATGTCGACAAAGACTAGTAGTTCCCACTATTCGAGCAGGT